>JBAJHW010000002.1:8778202-9223202 GCA_037013535.1 Intellagama lesueurii | reverse complement strand
AATTATGGGGTTTGTAGTCAAAAAAATCCAAAAAATCCCATGCAGATGTGTCTCTTCTTCCTTGAGTACTAGTAAACCAATACATCCAGTACCTGGGTTTGGTTTCTTTTCCCTGAAAGCACAGGAGAGGGCAAACTGCACTCAGAAGGCTACAAACAGCCTCTAAGATTCCTTAGATGCCTTACTAGAACAGGAAATATTATGCAGAAAAAAGGCAGCTTTCCCCTTTGTGAAGACCTTCAGGACTTGTGGTTTTTGCTCAGGGGCCATCATGCCACCAAGTTCTCTGGAACCAAACGTCCCCCACAAAAGATAACCAGGCATGAATATCCAGTCAGTTCTAATTTTGATGGTTACTATTTGTTAACCATTTCCAGGCTTATCAGGGCCTTTTGGGTGTGTTGGGAGCAAAACATTGGCTTTCCAAACCGACCAAGGTTTGCCTCCCCCTGCATTGCAGACTCCCAGTACAATTCCAATTCAAAGATGTATCAGCTTTAGGGAGGTTGAAACAGGCAGCCATCTTTTATGCTAGCCAGTGGAGGACCCGAAGGATCTGCCAGCAGAACTGCTCCGTCGGCTGAGATCTGCCCCCAGGAAGATTTTTTCCCCTTTTTTTAATGGGAGGTCAGAGGAGGACAAGAGTGAAGGAGGAACCAAGTTATGCTAGGTCCAACTGCCTCTGTTCCAGGGCCATAATCGTTATGCCAGCACAAATGTTGACCAAGGTGAGGGCTTTGTTGTTTAGTCGTTAAGTCGTGTCCAACTCTTCGTGACCCCATGGACCAGAGCACACCAGGCCCTCCTGTCTTCCACTGCCTCCCGGAGTTGGGTCAAATTCATGTTGGTCGCTTCAATGACACTGTCCAACCACCTCGTCCTCTGTCGTCCCCTTCTCCTCTTGCCTTCACACTTTCCCAACATCAGGGTCTTTTCCAGGGAGTCTTCTCTTCTCATGAGATGGCCAAAGTATTGGAGCCTCAGCTTCAGGATCTGTCCTTCCAGTGAGCACTCAGGGTTGATTTCCTTCAAAATGGATAGGTTTGTTCTCTTTGCAGTCCAGGGGACTCTCAAGAGTCTCCTCCAGCACCACAGTTCAAAAGCATCAATTCTTCGGCGGTCAGCCTTCTTTATGGTCCAGCTCTCACTTCCATACATCGCTACTGGAAAAACCATAGCTTTGACTATGCGGACCTTTGTCGGGAAGGTGATGTCTCTGCTTTTTAAGATGCTGTCTAGGTTTGTCCTCGCTTTCCTCCCAAGAAGCAGGCGTCTTTTAATTTCGTGGCTGCTGTCACCATCTGCAGTGATCATGGAGCCCAAGAAAGTAAAATCTGTCACTGCCTCCATATCTTCCCCTTCTATTTGCCAGGAGGTGATGGGACCAGTAGCCATGATCTTAGTTTTTTTGATGTTGACCAAGGTGAAGGCAGTCCTAAGAAATTCCCAGCATCTCTTAAGAGAGGGGTGGTTTGGCTTCAGCACAGCTTTAGCTCACTACTTGGGACCACACTCTTATGGCATTTTCCTACTATTTATGCTATTCACAAATACGCAGGCAGATCACGTGTTCAGGCACAGAAAAGTCACTTGTACAAGGCAAAAGATCCATAACCCTACATCATTCCCGAAAAGTGAGCTTATACCATGGTTTCCTTCAGACGCTTCCTAGCTTTGGTCTCAAGTCCCCTTCAGAGGTTCACTCTTGCCCATACTGAGAACAAACAAGCTAGACATGACGTTGTGGTTCCTGCCTCCCTAGCTGACTCACAATCAGCTGAAGTGTGAAAGGAGCCTGTGTACACACAGAGCTTGATGCTTGTTTATTGGTTACTTTATTTATATCCCACCTGATCCAGAAATCCAAGGCAGTTCACAAAATGGCTAAAAACACACTGCTGCAACTCAGAATAAGTCACTGGCCTGAATCCTATTACTTATATGTCATTGTTGTTGCGATGTGCTGTCAAGTTGCTTCCGACTTATGGCAACCCGATGAATGAGCAGTCTCCAAAATGTCCTCGACCGCTCTGCTCCTGTAGGCTCAACCCTGTGGCTTCCTTTAGGGAGTCAATCCATCTGATATTTGGTCTTCCTCTTTTCCTGCTGCCTTCCACCTTTCCCAGCATGATTGACTTTTCCAGAGAACCCTGTCTTCTCATGATGGGCCCAAAGGAGGACAGCCTCAGTTTCAACATTTTTTTTGCCTCCAGAGAAAGTTCAGGCTGGATTTGATCTAGGACCCAGTTGTTCCTCTTTCCAGGGGTCCAGGGTTTCCACAAAGCTCTCCTCCAGCCCCACATTTCAAACAAATCTTTTTTCCCTCCTTCCTGTCAGATTTCTTCTGCTTTCACACCCATACATGGTGATTGGAAATACAAGAGCGTTGGCTGATCTTGGTCTCCAGTGACACATCCTTATACTTGATGACCTTTTCGAATTCCTTCATGGCTTCTCTTCTGAGTCTCCGCCTTCTTCTGATTTCATGGCTTCCGTCTCCCTTTGGATGGAGGATTGAAACAAGGTATACAAGATCTCTAACTATTTCAGTTTCTTCATTGTCAACGTTAAGGTTGTGTAGTTCTACAGTGGCATAAGTTAAATGGCATAAATCTCAGTGGTGAATTTTCACTATCTGAAAAGTTCATCCATGTATTTCTTGTTGAAGGCCAAGTCAGGGGAATGATGTGCAGTGAGGAATACAAGCATTGACTTCTTAACATATGGCAATTACCCTGGAGACTGTCACTATTTACATAAGTAATAGGATTCTGGTCATTGTACTAAAACCCATTAAACATATTATCTTATTTAAACAACCACTGACTTAGAATAATTTAAGACCATTTCAGAGTGATTTTTTAAAAAAATTAAGGGACAGAATGTCCCATTATTGTACTGTGAAAGTAACAAATAGTCAAAAATAAAGAATTCACTGTGCACCAATATATTGTGGCAATATAATAGGGCAGGAAAAAAAACATACAAAAGTCTGAACGTCATGGCAGATACCTGTGCCAGGTCTGTTTCTTAAAGATGAGTTATGAATAGCAGGCTGTAAACACATGTCACGAAAGTGGGTTTCAGCGTTCACCCTGGTGGCCTTTGGTTGGGTTCTCCCTCCCAAGTCAACCAACAAAAGAACGCCAGGTGTCAGTATCTCTCCTCCTCCACCACCGACCTCCATTGCCTTCTTTTGAACTCAAGGTTCCTCTATGGCTGAGAAGAGAAGTTACAGAGAAAGGTGGCAAACTTCCATCAGAGAAAGGGGGAATGAAATTTAGTCCAACCACTAGGTGAAGCCAACGGAAGCCAAAATACCCATATAACCTAGTGGTTGGAAGCTGATATTTTATTTGGATTGCAGTCCTGCAGGGCCGGCGTTAAGAGTCTATGTTGTCTTCTAGCTGATGCTCTGGGTGGAATTTTTAACCCATATTCCTGATGTGTTTGTAGCTTGCTTTTTATAACTTAAAAAGGTATCACATTTTATTGCTTTTACATTATGATTGTAACATAATTTATTTATTTTATTTTATTTTATTGGATTTCTACCCCGCCCATCTAGACCAAAGGTCTACTCTGGGCGGCATTACAAATTTAAAAACAGTTAAACCAATAAACATACACTATAAATCCAAGATGGTAAGATGTGAAATTTAAGATACAGCAGGAGGGAAAGCCTGCCCAAATAGCCAGGTCTTGAGTTTGCTTCTGAAGACACCCAGAGAGGGAGTGAGGCGGATCTCCACAGGCAAGTTGTTCCAGAGGCGAGGGGCCACTGCCAAGAAGGCCCGGTTCCTCGTTCTTTCCTTCCGGACCTCCCTTGGCGTTAGGCCCCTCAGCCGCCCAGCCTGGCTGGAACGAGTGACTCTGGCAGAACTGGGTGGGAGAAGGCGCTCTGCCAGATATGTTACAGGACATATAAGGTACATAACAGGACATACTGTACCTTCACCTTAAAAAAAAAAAAGCACACAAGCTCACTTTGAAATTGTGTTAAATTATTTCAAATCAGTGGTTTTTTAAATAATACCATATTTTTCCGTGTATAAGATGATACTTTTATCTAAAATCTTTAGACTAAAAGTTGAGTGTTGTCTCATACACGGAAGTAAGGGGGGGAGTTGGCGGGGCTTAGGAAGTGGCGGGGAAAGCAGCCATGGAAGGGCTGCAGGATCAAAGGGCTGTGATCCTGCAGCCCTTTCATTGCTGCTTTCCCCCTTCACTTCCGCAGCCCTTTGATCCTGCTTTCATGGGGCTTAGGAAGTGGAGGGGGAAAGCAGCGATCAAATTTTCTTATTTGGGGTTGGAAAAGTGGGGGTCGTCTTATACATCGGGTCGTCTTATACACGGAAAAATATGGTATATGGAATCAATTATCTCGGGAGGTGATGAGTGCTCCAACACTGGAGACATTCATGAGAAAATTGGACAACCATCTGGCAGATATCCTTTGATTTATATTCCTGCATTGAATAGGGGGTTCAACTCAATGGCCTTCTAGGCCCCTTCCAACTCCATGATTCTATGATAATGTGCTTGACTGTGTTTTAATATCAAGACAAGTAGCTACTTACCTGTTGTTACTTGTCAATACTTCATTACTAGTAACTAACAGCTGGTAAAGATACACAGTGTGGTATAGTGGATAGTGATGGAATAGGTCTAAAGGGGACTGGGTTTGAATCCCCTCTCAACCATGGAAATTCCCTGGGGGTGTGGAATTTGTAAAAACCGTACCTTAAATATCTCACTCATCTTAAAAGCCCTATTAGAGTTGATATAAGCCGGTTCCGACTTGACGACACATAACAAAGTTGTGTGTAACTGTTTTGGTTCCTGTACAAACTGTCTGTGGTGCGATGGTCAGAGTGTGGGAATAGCATTTGGTAAATCCAGGTTCTTTTCGTGGCCTGACAACAAAAGTTGAACTAACTGCTTTAATTGATATCTCTAAGAAAATGCTAACTTCAACTAATTACTTTTCTAATCTTCTAGTTTCTAAAAATATTACACATGTTTAAGAGCATTTCCCTCCTGAGAAATAAGGCATAAGGGGAATGCTATTTTATGTGGATTACGGCCAAGAAATAGGGACTACCTCCGGTTAATATGAGTAGGGGGACCAGATTTACAACTAAAGCTCAAATATTCCCAGTCAACCCGTCTTACTCAAGAGAAAATAAGTTGAGTGTGGCAGCCCTCATGTTCTCTGACTGACCTTTGGCTGGCCTGCCTGTTGGAGAAAGCCTCTCAAGATCCCAGGGGGAAGAAATGATGATTCCCAGGACCAAGCATTTAGTGTGAAAAGAAAAATGGCTGAAAGAAGATCCGATGTCCTCCTCCGATGACAACCATGCCAAATAAAAAGCAAAACAAAACTTATGAACCATTTTGCAGATGCAGAAACTAAAGGCACTGTGGGCAACAGGGGAGGATGCATCAGGCTGAAACAGCTGCCTGGACTTTCAGAGAAGAAAGCCCCAGATGGCTGACCCATATATAGAGAGAAGGTCCTTGGGAACGATGGCTAATAAGGCAGCAAGTGTGTGTCCCCTTTCTAAAGCTGTGAAGGGGAAAAACGAGAGCCTTCCACAAGAGATAAATGTGTCCCTGTTTTATTTGCACATTTTTGGAACTTCTGCTGCCATTTGTGAGGTTACATAAACACATGTTGGCACAAGAGCCTATGGTGGACCTATGTTGGTTGGAGGGGTATCATAACTGTAGTGCAGATACACGGTCCATCCCTTTCATAAAGAATCCTGTGTTCGGAACACCAAATAGCACTCATGGACTCAAGTTCCTAATGCTCAAACCCAGATTCTTCTGCATAAATAGCAGCCACCCAATTGTGTAGCACTTGACAGACTTTTAGTACCTGCCCTGTTGTGCTGTTTTAAACCACATTCTTTGTTGATTTTAATCTTTCTGTGTATTTATTTGTTGTTGTTGTTTAGTCGTTTAGTCGTGTCCGACTCTTCGTGACCCCATGGACCAGAGCATGCCAGGCCCTCCTGTCTTCCACTGCCTCCCGAAGTTGGGTCAAATTCACGTTGGTCGCTTCGATGACACTGTCCATCCATCTCGTCCTCTGTCGTCCCCTTCTCCTCTTGCCTTCACACTTTCCCAACATCAGGGTCTTTTCCAGGGAGTCTTCTCTTCTCATGAGATGGCCAAAGTATTGGAGCCTCAGCTTCAGGATCTGTCCTTCCAGTGAGCACCATTCCAGTGTATTTATTTACTTGACTCTAATAGTTTTTATGGTGGGATTTGTTTATTGGATGTTGATGATATTGTAGTTAAATTTAACAGAAATGAAATAACTTTCCAAGCTCTGGTTACATTTTGGTATGATGGTGATGGGAGCAGGGTGACCAATCTGGTTTTACACACACTCAAGGCTATAGTCAAAGACTGATCCAGATTGGAGCAGAAAGCAAAATGGACTGCGGTGCCCCCAACTGATGAAGGACGGCTGCTGGAACCTGTACCGCCTGGCAGCCGACTATCTGCCATTTCAGTTACCCAGAATTCCCCCAATGCTCCATGGAATGATGGGTAAATAAAGAATGGTATGCAGCTCACAGACCCAAAGCCGGTGGGACCAGGAGGCCCTGGCCATTATGTTGAATGTTGACACCAGCTGTGGCAGCAAGTACAATTAACCAAAATCCAGCGATGCAGTTCCACTGGTTTGCACCTGCTTGTCAAAGGAGTGATTTGTCTAAAGCTGAGACAGATTATGAAGAGAGTTGACGGGAGTTGTTCTGGAGTCCTTTTGAGTAGCCACTTGCTCTAATCTGGGAACGGTAAAATGTCTGACATCTTTAAAGTGTCAGAAATGGAAAGGCTATAGAACGTAAACATTAGAGTTCATTACGTCTTTACTTTGGCTTCATAGGGTGCTGGGGATGAAATATGTACGATGATGACTTAACCAGCTTCAGACAATTTGCGGTCTCTAATTTGTAGCCTGATGAACCAGTGTATCTGTCAGAGCTGTAGCTAGGGTAGGAAGAGCAGGATGTTGACCCAGGATGCCAAACGTGCTGCTGGAAGAGGGCCAACTATAGTGGTACCTGATCCAATTTGAATCCAAATTGTTTGCAGTTCAAATCTGGATTGATCTGCTTATCACCGATTTGGAGGCAGTAGGGTAGACACCGATTCAGAAGTGCAGGGTCTCTCTATGAGACTGACTGACTGACTTATTTATTTATTATGTTTTCTACCCCACTTTTCTCCTTATAAAGGACCCAAGGCGGCTTACATCATTAAAAGGCAGTATTTTAAACTAACAATAGTGAGTATACAAATACTAAAAAAAAGATCAAACAAATACCATACTAAAAAATGGTAAACAAAGGCAACACCAAAACACATTCAAAGCTGTAAGATATAACCATCCATTTAAAAACTCTACTCAGGCAGCCATTCATTGAGGGAAAGCTTACCTGAAGAGGAAGGTCTTAGCCCGCTTGAGGAAGGAGAGCAAAGATGGGGCCAGGCTGGCCTCCAGTGGGAGGGAGTTCCAGAGTCTGGGAGAAGCCACAGAGAAGGCCCTCTCCTGTATCCCCATCAGATGCCCCTGTGAAGGTGGTGGGACACATACAGACGTTCCTTCCTGGATGTGCAGGCAAACTTGCCATCCAGAGACCACTGACCCTTCTTGCACAGCTTGTGAAATGTGGAGGCGGCTTTTTAGGCGAGACACTCTGCACATGCACTGAGAAAGACTGGGGTGCAGAAAGCCAAACAGCCCCCAAGCCCTCCCAATTAGGCAGGCGGGCAAAAGAGAAGGTGAAGCCGCTTCTCTTGCCTTTGATGGACTGTGAGGCAGGGCGAGATTCTTCCCCCACCCAAAGGGGAAAGTGGCCTGAAGTGAGGGGAAGAACATTATATATCCCTATGAAAAGGGAAGGGCGGGTGGTTTTGATGGCAGGGCCAGCCTGAAGAGACACCCGCTGGTGGATATCTGAGGGAAGGGGATGGAGAGGGTGATCTTACACAGCCAACAGGGAGCACTCTGATGGCATGAAACGTGCCAGCACATCAAACCCCCTCCCCAAGGAGTGGCATGACTGCGCCACAATTTGGTGATGGCCTGAAGTGAATTGTTCTCAGGTTTCTCCAGAGATCTGTATATCTTTGTGTGTTTTTCGACACCGGGGAAATGTTGTTGTTGTTTAGTCGTTAAGTCGTGTCCGACTCTTCGTGACCCCATGGACCAGAGCACGCCAGGCCCTCCTGTCTTCCACTGCCTCCCGGAGTTGGGTCAAATTCATGTTGGTAGCTTTGATTACACTGTCCAACCATCTCGTCCTCTGTCGTCCCCTTCTTCTCTTGCCTTCACACTTTCCCAACATCAGGGTCTTTTCCAGGGAGTCTTCTCTTCTCATGAGATGGCCAAAGTATTGGAGCCTCAGCTTCAGGATCTGTCCTTCCAGTGAGCACTCAGGGTTGATTTCCTTCAAAATGGATAAGTTTGATCTCCTTGCAGTCCAGGGGACTCTCAAGAGTCTCCTCCAGCACTGGGGAAATGTAGAAAAGGGCAAACAGGGAAACGAAGGCTGACAACCTGGGATGGAAAGGGTGCTAGGCAGCACCACTTGTTTAGAGAAGGTGGTGCAAAGCCCCTACTAGTTTCCTTTCTTCTTTCTGTCCACCCAACCCCACAGAGGCCAGTTCTCATGGGAAATGTGTGTTTGGATCGTGGAAGAGGTCTCCTCATTGTGCCAGTCAATGGTCTCACTTGCCCCATTTTTTTCAACTCACTGCCTTGCCCAAAGACTGCATGTTTTGTAAGCACTCACTCTGGAACATACCCAGGCACCTGAGGAAATGGGGAGGGGGGGAGAAGGACCTCCTTGACATCAGTATCACAGGAGAGACATCCCCCTTCACTGGAGCTTCTGCTCTCAGCCTCCTTCTGCTCTGGCCCATCCTTCGTTTGCTCCAGCAACTGGTGCCGAGCATTCATTCACCATTTCAGCATTTCAACCCACACAAATGCTGGAGCAAACTTTAGTGATTGGGTAGGGCATGTAAACCAGAATTTGTAAGGATGCACGAGCGGGTGGTTCTTGAACTGCCTCGTTTGGACATTGTTCTCCAAAGGTGGCGCAAACTCACCTGTCCCAAGAATGTATACCGCCTCCAGCGTCTCCTCCCCAGACAAAAAAAAACAGAAAACAGGTGGGCTAAGGGCACACACAGTTGTTATAATGGACATACCTGAGGAATCAAATGGATAGAAACCAAGGGATTAAATCCAGCTATTGATCTCAAGTACAGCAGACCCATTGCATGAATGGGGCTGGTTAAAGTAAAAGCATGCTGCGTCTTAAGATGCAACCTTTAAGTCCCATGGAACCGGGGGGGGGGGGGGGGAGGGTCTACTCTTGTTGAGAGTAGTGATAGGATGTAGCCCTACAGAACTGCACTGCACTGGCTACCAGTCCGTTTCCGGGCCCAATTCAAAGTTCTGGTCATTACCTATAAAGCCCTCTACAGCTTGGGTCCAGGCTACCTGAAGGACCGTATCTCCCTATATGCACCTTCTCGGCGATTAAGATCAGCAGAGGAGACCCTCCTCTCAGTTCCATTGCTAGCATAAGCCCAGCTGATGGGGACACACGAGGGAGGGCCTTCTCTGTGGCAGCTCCCAGGCTATGGAACGCTCTCCCTCGGGAGATCAGGATGGCCCCTTCCCTTTTATCCTTTCGAAAAAAGCTAAAGACCCATCTCTTCAGGCAGGCTTTTAACAACTATAACTGAATCCCTGAACCCCATTTCAGAAAATAATTTTAATCTTTTCCATGTTTAAATCTTTTAATTTAATTTTTAAATCATATATTGTTTAATTTATCTTTTAATATTTAACTTACTGTGTTTTTAAATTGTGTGAATTTTAATGTTGTGAGCCGCTTTGGGTCCCTTGTTGGGAGAAATGCGACATCATCATCATCATCATCATCATCATCATCATCATCTGGAAGAACCTAAACAAGCAGGGGTCAGAGAAGAGGTTCTGAATGACACCAACTCTGAAAGATGGGTTCCATCTCATGATCAGGAGATCAGGTGAATGCTACAGTGTCATTCAGAAACACATCAAGGTCAATTCGAGGAAGCTGATCAAACAGAAGTGATTAAAAGGGTCTAGTTAAGACTTTTTAAGTAAGCAAATTGGTAGGAAGGGGGGTGAGGGAGAAAATATAGGAAAAACATAATTGTGATTGTCTTTTGCTGGGTCTCCTGGTTCGTTTTTCTCAGGGGACCACGAGCACTCTTTAATATTTGATGGGTGCCAGAGCTATCAAATGACAGAATAAACATCCTTATTATTATTTTTTAGGTAAAGGTAAAGGTTCCCCTTGACATTTAGTCCAGTCGTGTCCAACTCTAGGGCGTGGTGCTCATCCCCGTTTCCAAGCCATGGAGCCAGAGTTTGTCCAAAGACAGTTTTCAGTGGTCACGTGGCCAGCGCAACTGGACACGGAACGCCGTTACCTTCCCACCATGGTGGTACCTATTTATCTACTCGTATTTACATGCTTTCGAACTGCTAGGTTGTAAACCAACGTTAATTCATACTGGAGGGCACCGTTCATATTTTACAGGTTTGTGGAGGCTTAGTAGAAACCCCGGAATCGATTTGAAGCTTTTTACAGCTTTCTTTTTAAGCCGCTCGGTGGCTGTGGGCCGATATACCTGACGGATCTTTTGTCACTGAATGATCCAGAGGTTAGAATCAGCAGAGTTATTAAGCCTGTCCAAGAGGGGACCTTTAGGGACCAATTCTGCGTCTAGTTACTCCTGTGTAGCCCTACTGAAATCAATAGGAAGCACACCCCTGCTAAGGGGTCCTTTTACGAGTGCTAAATCTTTAAAACCCAGGTCTTTCTGGCTACGACTGAGCAAAATCCACAAAAAGGAAGCTCTTGGAACATTTTCAGATCGCCTCTCCACAGGCAACTGGGCAGGCGGAACGGCTCCTCGTTTCATCCTCTGGGATGTGTGGACAGAGATTGAGGTGCCTAAATTAGAACATCTTTTGCATGCAAATGGGGCCAGGCCAACATCTTTTGCTGCATGAGGTGGAACGACAAATAGCGATCCACACTAGAGGTGTGCAATTTGGGGGGGTTTGGGTTATAACTCAGGAAACCTGGGCACTGTAGTCCGGAAACCACATATATGCGTACCTCTCACCCACACCCATCAAAGTCAAGGTGCATGGGACTAGAGACGTCAAGAATACACCCTGAATTCATTTTTCATATTGATTTAGTATGGCTCTCATATTGATTTAGGGCAGTGGTTCTCAACCTTTTTCAAGTCACAACCCACTTTTATAATAGCCAAGTAACTTGAGACCCTCCAGCCATGTTGGAATGAAAAGGCATTTCTAATGAGGTATATATACACATACACACCAGCTTTAATATCTGGCTCCAAAATGTCAAGGTAGAAATTATTTAACAAGGACTGCAACACATAGAAGGAGAATGGTAACTCCCCACCCCTACAAAACACTTTGTGACTAGAAAAGACAGTGATGCTAGGGAAAGTGAAGGCCGCAGGAAATGAGGAAGACTGAAGATGACATGGAATGACTAAATAAAAGAAGCCACAGCCTTGAATTTGCAGGACCTGAGAAGGGACCTTTCAGATGTCACTGGTCCTAAAGGTTATAAATTTTATTACAATCTCCAATGAATGGTATCTTTCTGGCCTATTTAATGGTGTCATTGTTTCGTTTGATGCTTCTGATTTGTTTTGAAATGCTTCCTAATGTACTAATGATGAGATTGTCCTACTATGAAATTGATCCCCCTGGTTCTTTTGATCTTTTGTTTTAGATATGTTTTGTTTTAGAAATGTTCAATAGAGCCTCTGTCGCCTTCTCCTCTAGTTCAAATTGTGGCTTTGAGCATGTAATAGGTTTTTAGAGTGTTCCTTTGATTTAATATATTTGTGCAATAATTTCAACAACATCTAAACAGTTGCTTTCCACTTTTGATTTCTTCCCACTGGCTCCCTTCCTCCCCACCTTTTTTGGCATTCAGCCTAAGGTTCTGTTACACACCTTCAAAAACATTAATTCTCCAGTTCCTCCTTATCTTTCATATTTGAGTTTTCTTACATTCTCTCTGAGTTTTTCATATTCTTTGTTGCTTGTGCCTTGTATGTCTTCCCTTTTTTTTCATGGCTTCGTTCTTTTTCTCTCATTGCCCCTTATCTGTGGAACTCTTTACTAGCTCACTAAGAATCATCTCCCTATTCCCTCTTTTTCATGCCTTAAAATGCATTTATTTCAGCTATTGTGTGTCTAATTGTGTTTGGCTTTCTCCAGTGAGGTCCATTTTCAGCTAAGGCTTACTTTTCTCATTCAGATTGGATGCCTGGTCTTTTGAGGGGTTTTGAGTAGGGCCAAATGTCGTAGGCATCTCACAGTTAATAAGAGACACACCTGCAAGGTAAGTCCAGTGTCTGGGCTCAATGGCAATGTGTGTGTTTGTGTGTGATGTGCTGTCAAGTCAAAGCTGAATTATAAAAACCCAAAGAAGATTTTCAAGGTAAATGAGATGTGTAAGGAGCAGTTTTACGAGTTCCAACTCCTAGTGAGTTTCCATAGTTGAGCAGGGATTTGAACTCAGGTCTCCGGAGTCCTAATCCATTGCTTCATCTATTTATTTATTTTGGCTAACACTCCCAGCATCCCACAGCCTGCTTTGCTCCATGTTCTAGCAAGCCCAGGGCTTTGTTGGTTGGGGAATTCTGGGGAATCCATTGCAAAAAAATTTCTCAGCTCTGAAAGATACGCTTGCAAGCAGAAGCACACAATCATGAGTTTGAAAAATGAGGGTTCTTCTCCTTCCCTGCTACGTTCTGGGTGCCTAATTGTGATGACTCACTTAACTAGCATTTTGGAAAGCTCTTATGGACACCTGTCTAAGGAGGAAATAAGGGAGGAGAAGCCGGAACATTCTCTTGCCTCAAAGTAAGTGTGGTAATGGCTCTTACTTATGTCCAAGCATAGTCACTGCGAAGCGGTTGCTGCCTCCATTCTAGTCATTGGCACTGGTGTGTGATATACAGTATATCTCACACACATACACAGAGGACATTGATGGTGGGGAGGAGAGAAGCAAATTGTATGTGTTTGTGTGTTTGCAGTTTCCTATTGCGTAGCCCAGGAGAAGGGAGACCTTCCCCATAGAGAGTGGCAACCTGGTTATAATTTGAGCACTTAGGAAGGAAAGACTATGCATGTGTCTGTGAGTCTTTCTGGGACTCTGAACTTCTAAACGTGTGACTACCCTACTGGCCATTAGCAGAGATGGGCATGAACCACCTGTTCATGCCGGTTCCGGTGTGAGCCCAACAGATCTTCTGTGGTTCTGACATGGCTCTGAGCCTCACCTCCCATGGCAGGTGTCCGGCTCCCCTGCCCCACCTCCTCTGAGCACTGCCACTGAGTGGGGGCCCACCAGAGGAGGTGGGGCTCAGAATTGTGTCACAACCGTGGAATACCTGTTGGGTTGATGGCCAAACACTGCTGAACCTGCAGTTCATGCCCATCCCTAGTCACGAGGCACTATTCTCCAGTGAATCTGAGAGATAGTAGAGTTCTACAGCATCACTTACCCTTTCTTTCTCACCATTCCACCAGGAGACCAGGGATATACGGATAACATCTGTCAGCCACATCAACTGGAAACTCAGCATGTTCTGGAAATGCTTGCACTCTGTGAATCTCTGGAGATGGGCCATTTTAATGGGTTCACCGTTCCAGCAGAAAAGAGAACCAGACACATCACCTTCCCCCTGGTCAGATTCCATACCTCTCGACCTTCCTTCAGTTGAAAATTGAATGTCAAGAACATATACTGAGGAACATATCAAAATGTGGGTATTCTGTGACAGCCTTGTAGTTGTTACAATAGCCATGAAGTCCCAGGACACTACTCCGAAGGTGGATCTCTAGGGTTAGGGGGATCTGGAATTTGTTTATTCCCCTTTTAGTGCCAAGAAAAGCATGGGGAGATCTACCCAATCTTACTTCTTCCCCTGGGAAAGCAACAAAAATGATCAGTTTGGATGTTTCTTGGTTAAAGGTAATGAAAAACATTTACTTGCAGTTCATGGCTTTGTTCTTAGATAGATAGATAGATAGATAGATAGATAGATAGATAGATAGATAGATAGATAGATAGATAGATAGATAGATAGATAGATAGATAGATAGATAGATAGATAGATAGATAGATAGATAGATAGATAGATAGATAGATAGATAGATAGGAGTTCATTTCCATACATTTATATCTGGAACACACAAAATAGAGGACAGAGAAAAAAGCAACCAGCAAAGAAAGAAACAGGAAATATGTGGGAAAAACCCTCCAAGGTTAGTCAGAGGTATGGGGTGTGGTTCCCTCCAGCGCCCAGTGTTAAATGAAAAGCACGTGAGGTGGTTATTTTCCAACACAATATCCCAACATTCTTTAATACAACTGCCCTGAGGTTTTCCGGTAAGAGTTCAGATTTCATCTCAGCCAGCCTGAGTGTGGAGATTGAGGGGTTAACCGGGTGGTGGGTACCTCAGAAGTATCCTTAACCAGTCTCAGGCCCAGCACAAGTTCGAATGATGACAATCCTTCAATAGAACAGCATGTTCTGTTTCTTTGCGTGGTAGGGAAGTTTTCTTCCAGAGTGGTCATAAAGCAAGTGCTCTTTTTTACTTCCACCAAATTTGCCCTGATGTGTTTAAGATAGAAGACAACATTCTGTGAACAAGATTCTCCCTGTCTGCTTTCTTCAGTGTCCAGCTTTAACATTGATGCACAGTAACCGAGTAATGTGGAAAACCATCCCATAGCTGACCACAAAAACCAAGACTGTTTGACCTTTGAAGGGATATGTTGACCGGGAAGATCAGCTCTTTATCCCCTTCCATTTTTCTCATTGAAACTACTCTGCACTTTAACGTCTGTACCGTAGAACAAATATACAGGAATCTGTATATGTTTGCTCTTCGGAGGAAATTAAAGCTTTTGCCAGAGTGATTTTAGGTAGGAAAAGGAGCAATGTCTGTGTGTATAGTTTTGTGTGTGTGTGTGTGTGTGTGTGTTCGCACGTGTGTGTGTAAGGGGTCCCTTCATGACATGAACTTAAACCAAATATACCCCACCTCACCCAGCTGCATCTGCCATTTTTTAAAGAAACTAGAACGCAACCATCAATCTCCCACTATCTTGTCTAGTTGTGACATGAATTTGTCCAGTAGGAAAGGACTCATTTGGTTTGGGTCTTCCGCTATAAATTTCTTAGCATCACAATTGGTTGGGGCACTTCAAGTGTGTCTGTAACACTGCCTTCCACTGGAAAGATGTGGGCCTCTTAAAAACGCAAGAAGCTGTTACAGTGTCTGTTTTTCTGTGAATGTGTAGCCCAAAATAGACCGGCAAAGAAACAAGGGAACGGGTGCAGAAGCAATTAACGTCAAGATACTATGAGATTGACCTTTTTGTCTTTCCAAGATTTGATTTCTCTCTCTGACAGTCTCGGGCTTTTCTTCCAAAGAAAAACAATCAATGCTACGGAAAATGGCAGGCTCCCGTTAAAATGTGAAAACAAACACAATTTCTTCCTTTCTGAAAAGTGGCTTCCATTAAATGCAGAAAGATCTGGGCGCAAACACAAGATTCCATCCAATATGGGCAAAAGAAGCTGGTGGGGTCAGGAGAAGTATCTGTTTCATTCCAGGTTTAGTTATGTGGGGTGTGGATATTTTAGAGTGTAGGAGCAACCAGTCACAAATTGAAAGTCACTGTAATTAATTCTTTTTTTTCTAACAACAAAGGCTGAACAATGCTACCAAATGGCTGTATTGTAATGAGAGAGAAGTCATTCCTTTTTCGGTGACGCTATAAATGCTCACTTCTACAGTGGCAGGGGTGCAAAACCACATTGTGTCATTGCACAGAAAGAGTATCGCCTGCTTCACAAAGAATAAAGCCTCTTGTGGAATCTTAAAATGAAGTTTTATTTGGCATAAGGGTACATGGACTGCAGCCACTTCTCCTAATGCACGGAGTGGCTTCTGTAGTCCACAAAACATTATGTCAAATAGAACTTGTCTGTTTTTAGGGTTCAACAAGACACGTCATTGCTTTATGCTGAAGCAGATCGACACGGCTCCTCCTTATTTTCTATGCTACCTTGAGACTCTGCATTGAAAGAAAGGCAGACTACAAATGAAACCAACCAACCAACCAACCAACCAACCAACAACAAGCATGCTTCTTCTTGATGCCATCTTGTGCTCTGTTCGTTGTGGCTACGGATGAGATATAGAGGCGAACAGGAGGACCTTTGGCTGGCAGCTTGTAAGGTTCAGATTTTTGTTTTGAAGAAAAGTAACTAATCAAAAACTATTTTAGTTACTTTGATAAATGGAAATTTGTAATTATAATGGTAACTAATCACCTTTGAGGTCTTAGAACTACAATGGTAACATATTGCTTTATATACAAGTAATTTGTAGAGTTCCAGCTAGCTTTTTTCATTAATTTATTACAGAACGGTCACTAGAGCTGTCATTTCTTGTTATATATGTTTTGAAGAGAAACCAGAGTGTGCTGTTGATTTTAAATGAGTCTTGACTTTTACTTTAAACTTTTCAAGCTGAGGGCTCTTTAGGATTTGAATTCTTCAGTGCTCAATCAGAGTTATGTTTTTATGTTTTCATTTATTTGTGTCCTGCCTTATGGCAAAACAAAAAATTCCTCAAAACAGCTCAGAAAGGAAGATAGAAATACAACAGTGAAACATTACAATAAAATGCAATTTATCAGCCAGGAATCTATTGGTGTTTGTAGAAGGCTTGTGTAACTTGCTGCTGCTAATTGTGGCTAATTGATGATGTACCATCTGCTTCTTGGCTGCACAAATGAGCAAATGACCAGATATACCCCAGCACCTTGTCAATTAGCTGCATCAAGTTACACAACCCTCCCACATACCCCAATTGGGTTCTGGCCAATATTTAATTGCCAATATACTGATAATATCTATAGAATACAACCCCCAACCAAAAATCATCTCCCTGCAGAAACAATACGAGAAATTCATATTTTTGGCTAGTGCAACAGTTGCCTAGCTGGCATGTATAATGGTGTCCCAATCTGCTTTCTACAGAAGGAAACACAGGGTTGCAACATGGCAAAAGAAGTCCCACCCAAAGCAGCTACCTGGCCATCTGGAAACAATGTGAGGTCTAAGAGCCAAACCAGATTGCGAATCTGGTTGTTCTGTTGGAGGAATTGCAAGCCCATCCAGAATAAGATGATATTCTCCCAGAAATAGACCATAAGGGTCAAACTGTATGTTCTAGATCAGTGGTTCCCAACCTTGGGTCCCCAGATGTTCTTGGACTGTAACTCCCAGAAATCCTGGCCAACACACCTAATGGTGAAGGCTTCTGGGAATTGCAGTCTAAGAACATCTGGGGACCCAAGGTTGGGAACCACTGTGCATGATTAGAAGAGGGAATTCCTTAAGTGCTGGAAACATCTGCTTGTCACAGTAGGAACTTCTCCCCCTCCCCCTGTTTTTTCAATTGGCTTGCCGTGTTTTTGTGATTGATCATGGGGAGCTTGATTGCAAAAGTTCAGTTACAAAGATCTGCCTGAAGCACATCTCTGAGATGCTAATAGAATCCGGTATCCAATGATGAGCCATCTATAAAATATGAATAGAACAGGGGATTTTAGTATATAAGAATATGGGATGTACAGAACAACACCAGAGGTGACACATCACAGAGTCTGTGGGCAGATGAGAACATCACTGTATTTTTTTAAAAAATGGCCACAGCCACTCTGTCACATGCTAGTTATTCTGAGAGCTAAATTCACTGATGCTGTAAAAGCATCATGAGATTTACAGATCATCGGCACTGGGGAGGGAGCTGGGTGTCGCATGAAAACTCTTCCTCCTTTTCTCAGTTTCCTTCCCCACAAGTGGAGGTGAGGGTTTAACATTCCAAGGTGACCTTCTTCACAGGCACCACAACAGACTGCTTCCTCACAAGGCGCATTTTTTTTGCTGGCCATGTGGAGAGTCTTTGCCTAAAAGGGGCTTCTGATTATGCGTGGAAGATGACAGCAGCGCGGAAGGCTTGGATGTTATCCAAACACTGCTAGATCTGGCACTGCTTCTCCCCTTCTCTCATCTTCTTCTATTCCCCCCTCCCCTGCTTCGTTTGGCACCGTTACTTATGAACTTTTTGCTCCCTCCTAAAAGCACGATTTCTGGAGATAATGCACTGCGGAGAAGATGGCCTAGTTTTATGCCCTCAAGGAGACAGAGCCAAGCAGACGGAGGTTTCCTTTCAGGAAGAGAAAATACCTATTCTTTCAGTTTGGTTTAGTTTCCTCATTCCGGGGGTGGTTTTGCCTGATAGTTTTCTGGAACCGTGAATTGCACTGCAACAGACCTGTTGCTATCATTTGTGTCTCTGCAGTGTTCTGTGCGTCGGCACGAGGTTGGTTCAAATATATATTTGCAAGCCATATAAGCCTCCATCTCATTTGTCTGCGACTTTTCTCAGCTTCTTTTCCTCATCTCCTACTAGAAAAGAGCAAATGGTAACCCAGCCTCATTTCCCATGACAGAAATAACCGTCTTTCCATTCACTATTTTGTCTTCAGTTCCTGAAATTGTTCCATTTCCAACATAAAGGCTGTGAGAGTTGGACTCGATGGAGCCAAAATGATACGACACCACCCCTGCCCAGAAGAGGGAGACACCCTTAGTTTTGTGATACTAATAAAATTTCAGATTCACTGATTGTGTTGCAGAGTTTTGAATTTTTGGTTAAATTCCTTTAGCTTTGCGGCAGAAATGCAGGAATTCACAGAACAAAATAGCTTCACATTCACCAGGTATTCCACCCCTTTTCTCACTAACTGGCACTTACAGTCTCATCAACTCTGATGAGAATAGGGAGAATAAAAATGTTTCATTTACTTACAGTTGGAACAGATCAAACAGCAAACTGTCAAACATGTCTGCTTTCAGAAACAGGTTTCAACAGACTGAGTGGGAAAAAGCACTCAGCAGAGTGGTGGGGGCTCTCTTTGAAATCAGAGGCAGAGGGGAACTATTGGTTAATGCTGGATAGATTGACAGTCAGCTCAGCCCAGAAAAGTCCATCCCAGCCAAACCTTCTAAAGGCAACAAGAGAGGTTGCAGAAACTGCAACAGAGTGATGGGTTATGTTATTTATAACCTGCCTTTCTCATGGTGCCTCACAGCATGAATTAAGAGAGATACATCTAAAAAGAAGGAGAAAACATGATTAAATGTGCTATTGATTAGAAAGGAGTGCAGAATTGAAACCAAGTCAGTCGGCCACACCATCCTGCAATTTGGCCTCTATGCGGCTCCGCTTTTCCACAATCGTGCAAACTGTTCTCACAAGGAGGCCTTGGATGTTTCTCTTTGTGCAGATGTGGAAAATTGCACAAGGGCATTGGCTTGCCAGATCAGAAGCATCCGATTCTTTGAGATGAAGTCCCAAAATCCAGGATCAGAACGGTGGGCCTTGTGATGTCACAAAGAGGAAACAGGCAGGAGTCGGCAGGAGATTTGGAAGTGCTTCTCTACCAGCTGTTTGTCGAAACCCAGCACAAGACTAATTCTAGTAATTAAGCCTAGGATCTAGATCCAGGTAATCGGACAACCCAGAACAAAGGGAATTATGATTGGAGCCTCGTGGTGCAATGGTTAAACTGCAGTACTGCAGCCAAGACTCTGCTCCTGATTTGACTTCTATTCCAGTGGGCTCAGGTAGCTTTTTCAAGGTTATAGGTAAAAGCAAAATCGAAATATAAAGTGAAAAAAAGACAAAAACTTGGTGGAACCTAAAAGACTTTAATAGATTTTTTAAATGTGACTTTATGTGGACAACTCCACTTCATCAGGAATAAGAGAAAAAGATTTAACGTGGCAAATATTTATTTTTGTTGTTGTTTAGTCGTTAAGTCGTGTCCGACTCTTCGTGACCCCATGGACCAGAGCACGCCAGGCCCTCCTGTCTTCCACTGCCTCCCAGAGTTGGGTCAAATTCGTGTTGGTAGCTTCGGTGACACTGTCCAACCATCTTGTCCTCTGTCGTCCCCTTCTCCTCTTGGCTTCACACTTTCCCAACATCAGGGGCTTTTCCAGGGAATCTTCTCTTCTCATGAGATGGCCAAAGTATTGGAGCCTCAGCTTCAGGATCTGTCCTTCCAGTGAGCACTGAGGGTTGGTTTCCTTCAAAATGGATAGGTTTGTTCTCTTTGCAGTCCAGGGGACTCTCAAGAGTCTCCTCCAGCACCACAGTTCAAAAGCATCAATTCTTCGGCGGTCAGCCTTCTTTATGGTCCAGCTCTCAGTTCCATACATCGCTACTGGAAAAACCATAGCTTTGACTATGTGGACCTTTGTCGGCAAGGTGATGTCTCTGCTTTTTAAGATGCTGTCTAGGTTTGTCATGTGGTGGCGCTGCGGGTTAAACCGCAGAAGTCTCTGTGCTGCAGGGTCGGAAGACCAGCAGTCGTAAGATCGAATCCACGCAACGGAGTGAGCTCCTGTTGCTTGTCCCAGCTCCTGCCAACCTAGCAGTTTGAAAGCATGCAAATGCAAGTAGATAAATAGGTACCACCTCAGTGGGAAGGTAACGGCGTTCCATGTCTAGTCGCGCTGGCCACGTGACCACGGAAACTGTTTTCGGACAAACGCTGGCTCTATGGCTTGGAAACGGGGATGAGCACCGCCCCCTAGAGTCGGACACAACTGGACTAAATGTCAAGGGGAACCTTTACCTTTTACCTAGGTTTGTCATCGCTCTCCTCCCAAGAAGCAGGCGTCTTTGAATTTCGTGGCTGCTGTCACCATTTGCAGTGATCATGGAGCCCAAGAAAGTAAAGTCTGTCACTGCCTCCATATCTTCCCCTTCTATTTGCCAGGAGGTGATGGGACCAGTGGCCATGATCTTCGTTTTTTTGATGTTGAGCTTCAGACCATTTTTTGCACTCTCCTCTTTCACTCTCATTAAGAGGTTCTTTAATTCCTCCTCACTTTCTGCCATCAGAGTGGTATCATCTGCATATCTGAGGTTGTTGATATTTCTTCCGGCAATCTTAATTCCGTTTTGGGATTCCTCCAGTCCTGCCTTTCGCATGATGGATTCTGCATATAAGTTAAATAAGCAGGGAGACAATATACAGCCTTGTCGTACTCCTTTCCCAATTTTGAACCAATCAGTTGTTCCATATCCACATGCGACCAAAAAAATAAAAAAAATAAATCCAATACAGAGATCATAGTTTGTTGGTAAGAAAGTCAGTGGGTGTTAAACATTGTGGTGATAGCGTCTTTGATATGGATGTCTTTAATTGAAGCTTGTGCTATAAAGAATGTAAGAACCTCTGTCATAAAATAATGGTAGAGTAACATGAATGTTAACTAGTTGGTTATTTATAGTCGTCGATGAACTTTTCCCCATAAGCTTTCCTTTGTAATCAGTTGTAACAGTGTATAAATTACCCTATGCACTGAGTGACCACAAGGGCACATCTGAGGTTGATTCAGTCTTCCATCCTTCTGAGGTCAGTACCTAGCTTGCTGTGGAGGCAATGTGTCGCCTGCATAATTATGTTGTAAACCACCCAGAGAGTGCTTTAAGCACTATGGCATGGTACATAAGCAGTACACTTTGCTTTTTATCCCCCCTCCCCTCCATCCCAAAATGTCCCCAAACAGATGCAACCCAATTCTCTGCAATGTTGCTGGGAGTGTAAGCAGACAGAGCCATGACTAGCAAATGGGATTGTCTCCTCAGCCATGAGTGCAAGTTACCACCAAGAAATCTTTACTTACAGTTACCATCTGTAGTTACAGTCACAAGAAAAAAAGAGGTAGGAACAAAGTACTAGAACAAAGGCCCGTGTTATAGCCTTGGGAGGGGAAAAAGCAGTCCTTGTTTTTGTTATAAGCCACTTTGTGAGCAATTTGCAAAAAGGTGGGGTAAAAGTGTGAAAAATGTGGGGAAGGAAAGCATAAAGAAAAGCTGCATACATTATGGAAAGCTAAGCTGTAAATGTAGAGCTTCTATCAAACTTCAGCTTGCTTAGGTGCACATGTCAGGCATTTGTTCGATCTCTCAAATGGCTTTCAAAAGCACAGGGACACTGAATATCCATGCCCGTTAGATTTAGCAATGAAGGGGTTAAGAAGACTGGCATATCCTAAGGCTTTATTTTATTCCCCTCTCCCCTTCGTATAGACCTTCATTTTAAAGACTACGGTTTTTACTAGGCCTCCAAATTCCAGCCGAGGTTTAATGCCTCTACCCATCAGCACGGCACACATCAAACACATGTTTTATTGGTACTACCTGCGAGTACGAAGTTTATTGCAGAGGCAGTAAATATTTTGTTTCTGGCCCTGCCGAAGGGATGGCCTGGTTTTCTCCTGCAAAACATCCCGTGTGGTCTTCATGTAGGAAGGAAAACCCAGAGAAGACGACAGAGATGGCCTGATCCTCCAGAGAGACAGTTAACCACTGCCCTTCCAGTCACATAAACAAAAAAATGTGTCTTACGCCCAGTTTACCTTCCTAAAAATATTCCATCATCCAAAAGCGTTTCACTGAGAAGTAATTTTGGCTGAAGTTCTGCCAAAGTTGAAGTTCTTCAATTCCAGGACCCACCCACCCTTCCTTCCTTCCTTCCTTCCTTCCTTCCTTCCTTCCTTCCTTCCTTCCTTCCTTCCTTCCTTCCTTCCTTCCAATGCACATAGGCTGCTTTTTAACTACACCCTGAAATAATAACACACACTGCCAGAATCCTAATTCTGCCATTTTCTTTGTGCTGAAGAGGTTGTGATCACAGGAAGTGACCTTAGAACAGCAATTGGAAAGATGCCACTGAGCAACAATTAGCATCATCCTTCTTTATTCATCTCTACTAAAAAGAGTTGCCATAAGTCAGAAATGACTTGATGGTCCATGATGATGATTAATAATACCTCTTCAAAATGAGCTCATGACTAGGCATGCCCATAGCATGCCTACCTACCTACCTACCTACCTACCTACCTACCTACCTACCTACCTACCTACCTACCTACCTACCTACCTACCTACCTGGAGTTTTACTCCAAGAACATCTGGGGAGCCAAGCTTGGGAACCATTGGTTTAAACCTAGCCTGAACTGGTTCAATCCAGACAGAGATTTACCACTTCCTTAACAACTGGACCTTGATGGAATGTTTTCCAGGGCAAGGAAATGGATGTTACCAACAGGCAAAAAATTTTCCATCAAGAGGAGGTGTCAGTCAACCCTTGCTTTCCCAGAGGTGCTAAACCTAGGTCTGGATTATACCACTTTTAGCCTGCTTTTGTGTGTCTCTCTTAAAAAATAAAATGTGTGCATTAACATTAATATAGCAGAAATAAAACTGGAGACAATATATCCCCAAATAATATTTTTATCCAAGTGAGCATTCCATTAACCCATTTGGGGATTTAAAGAGTTGCAGCCCAAGTTATTCTGTGGCTTTTAAGCCACCAACCCTGGTGGTTTGGCCTGTTGAAACACCTGCAGTTCCACCCAATATATTGGAGTCCAAAGAGGGCTCTCGTAATGCCTGTGCAGGACAAAGAAATAAAATACTGAACACTTGTTCAGCTATACCTCATTTTAATGCTTCCCTCGCAGACTATTAAAAGTGAAACTTTATGAAATATATACAGCTGCTTTCTCACTGCAGGTGTTGAACCTTGGGTGTTAGCATTCCACCGACTCATAATAAAGGCTGTAAGACCTATCCCCACCATTGCCCGACTCTCAGGTGAACTCATTTCAACATTTGACTTGTTTTTAACATTAATCTGTGTTCTTTTGCTTTTTCTCAACTGCAGGAGGGAACAAAAGATAGAGCAAACTGGGAATTTTGGACTTAAAACTTGAGGGCAGTGCGTGTGTAGGACAAGACTGAGGAACTGTGGCAGCCACGGCTCGCAGAGTTAAACCCCCAGGGCTTTCTGGGTTGCACGGACTATAATACCATCATCCACGACCATCAGGCTTCCTGTTCTTTCGGAACTGATCTCTCATCCCCACAGTAGCTGGTGGAGAAATTAATTCCCCCAGGAACAGTATATCCTTGTTGTTTTGCAAAGTGTTTGAGAGTGATTTGGACTTGAATGGCCAGTTAAGAGCCAATAACTTTACAAAAGACCGCCCCCCCCATTTGTTGATCCAGCTGCCCGGAGTTTTTGACTCTCCCTTGGGGGGGTGCTATGGGGACTGTCATGATCATCATCTTCACTTCCAAATTGATTGCTGTACCAATGATTGAAGCCCCAAGAAGCATGGGTGGCCGCTAAGGTGGCCCCCGTCCCGTTGCTAAAAAGGGGAATAGGCAACACCAAAATGGAGGGTGAAAATCACCCCTCAAAGGGGACATCGTCATGAAAGGGAAGACATTTTTCTTTTACATTTGCATACACTAATTTAAGTTAATCTATGCAGATCTGCCTGCTGCACTTTTATGTAGAATTACAGTCTATAACTCATCATAGGGACCTTAAGTCCCAAATCAGGAGAAAGGTGGGAAATAAGTTAAATCATTACAGCATGGTGCTTAATAGCTTCCTAATATTTTTCTACAGTTCAGCAACTATGAATGTACTTCGAAAATAATATCTGTTTTATCTTTACTCTTTTAATTTCACTGAAATACGTTTACTGAGAATACAACCACAAATACCCACCCCTGCCCACTCAGAACTGATTGCTATTTACAGAGAGTATTTTATTTTTCATTCATTAACTAGCATTTATCCATTAAATTAAATGCATTGTGAAGCAAATGAAATGAATTAGGCAAATTTAATTCATTCATTCAAACCAACTATTGAGCTAATCTGCATTTTTAAAAAGTTGCTTATAATTAAAATTAGGAGCCCAAACGCCTGATTAAAATGCTGGGCAGCCCCACACAGGACACTCTCTCTATTGCACCCCCTATACACCGAATGGCTTTTTAAAAGCTCTGACTTCCTGTCCCTGTGGGTATGCAGCCCCACAAGGGCCACACTCTCGAAATCAGACTGCTGCTCTGGCTCCTTTTCCACCACGCCAGGTCCAAGGGGAGGTAATCAGAACTAGTTCTACATTTAGCCTGGAAAAAATCAGATTCATAAATTTAACGTGAATGCTAGAGATGGGCACGAACCTGAGTTCGGAGGTTCGTGCCAGTTCGTACATTCCCTTCCCCACCTCCCTGGCTAATACCCCACTCAACAGGCAAAGCGTGCTCTGCTCCTCCTCCTCTTCAGCTGTTCAGCCCGTCCTCGGCAGGAGCACAGGTTTGCCTGTTCCGCCTCCTTGTCTGAGTGGGTGATCAGCCGAGGAGGTGGGGCAGGGAAGCCCGTGCTCCTGCCAGGGATTGGCTGAACAGCCGAAGAGGAGGAGGAGGAGAGTGTGCTCTGGCTGGTGAGTGGGGGAATCTAGCCAGGGAAGTGGTGTAAGGGAACGTGTGGCACCTGTGGTGCTGTACTTACGAACCGGCACGAACCTCCGAACCAAGGTTTGTGCCCATCTCTAGTGAGTGCACCTGGACCCTTTTCAGGTGTTATTTAACCCAGCACTGTGCACACACATATGGGAAGACTTAGATCTATTAAGAGTGTCAAGAAAGTCAGCATTTAGAAGACTGGAAGGTGGCTTGGTTTGGCAGTTTATGTATTTTATTTATTTATTTAAATATTTTGACCCCGCCTTTCTTTTAAAAAGCACCCAAGGCAGTGTTACATAATATCAGAAAATTAAAAGCTAAGAACAGTAAATTATTCAAGAATTAAAGAAGAATTAATAATATTATGTTCAAAAAGTTAGGTAAAAACACTACCGAAAAACAGATTTAGAAGCAACAAAATATAAACTATTCCTGTTATTGTCTCCTAGATCGGCGGTCCCCAACCTTTTTGAGACTGCGGGGTGTGTGGGCTCCGTGCGGGGGGGCGGGGGCACCCCCCCGTGCTCATGGGTGGGCGTGTCGTGCTTGTGGGCGGGAGTGTCGTGCTTGCGGGTGGGGCATGTCACGTTCGCGGGTGGGCGTGTTGCGCTTGCGGGTGGGTCGTGTCGTGGTCGCAGGTGGGGTGTGTCACGTTCGTGGGTGGGCGTGTTGTGTTTGCGGGTGGGCGTGTCGTGCTCGCGGGTGGGGCATCACATTCGCGGGTGGACGTGTTGCGCTTGTGGGCGGGCACTCTTTCATTTGATGTGGATTTCCTGACTCGGTAGACGATTTGAATAGATAACATTTGAGAGTCCTTCCAGCTCTACGGCTTTAAGATTTTGTAATTCTGTCCTTCTGTAAGTTATTTTTCTCCCCTCCCTCTGCAAATAGTTCCTCCCACAATCTTGCTAATATCAGAGATGTTTGATGGACATGGTGGAAGTCATGATGGATTCAATATAGGCCATAATAAAAGAATGTTAATAATTTTGACTGCTCTTGAGTTTGCTGCCAACCTTCTGGAATATATAATCATGCCAGATGTGTCTGAGTGACTTTGCTTAACCAGAAATATATCTTTCATTTTTGTTACATGCTAGATTAAAACAGCCTTGGGGCATTTTACGTTTTAACTTCAAAGCAGAACAAAATAAATGCTGTGAAATCAGATCTGTTCTGTTGCTAGCATATTCAGCTAATATTCTGTTGAAACTGGTGTCTTCCTAGGAACTAAAAAGAAAAGCAGGATAACTTTCAGAAAATATTTTGGACAAAAGTGACATGAGAAGAGGCAGCAATCCAGTGCATTTCTTTGTAAAAATTGGACTTTTGTTGAAAGGGGCAGGGAAAAAACACTTATAACGTAGTTCTGTTTATATAAGGTATAATGTTATTGGTCTTCTGAAGACGACTTTCATTTTTTTATTCCTCAATAGAAGCTACCATGGTCAATTCCCACATTTTATCTTTTCAAACATATTTATGCATATTTTGAGATGAACAAATAAGGTATTAACATTGGACTATGATAAATGATAATTACAGTAGGACCACCATATCCATGAGATCAGAACCCATGATTCCACTCATCCACTGCCTGATAATCTTAGTAATATAAACCTCCAAGAAATACCTATTTCCAAGGTGTATTATCAGAACTGGCTTCTAGAGGGAACCAGAGACTATGCTATACAGAGAGTTTGCTGTATCCATGATTTCCAGCATCCTCGGGGAGGTTTGGAACCCATCCCCCAGGGTGTACTGTGGTCTATTGTACTGAGGTGTTAATAAACAATCATTCTCTCATACCATAAAGCATTATTTTTGGTCTTGTCAGACACATTTCAACCAGTCCTTCTGGTATTCCTCAAAGAACTATGCTGGCTAAAAAAACATAAGCCTGCCCCTGATTTGAAATCCTCAGCTTCTCTGACCCACTGAAAAGTTATATCAGTAAGTACACGAGACAAGGCTTTTTCTGTAGTGACACCCCAACTGTAGAACTTCCTCTCAAGTGGAGTCAGTCAGCCTCCATTAGACATGGGCTATTCGTGTTTGTACCCCTGGGGATACAAATCATGGCAACATAGGTGCCATGGAGGCCCATTTCCTTTTCCCAGAACTGGCCAGTCCACTCACCGGTTGCTGCACAGCACTGGGGTCCTTCGTGATCATTGTCACACTAATCCAGGAAGAAGTCCGGCTGGCTCTTCCCCACCTCCCCACATAGCCGACCACTCCGGTGAGGAGGTGGGATGGGGAGTCTCCTCACTCAGCTGAGGAGTGGTCGGCTGTGTGAGGAGGCGGGGAAGTGCCAGTCGGGCTCATTCTCGGATTGGTGCGATGGTGACAACAAAGGACCCCGGTGCTACATGGCAACAGGTAAGCGGAATGGCCAGTTCTGGGAGGAGGGAATGGGCCTTCGGGGCACCTGTGGTTAGGGTTGCCAGATGTCAGGCAAAAGGAGGACATGTCCTCCTTTTTAGCCTAATGTCCTCCGTCAGGCAGGCAAAGATAAAAACCTTTAAAATGTCAGGCTTTTGTATATTTTATGTTATAATTTTGGATGGGAGGGGGAGAGGTGAAAGGACCCCCTCCCCCTGTCTTTCCCCACCCCCACCCGCCCGCCCGCCCGCCCCCCGTTACCTGCCGCTGGCGCTGGAGCACAGCCCTCGCCCCCTCCCGCCGCAGCTGCTTGGCGATCTGCCGTGCCCGCCCAGCCCACGTGGAGCCCAGAAAGGCAGTGCTAGTGGAGCGCCGCCTGCCGAGCTAGGCAGGAGCAAGTAGCGCCCGAGCGCATTGATGGGAAGGCGAGCGCCTGCACTGTGTGTGTTCAAAGTCCCTTTCAGGGACTCCAACTCCCACACTCCGCAGCCTGGAACTTATGACCCTCGGAGGAGGGGAGGCTGGGTCATTTGGTTTTGCCCAGCGCCGCTTTCCCCCTGCCTGCGCCGGAGCCTTGTTTGGGTGTCCATATTAGCAAGGTTGCCTCTGAGCCTGTGCAGAGTGTGAGTGGCTGGGGGATCCCGCAGCCGAGCTGGGGTGGGTTCGGGTACAATTGGCTGTTTAAATAATGTTTTTTTGGTATTTTGAAAAAAATCCTCCATTGAATTTATTTTTATTTTTTAACATGACTGTTTCTTGGTCGGTTCACTAAGAGACATTTATTGGCAGCTATTGTAATAAAATTGTATTGATTGAGGGTTTAATCCGGAATGATTCAAATGAAACATTCAATACGTCCTCCTCTGTCCTCTTTTTTGTCTTTCTATGTCCTCCTTTTGGTACCCATGTATCTGGCAACCCTACCTGTGGTGCCATGATTCATATTAGTATCCCAGGGATATGAATACGAATAGCCCATTTCTAGTCTCCATCCTTGCTGTGCTATAGCTACTATTATTACTACTACTATTGCATTGATAAGCAACAATTGAGCCTGTGGCTTAAATTAGGCCATTTTATTGACACTAGATCAACATTATATTGGCACTAGATCAACATTCTGCTAATTTGCATCCTGAAATAAAAAATTTAGTGATTATGCAAATATGTCATCTCACCCACAAATTTTTAGAACTTGATTCTTCATTTTCAGGCCTGACCCGTTAGTCTACTCCTAAGCACTAGCAATGCTGAGAAACCACCCCCACTCCCCATGGGAATATCATGTAGAGAAGGACTCAGAAAATGAGGAAGTCAAGATCTTGTGGGATTTCCAGATCCAAATGGATAGACACCTTGAATGTAAAACACCAGACATAGTAGTAATAGAATGAAGAAAAGTCTGGATCATTGACATTGCAATTCCAGGGGATGCCAGAGCTGAAAATAAAGAATTGGAAAAACTAATGAAGTACAGAGACCTAGCAATCAAAACATTTCACTTGTGGATGAAACACACTTCAGTGGTCTCCATAGTCATCGGGGCTTTGGGAACAATCTCAAGAAATTTCACACAGTACTATAAGCAGTTGCAGATCTCAGAAATCACACCATGAGAGCTACAAAATTAGGAATAATAATATTGTTCCCAGCAATATTAGGAACAGCATACATACTGCACCGATATTTAACAGATACTTAGGTTTTTAGTTAAAACTTGTATCTGTTATATAGTACCAGTCAATGGTTTTATAATTTTGTTTGACTGTGCCTGGTGTTTTCGGATAATAACATCCATTAAGTCAATTCTGATTTAGATTAAACCAGTACTGAGTACTGGTTCACTATTCCCTTCTTGTGGGGCCTGCCTTGGGACGATGCAGTTTGCCCAAGGCTGCACAGGCTGGCTCTTCTCCTAGGAGGCACAGTGGAGAATCAAACTCTCAGACTTTTGATCCACAGCTGAATACGTAACTCATTGACATATTCAGCCAGCTAAGTTTCTGATAGGTAGGGAAAACTTGTTATTTGTTTCATTCTTTTGAATAGTACAATTGTTTTCAGTTTGTTCTTAAATTATTATGGCCAGAATTCTATTGGTGTTCTCATAAGGTTTGCATAACATGCCATAGCTAATTGAAAATAATTGACAAGGTGACATCTCAGTTATGTACCTGCCTATGTGCCCAGTTGTGGAACCAAAATGCTCCCCAGCACCTTGTCAATTAGCTACAATTAGCTTCAGCAAGGGATGCAAAGACCAGTAGGATTCTGGTCTGTTTGTTTATGCTCAGTTTTTATTCTGCGATTTCCTTGTACATGGTTTTGGGGCCTTGGGAATAAAAAAGGCTTTGTTAATACTATATTTAGATGATGTTATTATGTGCTGCAAGTTGCATCTGACTTGCGGTGCCCCTAATAAAGTTGTTGAGGTGTGTGAGATGTTCAAGAAGTGGTTTACTACTTCCACCTTCCCCATTCTATGATTTCCATGGCCCAGAAAGGCTTTGAGGAGAGGCTTCCTGAGTTCTAGTCTGACATCATATCCACTACATGACATTCGCTCTCATCGTTCAATAACATCATAAATTTTAAGAGGAAACAAAGGATAGATGTCTTCAGAACACAAACTTGTTACCTTCCTTTTCCTTTGTTCATCGGTGCCTTTCATGCTGATTGTACCTGGTAAATGATGAAGGAAGCCATCATACACTGTCTGTTTGAAGCCTACAGTAGCTTAACCTCTAGGTAGGTATCCCAAGAAACCAAGAACTACTTGTCAATGAGAAAAGCCATCTTAGTACCTGAGGATAGCTCACCATGAGGTCACCAACCCACACGAGACTTCTCTCCTCCAGCGTGAAGACAAGACAATAAGAAAAAGCCCTCGTCTAGACTGAGAGCAAAATATCTCGCCATCTCACTGGTGAGGAGAAAAATCTAGAGATTTCTCATTCCGACAAGTGAGCATTTACATCTCTATCCAAAAGGATATGTGAAACGGCAGAGATGTAAGGTCGAAATACCTCATGAGGGTTGTTCATTTTCCAGCGTCCTTCCAGTACATTCCAACGGAGTCATTTACCTTTCGTGCAGTTCTCTAAAGATTTAGGTTTTACCACTCATTAGCATGGGTGGCCAAGGACACAGTTTATTGCCTTTTTCTGTTATAATACATCTGCCAGAAAGAAACCTCGGTGGAGCTTTTGCCTTGCTTTTGAAACCACATATTGCCTCATTTATATTCCGCAAACTTTCTTCATTCCCCCCCTCCCGCTTTTTTTATTTAGTTTTTAAGTCTCTCCTTGTTCCCTACAAAACAGGCAGTTCATTGAGTCTGCCCTGCTACAATTCAGAAATGAAACGGCAAATTCTATTCAGAGGCTGAACCAATTCTCACAAGTTTCTCAGCGACCTGAAGCTTAAGCCTTTCAGCTCCTTCGCTTCTTTGTCTTGTAAAGTTGGTAGTGGCCAAAGCGCCAAGTTCAGGGAGGTTCAGATTCCACAGGGTTTCACAGGGCCTGCTTATTAGTCGCTTTCTGTTCCCGAGACTATAGACACAATTATTAGGAATTCCCTCCCTCACATTTGTGTGTGTGTGTGTAGCCATATTGAATGAAGGTATAAATGGAGATTCTAAGACGGAGAAAGTGAGATGCTTAATAGAAGCTCAACTCCTGTAGTTAATTAGATTTAGATGGCTTCAGTAGAGCAGCTGCATTTTTTAACAACAAAAACTTTTTTAAAAAAAGCAAGTTTACAAAAAAAGGGCTTTTCGAGGTATATTGGGGGAGGGAGGAAAGGTTGTACAAAAGAAAGTCATTTTGAAAAGGAGTTTGGGAATTCCACCTTTCCTCTTTTCTCTTGCATACTTTTCATTGCTTTTCTTTTTCAAACAGAAACGTGTATATAGGGCGGGCCAGAAAAAAGTCACCTTGCTACAGAGGAAATAACCTTCAGTGCTGCATTTGAGAAGCGGCAGGCAGACCTCATAAATCATGTTCCAAGCCTTCTGTTTCGCAAATGCTTGTCTCAGACTTAAAACTGGAAAACACCAACTTTGATTATAGGGTTAGAGATCGGGAGTGGGGGTAGGGGGTGAGATTTCTTTTGATCTGCATTTTTAAGCAAACCGACCTAATTTTTAATTTTGATGTGAATATACTGATTCGAACAAATTCAGCTTCTGGATTGTGCTTGGCTCCAGATTTTGCAATAATCTTCAGAGCGCAAAAGTGTGTGTTGTAGGGGCAAATTGCATATGAATGAAAACCTGAGTCGCTTGGATATGAAAAGTGTGCATCATCCCTCCCCCATTTGGATTATACACTGATGTGGAAACAGGACGGAGTGGATTTAAGACAGAACGCATGGGAAATTGTCATGGACTGGAATTAGATTTCATCTCTCCCATATTGGGAACATTGGAGGTCAGTTGAACTGTAGAATCAATTACAGCTTCCAGGAGACCTAAATCCCCAGTAGAATAGATCCACCTTAATCAATGAAACCGTCATAAATAAACATGTATGATTCTGTGGCTCTACTCTAACTGGGACTGAAAACTAGAATTAGCCAACAGTTGCTTGTCAGAATCCTACTGATGTTCATGTCTGGTTTGAGTAACTTGCTGCAGCTAATTGGGGCTAATTGACAAGATGCTGGGATGCGTCTCTGTCACATGTACGGCCATAAACCTGATTGTGCAAGTGACACATGCCCTGACACCTTCTCTGTTAAGCCACAAACTTTACGCAAATATCAATAGGATTCCAGTCTGTGTAAGCAGAGAAAAACATTGAGTCCAAAACTCTGTTTGGTGGCAGCAAAGTGTGACACCCCAACAGAAATCGTTTGCAAAGCTGAGAGCTGGAAGGAATTGATTCATTCTATGGAAGAATGCAGAATACATCATGCGAAAGGCTGGACTGGAGGAATCCCAAGCCGAAATTAAGATTGCCGGAAGAAATATCAACAACCTCAGATATGCAGATGATACCACTCTGATGGCAGAAAGTGAGGAGGAATTAAAGAACCTCTTAATTAGGGTGAAAGAGGAGAGCGCCAAAAATGGTCTGAAGCTCAACATCAAAAAAACTAAGATCATGGCCACTAGCCCCATCACCTCCTGGCAAGTAGAAGGGGAAGATATGGAGGCAGTGACAGATTTTACTTTCTTGGGCTCCATGATCACTGCAGATGGTGACAGCAGCCACGAAATTAAAAGACGCTTGCTTCTTGGGAGGAAAGCGATGACAAACCTAGACAGCATCTTAAAAAGCAGAGACAGCACCTTGCCGACAAAGGTCCGCATATTCAAAGCTATGGTTTTTCCAGTAGCGATGTATGGAAGTGAGAGCTGGACCATAAAGAAGGCCGACCGCCGAAGAATGGATGCTTTTGAATTGTGGTGCTGGAGGAGACTCTTGAGAGTCCCCTGGACTGCAAAGAGAACAAACCTATCCATTTTGAAGGAAATCAACCCTGAGTGCTCCCTGGAAGGACAGATCCTGAAGCTGAGGCTCCAATACTTTGGCCATCTCATGAGAAGAGAAGACTCCCTGGAAAAGACCCTGATGTTGGGAAAGTGTGAAGGCAAGAGGAGAAGGGGACGACAGAGGATGAGATGGTTGGACAGTGTCACCGAAGCGACCAACATGAATTTGACCCAACTCCAGGAGGCAGTGGAAGGCAGGAGGGCCTGGTGTACTCTGGTCCGTGGGGTCACGAAGAGTCGGACATGACTTAACGACTAAACAACAACAAAATGGAAGATTACGTACCTTGCAAACCACAGTGGTGTGGCAGTGAGGAGTCTGAGGGCAATTGTAGGGTGGTTTACCTGAAGCTACGTGTTGACGGTGTGCATGGTGAGAACTAAGCAAGGGTCTCATACCTCCAGCTTATAGCAGTTGCATTATATCAGCTCGAGTGAAGAACTCATCTTGAGTGAAGAACTCAGCATCGTGTTCAGTAGCTAGGGGCATGTTCAGACTCTACTGGGAGACTGAAAAGGCTGTTTACTGCTTTGTCTATAAGGGAGGAAGGTGCATCAACTGTGTTATTGGTCATAGAAGATTATATGACCTGAAATAACAGAGATTTATTTACCTTTGCAGTATAACAATCCTGATTCCTTCCTCACATTAATCAATGGCCTTGTAAGCCCATTAGAAACCATGTCCCACATCTAACGAACAATAGAGGGGGAAAATCAATATGGAATGGTAAACTGGAAAGAAAGTCTAAAACTAAAGAGGCTTTTCTGCAATTTTGTACCTTCACCAACTGCATTATGTATTAGTAATAAGCCCTTTGTAGGAGTATGGACAAAGTTAGCGGACAGATTGTGCAAGAAAAGGGGAAACTACATGGGTATCAAAAGAAGAGCGTAACTTCCTAACAAGGCTTTTTTAAAAATCCCAGAGGCCTTGCCACTAATTCAGGTCTCTTTTGGTTTGTCTGCTCTGATGTTTTCCCAGCAAAGGCTTATTCTTTGGCGCTTGAGATTTCCAAAGAACTTCTACCATTTCTACTTTCTTCAGGAGGTTTATGGGCAGGCATGGCTCATGAACTGAGACAATGTTACGAGCCACCCCGTCCTGGTCCGATTGCTTTGTTAATGGCCAGCTTTACCAAAAGGGTTGTTTACAGTTTTATCATACTGATTATTTGATTCTGCATTTTATGTGAATCGCCCAGAGTAGTGCTGCAGCACCAACGGGTGTGGTACACTAAATGAATGAATGAATTCTCTTTATTGACAAATGTACCAGTGGGCTTAGTATTCTACCAGGGATGCAGACACAAAAACACAGAGGAGGTCACTGTTCTGGAGCTTAGAAAAGTCATTTTTTTTTTTTACATGATAGCTTCCAGAATCCACCTAGCTAGCAACATGCCAGGAAGCCAAGCGACCACCGCACTTCAGCTGCCTTCTGCCTGCCGGTCCCCAAAGGAGCCAAGGGGCTGCACTGCAAACGCCCGACATCGGATAAGCCATTGCATCAAATTGGTCTCCAGGGCTGTCGTCCCAGAAGGAAGCCTCTTCTAAAGATGATGCACAAGAAAGCCCGCATATGGTTTGCTGCAGACTAAGGACATGGATTTCTGGAACCAAGTCCTGTGGTCCGATGAGACCAAGATAAACTTATTTGGTTTAGATGATGTCAAGCATGCGTGGCGGCAACCAGGTGAGGAGTACAAAGACAAGTGTGTCATGCCTACAGTCAAGCGTGGTGGTGGGAGTGTCATGGTCTGGGGCTGCATGAGTGCTGCCGGCACTGGGGAGCTACAGTTCATTGAGGGAACCATGAATGCCAACATGTACTGTGACATACTGAAGCAGAGCATGATCCCCTCCCTTCGGAGACTGGGCCACAGGACAGTATTCCAACATGATAACGACCCCAAACACACCTTCAAAATGACCACTGCCTTACTAAAGAAGCTGAGGGTAAAGGTGATGGACTGGCCAAGCATGTCTCCAGACCTAAATCCTATTGAGCATCTGTGGGGCATCCTGAAACGGAAGGTGGAGGTGCGCAAGGTCTCTAACATCCACCAGCTCTGTGATGTCGTCATGGAGGAGTGGAAGAGGACCCCAGAGGTAACCTGTGGAGCTCTGGTGAACTCTATGCCCAAGAGCGTTAAGGCAGTGCTGGAAAATAATGGTGGCCACACAAAATATTGACACTTTGTGCCCAATTTGGACATTGTCACTTAGGGGTGTACTCACTTTTGTTGCCAGCGGTTTAGACATTAATGGCTGTGTGTTGCATTATTCTGAGGGGACATCACATCTACACTGTTAATACAAGCTGTATACTCACTGCTTTACATTGTAGCCAAGTGTCATTTCTTCAGTGTTGTCACATGAAAAGATATACTAAAATATTTATGAAATGTGAGGGGGTGTACTCACTTCTGTGATATACTGTAGCTCCTACTTCTTTCTGTTTATCTCTTTCCTTCAACTCCATCCTACTGTGGTGATCCTCAAGGTTGTTTCTTTCCATGGTGTGAAAGAGCTGTGGAGCCACAACCTAGAAGGCCTTGTTCCTCGTGGGCACCTTCTTCATCTCCCTCAGAGTAGCCATGCATAAAAGACCAGCCAGGGTGGATCAGGTAGTGTTGGGCTGATATTCTTCAGGGTTGGCATTCTGACGGATCACGGGGCCCCAAATTGTTAAAGGCTTTGTATGTTAAGTTAATGTTGGTGCCCAGCAAAGTTCATATTTTGCAACATCTCCAAAATATTGCTTGTGGAAACAGACAAATGTTATCTTTTGACATATCACTTCATTTGTTTTGGATTCAGTCATAATCTTTGGGCCGACAAATGCAGCCAGAACATTGGTTCTGTTTTTTTGATTATGCCCAATGTTGATAGCTTGACTACTTTTAGTGTTCAAAACTCTCACTGGTCACAGAAAGGCATTATTTGTCAAATGCTCAAGCTGCTGCTGAGCTGAACTTCAGCAGCGCGGCTCGCCTTTGCCTCCCTCCCTGGATAACGCGAGACTTCTAGTCTCTCGAGAAGGGCATAGGAGGAGAGGGGGGAATGTTAGGTTATTTAAGGGACATTCCCCCCTCTCACCGCCCTCTTCCTTTCCTGGCATCAGTGAGGGACAGAGCTCCGCTACTCAGTGCTATTGTGAGCTGTGTCATCAGTTGAGGCCTGCTGGGAACAACGCTAAGGAGTTGGGGGGGTAGCATCGGCTCCCTCCCGTGGTTTGGTTACTGATTTGTTCATTTTGTGTTATTGCTAACAGTATTTGACTTCTTTTCCTTAGATTAAGTTTAAATTAATATTGTTGGATTCTGTTTATTCTTATAATATTATATTGTTGCCTGGAAATTGTAGTAGCGAGGGGGGGCTTTCGCAACCGCGTGGCTTGCGCTTCAGCGCGGAGCTGGGGGTACAATAGATTTCAGCTCCAAAGAAAAAGAGCTTGCCAAGATAGAAGGACAGCCGCTTTAGTGGGATAGCCCGACGTATTACCTTTGGCGAGGGCCAGGCAGGCAGGAAGCGGCTGAGGTGTGGCGCGGCTGCTTGGCTTATCTGATGTAGGGCGTTTGCAGTGCGGCCCCTTGGCTCCTTGGGGGACCGGCAGGCAGAAGGCAGCTGAAGTGCGGTAGTCACTTGGCTTCCTAGCCGTTGGGCGCTTGCGGTGCGGCCGTTTGGTTTCGCGTCCGTTTGTGCTCTGTTCCTTCCTTCCTCCCCCTCCCAACAGTCGGCTGACTGTTTGGAGCTCTAGATTAATAATGGCATCACGTAAAGGTCAGGGCAATAAAAAAGGAAAACGACCAGCCAGGAAATGGCCAGTTCCCCAGGTGTCTCCGCCTCAGTCTTCCTCGGATGAGGAATCCTGGCCTGTATGGCAGCAACTGCAGGAGAAAATGTCTGCGCTGGAGGTGGAATGGCTGGAGAGGCAAGCTCCTCAGCCTGTCAAGGTGCAGCCACACCACTCAGTTAGGGAGGCTAAGAGCCACCGTAGGGCCAAGCTTAAAGGTATAGCAGATGACCTAATGTCCAGGTTTGCTATTCTTGAAGCTGAGCGACAATCGGTTGGGACGCACAGATGTGACGCAGATGGGGCGACTGCAACGCCAAGGTCAAGACGTACTGCGAAAGGTAGACGGTCATCTGCCCTGGCAGCTGCCGGGTCAGCAGCTGAGGTTCCCGACAGGCAGGGCGATGATGATGAGGACAGTCCTGAACAGTCTTATAGCAGAGACGAGTCCAGTATGGTGACGCCTTTGTCAGGTGAGTCGGCCGTTGCATCGGGCACTCTTTCACCGATCCCTGCTTGGCCCTGGGCTGGCAGCGGACAATTTACTCCACCCTTTTACATGCCTTATGACACACAAAGTTTCAGGGCCCTGAGCACTCCTTGGCCTTGTTCAAGTACGCAATTTGGCAGACGGGCTACACCATATCCCCAGGCTGCATTTCCAGCACTGTTAAACACTGTGGCCAGTGTGGGGTTTGGCCATTCCCGTCTGTGCCTGACACAGGGTACAATACTGTGCCCTTATGGGCATTGCCATTCAGTGACTACTGAATGCCCTTGGGTGATCATCTCACCCCGGCAACTCAAGAAAAAAATTGGAGGGAAAGTATGTGGATTTATTCAAATTGTTGAATAGAAATGCGGAGAAGAAGGATTTAGACAAGGAGGATGACAAAGACAAGGAAAGACGTAGGAGGAAAAAGCCAGACAGGATATGGTCCAATTGGCTACCTGGGTTTTTGATTTATGCTGGGGTGGTTGTAAAGGCGCAACCGTGGCGGGCGCAATCTGAGTGTTCAGCATGTGGGGGACAGTACCCCAATATATCATGCTTCAGGGCCGGGGCTCAGCGAGAGAATAAGGGCCCAGGAGGAGGTAAAAAACCCAGTAGTGGCGGGGGTAACCCTGGAAAAGGGACCCAGCCCAATTAAGGTTACAGTTCTGGAAGCATGGCTGCATGATCACCCCTGCAGGGAGAATGCTAGTTACCTATTAGATGGCTTTAGGTATGGTTTCAGGATCCCGGCGGTTGGGGAGCACAAAGTATATTTTGCGCAAAACCTGAAATCAGTCTGTGGAATGGAGGATATTGTTTGGAAGAAGATTGACAAGGAAGTTAAGGAAGGGAGGGTACTGGGACCCTTTGCATCAGCACCTTTGGAAAACTTAAGGGTCTCGCCTTTGGGAATAGTTCCCAAAAAGGCACAGGGCAAGTTTAGATTGATACACCACTTGTCCTGCCCTGAGGGAGCGTCGGTTAACGATGCTATCCCCCAGGAACTTTGTACCATGCGTTACACCTCTTTTGATGAGGCGGTTCACATGGTATGAAAGTGTGGTGTGGGTGCTGAACTGGTGAAATGTGATATTAAATCAGCTTTCCGACTTTTGCCTGTTCACTCGCAGGACTTCGATTTATTAGGATTTCATTTTCAAGGATCATTTTATATCGACAGGGCCTTGCCTATGGGCTGCTCTGTGTCATGAACTGCCTTTGAACGCTTTAGCCCATTTCTTGAGTGGAAGCTCAGGCATAGGGTGGGCTGTAATTTTATGGCCCATTATCTTGACGATTATCTTTTTTGTGGTGAAAAGAATACGGGGAGGTGTAGATTTATTTTGCACACTTTTCAATCAATGGCAGAGGAGTTAGGTTTACCCTTGGCAGAGGAAAAAATGGAGGGACCAGCCACAGCCCTGACTTTCCTCGGCATTGAGCTAGATACTGTGCAACAGACATCGAGACTGCCTGACACCAAATTAGCTGATTTTAGGATTAGATTAGCATCACTATTGCAAAAAAAGGGAGGTGTCTCTGTGAGAGCTTCAGGAGATTGTGGGCCACTTAAACTTTGCTTGCAGAGTCGTGGCGCCTGGGCGTGCATTTTTGCGTCGGCTCTGCAAAGCAATGAAAGGACTGCACCACCCCTTGCATAGGACTAGGGTTACGCGGGGTATGAGAGAAGATTTACAAGTTTGGATTCAGTTCTTAGTGGAGTTCAACAGAATATCCTTCTGGAGAGGTGAAATAGGGCTTAAGGCGGACTTTCAGGTCCATTCATACGCTGCCGGTTCGTTAGGGTTCGGAATTTATTTTAAGGGAAGATGGTGCGCCGGCACGTGGCCAGAAGATTGACACCAGGCTGGTATCACCAGGGATCTAACATTCCTGGAATTCTTCCCAATAGTTGGTGCGCTGTGGCTATGGGCAGAAGAGTGGTCAAACTCTGTTGTGCGGTTTTGGTGCAACAATCAGGCTGTAGTTTATATTATAAACAACCTTACATCGCATTCAGAATGGGTCATGACACTAGTTAGGGCATTCACATTACGGGCTTTGCAATTTAACATTTGGGTGCAGGCCTGACATGTCCCAGGTATAGACAATAGATTAGCTGATGCATTATCGTGCCAACAGATCGAACGGTTCAGGGAGTTAGATCCAGGAGCCAACGAGTTCCCGGAGATTCTGCCACCTGAGGTCTGGCAAATTGGCGTGAAGACGCGGACAGGGTGATAGGCCTAGCCCTGGCACCAAGGACACGGAAAGGGTACTCGGCTGTGAGTATAGAATTCCAGGAGTTTAGGAAGCTGGTCAACCTGAAGCCAGTTTGGCCGGCACCGGTAGAGCACCTTCAACAATTCATAGTGAATCTGAATAGGAAGGGTTTGGCACCTGGAACCATACAGGGTAGGTTGTCAGCGTTAGCCTTTTACGCTAGGGTTAATGGCTACCATGACTACTCCTCGGATTGCCGCATTAGAAAGATGATAGAAGGGTGGTCTAAGGAGAGGGGTAAAGCGCAGGATAACAGAGCTCCCACATCACCTGTGTTGTTAGAACGCATTTGTAAGCAGTGGGAGCAGTTGTGTAGAGATGAATACGAAATTATTTTATTTAAAGCAGCGTCCTTGTTGACTTTTTTGGCTCTCTCAGGATTAACGAGGTAGTTGCTGCTGGAAAGGCTAATACGTCTAGGGCAGCTTTGCAATGGCAGGACGTTAAGGTTGTTGACAGGACGGTCCAGATTCACATAAGCTATAGCCCATCTGACCTCCCAGAGCTGCGGATCGTGCGATTATAGTGCTTGGGGGGAAAGATGGGGCCACACCCGGACCAACAGTCAACAAGGAGAAGCTGGCTTGAGGCTCGAGGGTGATCAAATTGGGGCCGGATGGGTTCTCGCTGTCTTTAAGAACGCGAGAACTTGGGGCCAGGGACTCGACCATTGGTTGATTAAGGGGTCAAAAAAAAAAAAAAAGCAAAGCGTGCTGCTTATATACCACCCCATAGTGCTTCAAGCACTCTCTGGGCGGTTTACAAGTTAATTATGCAGGCTACACATTGCCCCCCCCCAGTGAGCTGGGTACTCATTTTACTGACCTCGGAAGGATAGAAGGCTGAGTCTACCTTGAGCTGGCTACCTGGGACTGAACCCCGGGTCATGAGCACAGTTTTGGCTGCAGTACAGCAGTTTAACCACTGCGCCACGAGGCTCGTCCTTTGAGACCTCTGTGCTTAAACCTGATTCCACACTACGGCAGGACCCCCCTTTTGCCAAAGGATGGCAACATGGATTATGTTCAATAAAGTGTGGCCCATGATTAACCCATAATTCTTGTCTCGCGTCTTCATTCCGGGGTTGGGAGGGCAAATGTATAGTACCCGAGATCTTTCGGTGGTGGAAAGTTCTAAACCATTGTATACATGCATTGCTTTTTACCTGCTGTATGAAGAAAGGCAGTTACCTTCTTCACCTCCTTCCTTTCTGCGTTCTCCCCAGCCATAAGATAAAGGTCAAAGACTTGTTTAAAAATTTCCCAGTTCCGCTGCTGCATTTCTCGAAATGGTCGGCTCAGTTGGGAGTCTTGAAAGCTCCACTCTTAATTTTCATCTCTGAAGCTGGACTCAGGTTCATCTGTAACCCCTTGGCTCCTGGCACCACACATTGTTCTGTTTCATTGAAGTTCCAGAACAGGGATGTGAATCTTGCTCTTAGTGAGAAACTGAGGGGAAAATATATAAATCTCTTTTATACTAGCAGCAAGGTTTTTCTGTGGAGGCTCTCTTTCTCTGTCTCTCTGTCTTTCTCTCTTTCTCTCAGAGAAATCTCGTGGGAAATATTGGGCTTTCTTGGATGTTTCATGCTCCCCCCCCCTCCCCAAGAAACACCAGTCTACACAGAATCACTGTAGTTTCTGCACAAAACAACATCTTTTCTGCAGAAGATTCCCTGAAACGAGTGTTGAGCGGTGCAGCATTTGGCAGTTTCTTGTGGAAAAGAACAGGCAGAAACTAGCAAAATATAAACAAGAAAAATGGGATTTTTCTGGCCTGTGTTCCTCAACAGCTAATGTACAGTGCCACCTCTGATGCTGATGCTATCTTTGTCCCTAATTTGTGAAATGAGACCAGTTCTTAGTACGTTTGCTGACAGTTTAATGTGGCTGCAGGATGGACAAAACCAGTGAGCTTTGATGGGCCCGCAATATTTGATTTGAGTGGGAGGAGATTTGAATTCTTTTTCTTTCTCAAACAACTTCCAAGTACGTTGTAGAAAGAAAGAAAAATTGGTATAATGAAAAACTCCAACTGCCAGCGTTCCTTCCTTAAATCCTTAAATTACTATCCCTTGTAATTTGCAACTCTTCTTTCGGGTGGGGGGGGGACGGGACACACACATGGCAAGCATCACACTGCTAACTGGGTTTGCCGTAACATTGTGAAGCTGATCCATAGAAAAAAGTCACACTCCAGTCTCATTGAAATCCATAGGACTTAGGGTTGACTTTAGAGGTTTCACTGACATCAGACAAGTGTGTAAAAACAGGCAGAATCGGTCACGAAGAGTCAGACACGACTTAATGACTAAACAACAACAAATCTTGGGGGAGATCATGCAGTGAAGCAAAGAGTCCGGAGGCACTAAGAGGATGGAACAACATACCTTTGGATCCTTCATTTTTCACATTGTGAGTAGAACTGGAGTAAACACAGAGAAAAACTCATGAAGATGTGCTTTATCTTAGAGATGCACCTCAGGAATGAATTTACCTTGGAATCTTCGTTTCTGTCGATTTAGGGTGACCTCAACTTGAGAAGACATGTCAAGACATGTTCACAAGCCCTAACCCCATCATCATCACTCTCACCATCACTATCATCGTTGTTATCATCATCATCTTATGAGATTCCGTGAGAATCTTGGCAGGAGAGAGTGAAACAAGCTGCACTTTTTTCTCTTTCTCGTCAAGGTCTTCATAATTTTAACAAACTGTCCACACAAAATCGGTGTCTTTTCCATTGGAGAAGCCAAGCGTGCTCACAATCAGCAAGAAGTGAAAGAGTGACCTATTTTGTGTGTGTGTTTTTTTTAAGGGCACAACCCACCCCTCAGATGCTTCTAATCCTTAAAAGTCTATGCAAGAAACCAATAGCTGTTGCTATTTCGCACAACTTGTGTTGTTCACATTAAAGCACCCTTTTGCTTAATTGGCATCAACCCCTCTCCATCCGCTTTTCTCCTGATGAGAATGTAGCAAACTATCTCACCCCCACACAGAATGAGGAAAATAATTTTATGGTTCCTCTATAAGTGAGGATCCATATCCTTATTTTTCACAATACCAGTGGTGAAATTTACCAAGATGAGATTCTCTTTTTCCCTCACCCAGGAAAAAGCAGCACAGCTGTAACAAGATTGTGAGCCTATCTTGCTTCATGCAGCCAGCTCAACCTCTCTAAAACAACTCACTCCTATTATATAAAGCACTGTATGGCCTCTAGTAAGAGAAACAGACAATTAGCAGAATTAGGAGGCCGAAACAACTAAACAGCTACATCTTAGGATACAATGAACTGAGGAAAGGTAAAATAATGGCCCCCAGGCACATTTGAAGGTACAAGCAGAGGTGAAAGTTCCTCAGAGGGAGACAATTAGCTGCAATAGAATGAGATAAAGCACTCGAGGACTGATGCTATCGTGGGAAAAAGAATGCTAGTGGTGAGGTCATTACCGCAAGAGAATGGAATCCAACACACTCTTTATCTGGCATGCAGCATTCAAATCCTTGTGGCTGCATAAAATTGGACTGAAGCGTAAGGAATGCAGGACATGTAATAATTGGCTCAAGCTACGGGAAGCCAGATTTAGGCTGAATATCTGGGGAAAAAACTTCTCAACTGTTAGAGCAGTACAACAATGGAACCAGTTACCTCAGGAGGTGATGAGTGCTCCAACGCTGGAGGCATTCAAGAAAAAAATTGGGTGGCTCCATCAGATCAGCTTTGATTTGGATTCCTGCATTGAGAAGAAGGTTGGACTTAATGGCCTTAGTGGCCGCTTCCAACTCAATTATTTTACAATTCTATGATTCTATGAATAAGTCAAAGGTAAGTTAATATAACTTCCTCAGAAACTGTTTTCTGACCACCCAGGTCAAAGGGCCTTAGATATACGTCACACACACACACAGACACACACACACACATGGGCAAGACCATCTAAAGAAGCCTTCACACATGTATGCACCATCTCATGACTGCAGAGAGGGGAGAAAGAGAATTCCTGCACAGCCCAGCATGGGTCTTAACAAAGTCAGATCAGCATTTGTACCTCAGCAGCTCCAGAACTTCCTGTTGCTGAGCTTGTTTGGAGGAACAGGGACAGAAAATATCTCTGTAGTCACATCAGTGCTTGAAAAATGTACATTCTGGACTGTAAATCCAAGAAGCTGTTGGAGTTATTGCAACCTCACATGCTGCCTTTTGTAGGTGTGAATCGGAGGGACTTTTTGGGTTGGGGTAACTGTCCATCTATCCAGCACTAACCAAATTGTTCCTTTCTTGCATCTGAATTCAAAGAGAGCCTCGACTTTCTGTTCAGTGTCTCTTTCACCCTCTCTTTTAGTTTGTTGGCAGTTAGCATAGTCTGAGAGTCTGTTGGAAGCAGTGATTCTGTTAAGGCTTCTTGCTCAATGTCAGTCAGCCATGCTTGTTCAGTTTGCCGTTTGATCTGTTCAACTGTAAGTAAAAGTAACCTTTTATTGTTTCTACCTACAAATATTGCCACATGACACAGTGGTTAAACTGCTGTACTGCAGCCAAAACTCTGCTCACAACTCGGGTTCAATCCCGGGTAGCCAGCTTGAGGTTCACTCAGCCTTCCATCATTTTGAGGTCAGTAAATTGAGAGCCCGACTTGCTGGGGAATTTATTTATTTATTTATTTATTTATTTATTTATTTATTTAACTTATATGCCGTCCACACTACCCAAAGGTCTCTGGGTGGCTTACAACAATTTAAATGCAATAAAAAGATAAAAAGATAAAACAAAATACAATTAAAAATACAGTGCTCCAGAAATTGCCATCAGGACCCACAGTTGATATTATTTCAATTAAAAACCTTCTGGAACAGGAAGGTTTTGACCTGGCACCGAAACGTCATCAACGTCGGTGCCAGACGAATCTCCCTCAGGAGGGCGTTCCATAGTCTGGGGGCAGCTGCCGAAAAGGCCCTTTGTCTGCAAGCCATCCCTCTTACCTCCTTGAGAGATGCCTCTTTCAAAAGAGCCCCCTGGCTAGATCTTAACTGCCAGGTAGGTTCATATGGAAGGAGGCGGTCCTTCAGGTATCCAGGGCCCAAGCCATTTAGGGCTTTATAGGTCAAAACAAGCACTTTGAATTGGGCCTGGGCAGCAACTGGTAGCCAATGTAATTTGAACAGAATTGGCCTGATGTGTTCCCTAGCGGCCCCACCACTCACCAGCCATGCAGCTCGATTCTGAACCAGTTGCAGTCGCCGGACCATCTTCAAAGGCAGCCCCACGTACAGTGCATTGCAGTAATCTATACGGGATGTTACCAGTGCATGCGTAACTGTCATGAGACTCTGCTCATCCAAGTAGGGCTGTGGCTGGTATAATTTCCACAGCTGAAGGAAGGCGCCCCTGGCCACTGAGTCCACCTGGGCTTCCAGAGTTAGACCGGGGTCCAGGAGCACCCCCAGGCTGCGGACCCTGTCCCTTAGGGGGAGTGTAACCCCATTCAGGGCAAGGAAATGGCCCTCCAGCCTGTCCGGCGAAGCACCCACTAACAGCACTTCCGTCTTGTCTGGATTGAGTTTCAATTTATTAACCCTCATCCAGTCCATTATCAGGTCCAGACACGAGTTCAGCACAGAAACTGCCTCACCTGGATTGGTGGAAAATGAGAGGTAGAGCTGAGTGTCATCAGCATATTGCTGACTCCTCAGCCCAAACCTCCTGATGACCTCTCCCAGTGGTTCCATGTAGATGTTAAACAGCATGGGGGACAGTATCGAGCCCTGAGGAACTCCATGACATAAACGCCATGGGACAGAGCAACTGTCCCCCAGCACCACCCTCTGGACATGTTCAGCCAGGAAGGAGTGGAACCACCGTAAAGTGGTGCCCCCAATTCCCAACCCAGCCAGCCTATCCAGAAGGACACCATGGTCGATGGTGTCGAAAGCTGCTGAGAGGTCCAGGAGTATCAACAGGGTCACACTCCCCCTGTCTCTCTCCCGGCAAAGGTCATCATACAGGGCGACCAAGGCAGTCTCCATACCAAAGCCCGGCCTGAAACCTGATTGAAATGGATCCAGAAAATCCGTTTCATCCAGCAGCACCTCAAGCTGCCCGGCCACAACCCGCTCCAACACCTAGCCCAGATAAGGGAGGTTCGCCACTGGTCGGTAGTTAACCACCAGCCTTGGGTCCAGGTTAGGCTTTTTTAGGAGTGGCTGAATTACCGCCTCTTTCAAGGCGGTAGGGACCACTCCCTCTCTCAAAGAGGTGTTCACGGCCTCCTGGACCCAGGTGTGAACCCCCCTGGCAGATCTTCCAATTAGCCAAGATGGGCAAGGGTCGAGCGGACTGGTGGTAGAACGGACAGATCCAAGCACCCTGTCCACATCCTCAGGTCTCAACAATTGAAACTCATCCATTAATACTTGACCTAAGCACGGCACATTGGACACATCCTCTGATTCTGCACTAATGGTGGAGTCCAACCCACTGCGAATCTGAGCGATTTCCCCCTCAAAATGAATGACAAACTCATCACAGCGAGCTGATGAGTGGTCCAGGACCTCCACCGGATTTCCCAGTTGAAGAAGATCCCGGACCACCTGAAACAGCTCTGCTGGACGACATTCTGAGGAAGCAATACGGCTGGAGAAATATTGCCGTTTTGCCAGCCGTATTGCCACGAAATAGGCCCGATAATGGGCTCTAAGTCATGTTTGATCGGACTGCCAGCGGGATTTCCTCCACCTACGCTCCAGCCGTCTCCCCTCTCGCTTCATCGCGTGCAGTTTAGAAGTATACCAAGGAGCTGTCTGGGCTCTGTGTGCAGGGAGAGGGCGCTTAGGCGCAATCGTGTCAACCGCCCGGGTCATCTCCCTATTCCAAAGGGTGACCTGAGCTTCGACAGGAGCGCCGACCATATCAGACGGATAATCCCCCAGAGCATTCAGGAAACCGTCCGGATCCATTAGTCTCCGAGGGCAGATCATCTTAATAGATCCCCCACCCTTGCGGAGGAGAGAAGAAGCCAATAGACTAAACTTGACCAGGAAGTGGTCTGACCATGACAATGAGATCACAGCCAGCCCCTCCACATCCAAACCACCATCTTCCAGTCCCGTTGAGAAAACCAGGTCCAAAGTATGGCACTTCTCATGTGTCGGTCCGATCACATTGAGACAACCCCATGGTTGTCATGGCGGCCATGAAGTCCTGAGCCGCCCCAGTCAAGGCAGCCTTCGGTTGGATGTTGAGGTCCCCCAGCACTAACAGCCTGGGAGTTTTCAACACCAGGTCTGAGACTACCTCCGTCAGCTCAGGGCAGGGAGACCGTTGGTACGCAGCAGGGTGGGCAGTACACCAACAGAATCCCCAATCTGTCTTGTAAGCCCAACGATGTGTAACGGCAATGTGTAAATTGTAAACCACCTCGAGAATACTTTAAGTGCTATGGGGAGGTATATAAGCAGCACACTTTGCATTTTACTTTTTTATTGAAATTGTAAGTGATGAGAAAAAGGAGTGGTCTGCTCTGGGGAACTTGAAGCTATTCTGCTCTGTGAATCCCTGCACTTCTGCTGTGCAGCCAGAGGAATTCAACCAGAAACTAAAAACTCTGCAACAGAATCTACAAGGCAATTTATAGTCCCCTAAAAGTAACTTTTTTCAGCTGTGAGCAATAGGGATTGTTGAGCATGGGACCCTTCTAAAATAGCTTGTCTTCTAGTCTCTGACTAGGATAAAACAGTTGCAGAGATTTGGAAGTGGTAATATTAGTCTGACACAGTCTGCTTTTGAGAAATGTGTGCTGGTTTTTAGTAGTTGCCACATTCTTTTCTAATTGCTCACAGACTAACTGTTTAATTATTTGTTCTGGAACTTTTCTTGGCTTGATCTGCATGAAGGCATAAGGATCAACGAGCCTGACTTTTCAAGCTTGCTAATTATCTGGCAAGGGCTCTGCCTTTCACACAAAAATGTGCAAAAATGGACTGAATCAGAAGCCTGTGTGTGGTTTCAGGATGACTAATGGAGTGGGGCAAAGAGCTGCTGTTCATCTCGCAGAACAATACCATGGTGGATCGTTCATACCCTATTTGGCATTTGTGAGATTGTAAAGCAATTTGAATTGAGAAGACGGGAAAGCATAAGTAATACTGCAGACTGAGCTGCTGGCATGACAGGAGAAGGTGAGGAATAGCTGAAGCCCTCAACAAAACCCGTTAGACATGTTGTGAAAGTGTAGGGTGAAGAAGATACATACATGTGTTGCTGTTTAGGCAGCTTTTTAAAAATATTCTATTCATTTTAAACAGAAATCTGGAAACACACAGGTAATAAATGAGTCTCATGGTGCAGAGGTTAAACTGCAGTACTGCAGTCAAGATCCTGCTCATGGCCTGAGCTCGATGTCCTGTGACTTCGAAATATGCACCTCCCTCTCTTACCGGGCATAGCTCTACTATAGAACATGGTGCTGGAGTAAGATCGCCACCTCCACCTTGCTGGTCACCTTGGATCGGTGAATGTGCAACCTGACCATAGTATCCTCTCGCCTAGCATTCTGCCATTACCTTGGTCAGGTCACTCTTTCTTGTAGATACCAGTTGATAAAACCTTAATGCATCAACTTATGTTAACAGTGATGCCGCCCTAAATAACACTGCCTCATACCCATCCCTATAGATAGCAAGCCATCGACAGTCAATTTTACAATGCTAGGGATATGGGTACCCTTGTATCCTAGACCCGACTCCTTTCTATACTCCCGCCTGCAAACGGCTTCCTAATGCCCAAGTCAGAGGCATGATCCTGATCTTCTTAATTCGGGACCTGAAAAGCCCTTGTTGACCGCCTGCCTCTTATGGATCCATCAACAGTTCCTTTCTAAGTGAATAAACTAAAACTGTTGCAAGTGCTTCACCGGAGCGGCCAAATCAGCTCCCAGCCCATTAGGTGTCTAAACTCCTGAAATCTTATGTTTGCTGATGAATGCTAGTTTAGCATCCTCGGGTCAGGGTAGGAGCCTATCACTCTGCCTGCATCAACATACGTATTTGCCAAACCTCAGTGGGAAGAGCCTTTGTGAATTCCTGGGCTCCTGCTACTTAACTCCCCAACCCGATCGGTCTGTTGGCATGATAGTGCATCAGCCGAGCTGATATCGGCAAGGAACTGACTCCAAACTTGTAATTCTTGATGCATGCCCATTGTAACCTGGGTTTGATGAAAAAAAATGGCGACGCAGACCTCATAGCATCGCACAATCTACGCAAAATTGCCCGGCCTGGAGCAATGACCCTACACGCCAAATTTTTAGGTGACCTACAACCTCGTGCAGTACTTTCAAAGATACTTTCCTGCTTTCCCTGAGTAGACAATTCCAAGACCTAAGGGTCTCCAGTTTGTCCCCTGGCAACCTGGAGGCTTGTTGCCTAGTGTTTAACTCTACTCCCATGAAACTAAATGCCGCCGCTGGCCTTTCTGTTTCCCCCCCCCCCCCAGCTAATGGCAACCCCAACTCCTGCACTATTGTTAGGAAGGTTTCCAATATAAATCAGCAGCGACCAGTGTTGATTTCACCGCAAAAAGACAGTCATCCAAACAATGGGCAGTGTTCTATAAAACCTATCCTGCTCCTGAGCTTCCATTCCAAAATGAACTGAACCGCTCAAATGCAGCGCAGGAAACGGAACTGCCCATTGGCAAGGCCCTATCAATATAGGAAGAGCCTTGGAAATAAAAGCCCAAAAGGTCAAAGTCTAATGGATGGACTGGAAGAATACGAATCTGACCAATGTCGCATTTTGCAAGCTCCGCCCCAATTCCACATCTACGGACCATACGCGCTGCCTCATCAAGGAGATGTAGCACACGTTGCAAAGTTCCTGCGGAATGGCATCCTGCCTTGCCTCCCCTTCTGGGCAAGACGAATAATGAATGACCTATATTCTCCCTTATTCTTCTAGGGTACCACACCCAAGGGTGATACGCGAAGGTTCTCCAATGGGGAATACTTATACGGTCTTATACGAATACTTGTACGAATACTTATACGGTCCAAAAATCCTACCTCCTAACACTTCTTTTCCCATTTTGTCCTGAACTATATTTTCCATGCCATTCACTGACTTTAAATTTGGCAAAAACGCCTTGCACTCACCTAAAGCTGGTATTCTAAAAACAAACTGACAACCTTCCAATAAATACCGTGCATCTGCATGCCGTGAATAGTCCAGCAACCAATTCTCCAATACTTAAACGTGAATTGGACTGGGGCCCTATGTTAAAGGAACCACCTCCTCTATTCGCCTTTTTGCTACCTCCTGGGTCCTTGTTGATATCTCTTTGTGCCCTGGCTCTAAAACATGAGGTGCTGGGGTACTGGCCCCCACAGACCGAGCACCCATGCCGGAACCAACAATCCTTACGCCAGCTTGTGCCTCTGACGTTGTAATCCTAACAGAGCAGGCGGGGTTGAACCACCTGCCCCGTGTCAGCACGGGAGCTCAAATTCAGACCAGGTTTGTGAATAAGATGACCACTGTCAAACCTATCACCTAGGTTTGGCCTGGCCAACATCATAAATGCAACCAAAGGCCCGGCAGCGGCTCGTTCCACCGCAAGTTTGTATGAATCGCACTCCGCCTATGGAATGATGCAACACAGAGCAACCAAGCCTGCCCCGCAAAGTCACAAAAGCCCTGTAGATTAAATCCAAATACTGGAACAAGGCCTGTGCCCTCCAAGGCTGGGCTCTCACATATACCCCAGCGTAAATCAAGAAACCTGGCAACCCATTGGCCCAGGTCCTGTCTGGCTTGCACCTCCTATGTCTATCTTTCTCCCACTCATCCTCCTTATCAATGCCCTTCTTATCAACTTCTCTATTAAGGAGCTCAATTAGGTCCACACAGTCTTCCTTCTCAGATTTTTTTCTTTTGTTTCTGGGAAATTCAATCTAGATGTGCCAAGCCCAGGACAGGTGGGTAGAGAAACAGATGAAGAGAGTAAGACCACCGGTTCCATTTCAAGAATATGGGGCTGAGTGACTCCCCCTACTCCTATCTTAGCTTTTAGAATAGCTTCAGCAACCATGTTTGAGATTGTCTGAAAACAGAATTCTATCGTGTTCTCTCATGAATTCAAGATATATTAGGCTTGTAAACCTATCCCTTTTGTCGCTGGGATAAGATAGATCACCTAATGGCATGGCGTGGCCTCCAAAAGGCGAAGTCTTAAGGGAACGGCATTATAGCCCGTGTCTGGGACAGACGGATATGGCCAGACACCTACTCCTGTGGTTGGAACTAAAACTGCTGGTAAGGAAGCCTGTGCATACAGAGAAACCCAATTTCTTAAAGGTGTACTTGCACTTGGCCACTGTATACCTGTAACCCCAGAACCCGGTACACCCAGTGGTGTGTGTACCGGCATACCAAACTGACCACTGCCTGGCCAAGGCCAAGCAGGGAATGTTGTGACGTGTTAGGTGCAGCCTCGAACTCATGTGGTTGGTTCTAATATGGTTGGTTCCAACCAACCATCTAATATGGTTGGTTCAAGATCCTCCACTCAAGTGGCTTCCTCCCCATCATCCTGTCGGCTCCGCCTCCGAGCAGCTGACCATCTGCTTTTGGATGGACCTCAACCTTGCTCCTCCTCACTTTGGCACTGAGGTGTCACTGTTGAAGCATCAGCCCCCTTGCTGGACGTTGGTGAGGCCTCACATTGTCCTCTAAGGCTTGATTCTCTGCTGCCATGCCTCTCAGAGGAGCCCTGTAGGATTAAGTAACAAATCGCCCAGAGAGTGTTCCAAGCGACATGGGGTGGTATACAACCAGCACACTTATTTTCTTTAGTATTTTTTGGAGTAGCCTCTGGAAACTTGAATGGGGAAACATGAAATAACCCAGAAGAATAGGTCACTAACCACTAGTCACTACAGCCTTACAGCTGCCTCTGATTATATAATCCTTCTATCCCTTATAATTAATTGTATCAATTTCCACAACTATATGATTAAATTGAACTACTTGTAGGCTTACCTTATAGTTGATGCCAAACAATACCAGGATAGTGACCCAAACCTTTAAACCACTCTGAAGCCTCCCCCCCACAGGCAGAGCCAACCTTAGAGAGCACCAGCTATCTGTTCTATAAATTTATATTTATTTATTCTAACTATTAATCCTATAAGCTGGGCTTTACTCATTAGATCCTGTAAATGAATTAGAATTTTATTATTTAATTAAAGTCATTGATTCGATATTATTCAATATAATCGTAACATTATTCTAAATAGCTATCCCTCTATTATAATTAATTGTGATAAATTACTGAATGATTCCTATCTATTTAAAAACCCTTCCCTTGCAGGCTAATGGGAACCAAATACCCTCACACTAATCAAAATACACTCTAACCGCTTAAAAAAACCAAAACAAAACAAAACAAAAAACCAATTAATATGTCGCACCCCAATAAAAGCACTAGTTAATAACCCAACTATTAGTAAATTAATTAATGGGTCTTGATTGCTTAGCCTCTTGGCAAGGGAAAAAAGAAGGGGGGAAGGGGGGAAACGCCACGCACGCTAGCCCCTTTAAAGCCTCACTTCTCTTCGTTTTCTTTTCTTTTATTATATATATATATTATAATCTAAGTATTATTGTTATTAAAACTTGAAAATTTGCTCCAAGAGAAGTATGGGCCAGCGGGCGCGCTGCCCGGTCCCTCACCCCTCTTTCACTGCTCACACTTGCTGATTAACTGAATTAAAATCAAATAAACAATAAATCAACGTGCTGTTGGCTGCAAACGCGGGCTAAGCACAACAAGTAAATTGTGTGTGCGTGTGGGGTGCCGATGCAACCCCCCGTCCAATCACCCACTAAACCAGAGTGACGCAGCAAGAATTGAGACCAGCCAACCGCGATCCGTCTTCCCTCGTGGTCCGAAAAGAAGAGGCCCCGGGTAGGCGGGAAGCTTCTTTAAATAGATCACTCATTCCCCCTCCCTTATCAGGTCGCTCTTGTGAGACGGCAATGTCTCGCGCTATCCCAGGAAGGGGATCATGGAGGCCCGCGCGGCCGAAGAGCCTCGTCAGCGGACCGGACATGAGAGATGGTCTGTGACAGAGGAGGAAAATCCATAACTAATTGTTAACTTGTGAAACACTTGACCTTGGCAGTCTCAGTGTCATAGTGTCTCTAATGTCTGGGAAGATACAATTTATTTACTTATTTAAAATATTTTTACCCTGCCTTTCTCCTAAGAAAGGACTTACATCATTAGAACACAAGATTACAGCTAAAAACAGTGAATTATTCCAATATCAAATGAATTAATAACATTATATTTAAAATATTAGGTAAAGTACTAGTAAAACAGATTTAGAAGCCACAAAATGCAAACCATCCCAAGGACAGCCAAGATGGGGCCAGGCTGGCCTCCAGTGGGAAGGAGTTCCAAAGTCTAGGAGCAGCCACAGAGAAGGCCCTCTCCCGTGTCCCCACCAAACACACCTGTGAGGGTGGTGGGGCCGAGAGAAAGGCCTCCCCTGATGATCTTAAAGTCCGGGCAGGCTCATAAAGGGAGACCTGGTCTTTGAGATAGCTTGGACCCAAGCTGTTGAGCTTGTTTGGTTTGCTGATTGGTCTTCAGGACAGAAGGACAGAGTACTTTTGATGTCTGATTTCACCAGCATGAAAAGACTGCTTCAATCACCTCTCTGCAACAAGAACATGCTTTCGGTTCTAATTCTACTGCTAATGTCTCTTTCTGGCCTTACTCTGAAAGTCCCTTTCCTTTTCCACAAAACCATCTGATTGACTTGCCTGCAGCTTCCTCACCCAAGGGGTGATGTTTGTAGTCAGGTATCAAACCAAACCAAACCAAACCCAAGATCCAAGCTGAATGACGCAAGCCAAGTGAGGATGCAAATTCATCCACTCTTTTCATACTTACTGGTTAGCTGTTATTTGTGAGCCTCTACTGCATGTGCTAAGGGACGTGGTCGCGCTGCGGGTTAAACCGCAGAAGCCTCTGTGCTGCAGGGTCGGAAGACCAGCAGTCGTAAGATCGAATCCACGTGACGGAGTGAGCTCCTGTCGCTTGTCCCAGCTCCTGCCAACCTAGCAGTTCGAAAGCATGTAAATGCGAGTAGATAAATAGGTACCACCTCGGTGGGAAGGTAACAGCGTTCCGTGTCTAGTCGCGCTGGCCACGTGACCACGGAAACTGTCTTCGGACAAACGCTAGCTCTATGGCTTGGAAACGGGGATGAGCACTGTGTCCTAGAGTCGGACACGACTGGACTAAATGTCAAGGGGAACCTTTACCTTACTGCATGTGCTAGTTAAAAGGAATGTCCATGTTTAGAGCAGAATTGTAAATGAGCACTGGCTAGTAAGAATCTCCTTACGAGATGGTGAAGCTCACTATTTCCAACAAACATCATAATGTTTCCTTCTTGTTTTCCCCCGGCACCTGCTACACAGTGGTCGATTACCACTAAATCTGGAAGGTCCATTTAGCTATCATGGTGGATAAAAAGTTTGTGCAAGCAATTGGAGGGTTTGCATGCTCGTCTTATTCCAGGGCATTGGTGGTCTCCAGACCCCAAAATGAGCAGATGCCCACTTCCAAATTTGTAGACCCTTTTTGGGGAAACGTAGCATGACATATGCCTTGCTTTACAGGAGACACATCATTTTTGGAGGTAGCAGCTCTTGGCCGCTTTTGGTGGGCTTCCAGTATTCATCCTCATACATTGTTAGCTGCAAACATTGTCAAATACGGGGAACCATTGATGTTCAGCTGTCAATACCAGCAAATATAGTACTGTTTCATGTTAGCTATTTAAATCCCACCAAATAACGAATGACATTTTGCCATCTATCAAATATTGGACAGTTTTAAATGATACTGCATGCCAATGCCAACGATCAAAAATGGGAAAATACCCAATAGATAATATCCTTTAAAATTTCTGAAACACCAAGGTCATTGCTCGGTCCTCAAAGAAAGCTAAATATTAAATACCACCATATGTCACCCATCACATAAAGTGAGTCGAACACTAAATACCATAATGTAACCATTCAACTCTTCCCAAATTTTTAGTTTGCATGTTGTTTTTTTACTTATATACCACCCCATAGGACACTGGGCAGTTTAAAACATAATTATGCAAACACCTTTGCCCCCCAGTGAGCTGGCTACCCATTTTACTGACCTTAGAAGGATGGAAGGCTGAGTCAACCTTGATTCAGCTACCGGAGCCTGTCGGGATTGAATTGAGAGTGTGAGCAGAGGCTTGATTGCAGCGTTGCAGTTTAACCACTGTGCCACAGGGCAATTTTCAGTAATACTGGGTGTCAGCCTTTAAATACTATATGATATTTCATGCCCATTGTTGAATATGATCAAATATTAAAGACTGCTGCATGTCATCTATCAAGTTCTATCAGATAATATTGGATAACATTCCACATCAGCTGTTAGATTTGTCAGAATTGAATAATATTGCAAGCTGACAGTCGTAAGATGTTAAAGAAGAAAAGGAAAGAGTAGATTGGATGTGCTCTGGAAATTAGCCAGTGTAAAAATCTGCAGAGGGGAAATTTCTGAGGACACCAAACTTGGTTTGCCTCAAATACCTGTGGGCCAATGAGTTGTCCCCCGCCAAAAAATCTTATATTAAAACTTTTTTCCCCAAGGAAAATGAATGAAAAGATCACAGTGAATTCTCAAGGAACCAGAAACTTACAATATGAGAACGGATACATGTACTTAATCATGCCAAAGGTCTGTTCACACACAAATTGAGGTCCATGGGCCCAAATGACAACCAGTTCAGTGGAAAATCATCTTCCTCTTCACCTTTCCACGGAATTTCTGACCAGCCTGGTGGTGAACACCCTCATACCCAAGTTTCTTAACCCTGGTTTTATACTCAAACATCAGCCACTAGGGGGCAGTATAGCTTAATGAGTAAAATCCTAGTCCAGAGGAGCAAAAAATATGTTAACGTACCAAAAGTCCAAGGGTACTTCATGGCATAACCTGGCAATAACGTCTCCTGCCATTTGGTCGTCAGCTGCTCTAGACCTTTGTAGCTTGTCACTCGCCAGACTCAAAGCAACCTATGCACCATGCACTGTGGCTTGGCGATTGCTGGACAATTCCACTGTTTTGATAACAAAACAAGAGGTTTATTGAATTTCTGGTAGGCCATCCAAACCAACTGTTCTAGTAGGCCACCATCGGTTTGGTGAGCTACCGATCATGCCTCTAGGGTTAGTAGCTCTCATATTGATTGATTCTTAACATTCCCATGAGACAGAAATGTATGTCCTATAAGGGACAGTTGAAAGGTAGTGTTGGCCATGTGTTTTTGCTGAAAAATCACACAAGGCAAAAAGTCCCAACTGTGTGTTTGTGTGTGTGAGAGAGATTGCAAATCTGTTGTTTCATTCATAGAATCATAGAATAATGAAGTTGGAAGGGCCCATAAAGTCGTCCAACTCCCTGCTCAAGGCAAGAATCCAAATCAAAGCAGATCTGACAGATGGCTGTCCAATTTTCTCTTGAATGCCTCTAGCATTGGAGCGCTCACCACCTCCTGAGGTCATTGGTTCCATTGTCATACTGCTCTAACACTTAGGAGTTTTTTCCTGATATTCAACCAAAATCTGTTTGTTTGGTTTTTTACTTGAGCCCATTGTTGCATGTCCTGCACTCTGGGATGTTCAAGAACAGTTCCTACACCTCTTCTGTATGACTGCCATTCAAGTCTTTGAAAAGCGCTATCATATCTCCCCTCAGTTTTTTCTCAAGGCTGAACATGCCCAGTTCTTTCAGTCTTTCCTCATAGGGCTTGGTTTCCAGTCCCCTAATCATCCTTCTTGCCCTCCTCTGAACTTGTTCCAATTTGTCAGCATCCTTCTTGAAGTGTGGTATGTCCAGAACTGGATGCAATACTCAAGATAGGGCCTAATCAGTGCCAGAGGGGAATTAGTACCTTGCAGGATTTGGAGACTATCCTCACTTTGTTGTGGTTCATAGGATCGCAATAATGGAAAACACTTTGGGCTTATTGAAATGGAAAGGGCTCGAGAACTATTTTAATAAATAAATACAAATAAATAATTAAAATGCAAAGAGGATGGCAACAACCATTACAAGTGCTATGCAGAACAACATAAACAGGTTGTAGCCACCCAAAAATATAGAGCAAGAGGCAAAAGCTGCTCCTTTCCATAAACTGGGGTCATCGTGAAAGCAGAGGTCCTTACCACCACCATGTATTTATTTATTTCAAATATGTTTTGCCATAGAGAAGGCTCTCTCCTGTGACCCCCATCAAACATGCCTGTGAAGGTGGTGGGATGGAGAGAAAGGCCTCCTCAATGACCTTAACACCCAAGGTAAGGTAAAGGTAAAGGTAAAGGTTCCCCTTGACATTTAGTCCAGTCGTGTCCGATTCTAGGGCGCGGTGCTCATCCCCGTCTCCAAGCCGTAGAGCCAGCGTTTGTCCGTAGACAGTTTCCGTGGTCACGTGGCCAGTGCGACTAGACACGGAACGCTGTTACCTTCCCACCGAGGTGGTACCTATTTATCTACTTGCATTTGCATGCTTTCGAACTGCTAGGTTGGCAGGAGCTGGGACAAGTGACAGGAGCTCACTCCGTCGCGTGGATTCGATCTTACGACTGCTTGGTCTTCTGACCTTGCAGCACAGAGGCTTCTGTGGTTTAACCCGCAGCACCACCACGTCCCTATAACACCCAAGCAGGCTCATAAAGGGAGATGCACACTTTGAGAAAGCTTGGATGAAAGCTGTTTAGGGCTTTATAGGTTAAAACCAGCACTTTGAATTCTGCCTGGGCAGCCAGTGGAGCTGCTGTAATAGGGGGTTTATGTGATTCCCTGTGACCAGTCCTGTTCATATAAGTGAATGGTTCTCTTCACTGCCAGGAAGAAGAACACTGAAGAGCAGCCATTCCTTCTTAATAAAAGACAAGAGGGTGTTTGCCAAGGTACTGTGACTCCAAACACTCTTTTCAAAATCTTCTGACTTGGTGTCTCCTACCCAACATCAAGCATTTTGCAGGTACCAATTATTTATTTTTATTTAAAATATTTTTATCCCACCTTTCTCCTAAAAAAAGGACCCAAGGTGGCTTAAATCATTAAAAAAAAAAAAGCCAATATTGAAAGCTAAAACCGATAAGCTATTCAAATATTTTAAAAGAATTAGATGAACATTACATGAAAAATATTAGATAAAAGCATTACTAAAACAGATTTAAAAGCAGTGTGGAGGGCATGACATTCTGAGGTACTCCTGACAAAGCTGCCTCGGCATGGACATTGAAGTTGCCCAGCACAATAAGCTGAGATGATGCCAATACCACCCTTGGGACCAGCTCAGCAAATTCAGGAAGGGAAGCTGTTGAACTGCAGTCACCACAAATAAGATTAAGTTCAGCCGAGCACTGTTTCTGAGTAGAGATGGGCACGAACCACTAATTCGGTGGTTTGTCCCTGTTTGTTTACTGCCCCAACAGGTGTTCCACATTTTGGCATCCGGCCTCCTCCAGTGGGTGCCCGCTCGGAGACAGGGACCCAGCTTCCCTGCCCCACCTCCTCCAGATACTCCTTCCGTGTGGGCGCCTGTCAGTGGTAAATGAACTGGGCTGAACCACTGAACTAGCAGTTCATGCCCATCTCTATTTCTGAGTACTCACCTTCATTCAAACACACCAACATCCCTCAAAATTGGATGTAAGTGTTTCAAACGGAAGATCTTTGGCTCCGTACTAGCTTGAATAAGAATAAGAATAAGAATAAATTAATTAATTACAGTCATATGACCTGTTCAAATATGCATCAACCAACTGATACACAATAGAAAGAACACATAACATTTAAAAAAAGAAATGACAAGTTATCAAGCACTATTACAGTGGTGCCTCGACTTACGACCATAATCCATTCCAGAAGATGGACATAACTCGAAATGGTTGTAAGTCGAAGCACCATTTCCCATTGAAATGCATTGGAACGTGATTAATCCGTTCCGGCAAAAAAAAAATTAACCAAAAAATAAAATATAAAAAATAAAGCACACAGCAAGCCCGGTCGGAAGGCGCTGGGGCTTTAAAAAAACAAAAACAAACCAAAAATAAACAGCAAAGCAAGCTCCGTCGCTGGGGCTTTAAAAAAGAAATAAAAAACCAAAAATAAAGCACAAAGCAAGCTCCATTGCTGGGGCTTTAAACCCCCCCCCAAAAAAACCAAAAATAAACAGCAAGGCAAGCTCCGTCGCTAGGGCTTTAAAAAAACAAAAAACAAAAATGAAGCACACAGCAAGCTCCGTCGCTGGGGCTTAAAAAAAAAGAAACCCAAACCAAAAATAAACAGCAAAGCAAGCCCCGAAGGTGCTGGGACTGCAAAAAAACAAACAAACAAACAAACAAACACCAAACCAAAAATAAACAAAGGAGCAAGCCCCGTCGCAAGATGCTGGGGCTGCAAAAAAAAAAAATCACCAAAAAACAAAACAACAACACAGCACAGAAACATACCCCCCCCCCCCAGCCCAAAACCACGCTGCAAAACCCACCCAGAACAGTTTTTAAAAAGCAGAAAACAGCACCTTACCTTACCAGGCAGTCCCAAGCCTCCTCCGATCGCACACTCTCTAACTGCTGGGGCGAAAGAGCTACAAAGAAGCAGCCTCTTCGCCACCAACGGTTAGCAATTTGAATTTCCCACCTTTTTCCCCTGCCTTTTTGTGTTCGTAACTGGAAGCTCCAGCCTCAAGTCGAAGCAAAATTTTGCGGCCGGAGCTGGTCGTAATTCGAAATGGCCATAAGTAGGGACGGTCGTAAGTCGAGGCACCACTGTATCATACCAAGGAAAAAGTTAATAACTTGAGCAGTAACATAAAGATTCTGGTCTGACAAACAATACATAACCAAACTCTTATCAGGGTAGCCTTGGAATTTCTTCAAGAGGGGAAAAATTAAATCATTCCTTATTTGTTCACAGAACTTACATAGAATGATAGAATAATTGACTTGGAAGGGGCCGATAAGGCCATTGAATCCAACCCACTGGCTCACGGTACAGAAGGACACGAGACAAAAATTCAGGAGCCCCAGCCATGCGTGGACAATATCTCTCGTGATGGGGAATTCCCAAAAATCTGTCCTTGAGCAATGCTGAGGGTAGAACATTGAATCTGGCAAGCATAAATGCTCTACGAGCCTGGTGTTTTTAAACAGTTGTTAAATAAGCTGCAGATGACCCATATATTGACAACATGCCATCGCAATAGGGAAGCAGGTTCTGTTTGTTAGAGAAATCAGCTCTTCTCTCTTAATATCATATAGTCTCTGGGGCAGTACTCTAATTGCTGGTTGTTGTCCATAGCTTGAATATAGTCGATTTGAATCTGTTCTCCTCATTTCTCCATAAGGTATCAGACATAGCTATCAAAGCAGTCTCTTCCTAAACCGCCTTTTCATGAATCATTAAATAATTTTCCTATTCCGAGGTAGAAATTCAGCTCAGGGAGCTAACAATAGATAAATCAATCTGCTTCCAGACTGGGTCATCTTCATATACGCAGTCACAGGTCTGCCCTGTCCCATTTTCTGTGGTTTGAGAAAAAAAAGTATGAAAATCAGCATTGAAATCATATGCATATTTGCTTAAAATATGTATTTTTGGTAGATTTTTTTTTCTGTTTAGTACTCCCCCTACATTTCCCTCCCCTTAAAAATGTATTTTGGATGAGTTTTGAACTTGGATGAGTTTGAGAACTGTGACACAAAATCCAGAGAGATGCACAAGCATATGGAAAAACGTGTTGCAAATTGCAAGAAAATCAAATTCATTTCAAACAATCATAGAATCATTGAGTTGAAAGAGGCCTCTAAGGCCATCTAATCCAACCCCTGCTAAAGGCAGGAATCCAAATCAAAGCAGATCTGACAGAGGGTTGTCCTGTTTTCTCTTGAATGCCTCCAGCATTGGAGTGCTCATCACCTCCCAAGGTCATGGGTTCCATTGTTGTACTGCTCTAACAGTTGAGACATTTTTTCCTGATATTCACCCTAAATCTGGCTTCCTGTAGCTTGATCCCATTATTACGTGTCCTGCACTCTGGGATGACTGAGAACAGATCCTGCCCCTCCTCTGTATGAGTACCTTTCAAGCATTTGAAAAGTGGTATCATTATGTGATTTAAAACCAGTGCACTTTAAAATATGGGATATTTAAAAATCTTTTTGGAAATGGAACAGAATCTCCCAGAATGGAGAATTATGTGATTTGTAGTAAATAATCTCATCCCTAATGTATAGTTCTGAACTCTGTTCCTGGTCTCTGTGCTGCCTGAGACTCTCTCTCTTAATTTTTCTGAGGGTTAATGAAAAAAAGAAAGATTCTTCCAAGGTTTATTGGGGGGGGGGGGGGGGGAAGTGGCTGAAATCCTCTGAGCTCCAGGACATTTTCTCTCCCTCCAGGAGCTGAAGGACTGGATGTGCTGATACTCACAGAAGAAAATCAGCATTCCATAGAGTGACAGATCAGATCTCCGTTAGGTTTGGTCTTGCATAGGAATGCCATTAGTCTGCTTTCCTCAGGTGATTACTTTGTTAACATTCTTGGTCCAAAGCCAGTATCAGCATGGCATGTACCCACATGGGCAGAGCAAGGTGAGACTCCTGTCAAGTCTTCCTTCTGTAGGTTGCTAAAACTTTGGGAAAGGTGGTTTTGACAGCCCAGGGGGGCGTCTTTTCTCCATGGAGGCATGGGTCCGTCATCATCCAGGCATGTGGGCAGTAGAAGCAGACATCGGTTTTGTATTGGCATCTACCACTGAATCCTGGGGCCAGTCAAATGTGAGACTAATAAACACCTTGATTTGTGTGTGTCTTGGAATAGAGGTTCTAACAGAACAAGGACATTTTGCCACCTATTTGGCCACCAAAATATAGAGTCTTCCTTCCAGCTAAGGGGTAGCCTATTATCTTGCTGGTTGGGTTCTACCCAGATCCTGGGCCCTTTACCTGGATTCCCTTTCTGCCTGCTTCCGCAATCTGTTCTGCCCCTCTCCCAGTCCTTACCTGCCCAGCCTCTGTGACATCACAAAGACCTGCCCCCCTGGTGGCAAGTTTGGGGTCTCAAATATCAGGAATTGGAATCTAGCAGTGCAGCCCTACCTGCAGCCAACCGGGAAAGACTGGGGAAACTTCTGTATGCAAAATGGATGCTCTGTCAATGATCCGAAAGTGAGTAGAGCTTTCTTGTTCCCTGACTCTTCATGGGGCCTGAACTCTCATTTACTGCTTCCCAATCTTGTCCCCAAGACAAGGCATCGCCAAAGATGTGCACACTCTCTTTGAACATGGGGGTCCTTAATAGCTAATAACCAATAATTACTGATTGCAATAGTAATTGCACTGGTGCACGCAGATCAAAACAAAAAGTTGGGGACAGTACTTTTCAAAGGAAAGTATTTACAGTTAAAGATTCACAGGCCAAAAAGTAGTTAGTGGACTGTTTGCCATTTTAAAAAGTTACTGTGATCTTTATTCAAAAGGAACTTCTGATTATTTTTTTTAAAATTAGAATGCCACAAGCCACTGTCCTATGGAACAAGTACACTTAACCAGTAAGGATAATCTTCTGTAACTATAAAGTAACTGCAGCCCTGTTATAGTAACACCATGACAGGAATGAAGTTATCTCCATGCCCTTTGTAATGTGAAAAGCGTGCTGTTTATGTACCGCCCCTTAGTAGTTAAAGCACTCTCTGGGTGGTTTACAATCTAATTATGTTGGCTACACATTGTCCTCCCCCAGCAAGCTGGGTACTCAATTTACCGACCTTGGAAGGATGGAAGGCTGAGTGAACCTTGAGCTGACTACCTGGGATCGAACCCAGGTAGTGAGCAGAGTTTTGGCTGCAGTACAGCAGTTTAACCACTGCGCCACAAGGCTCCTCATGTAACATAGTTATGCCTTAGTTGTTAATTGTGAGCAATTAGTTGTGCATAATTAGTTACTGGGAGGCATGCCATCCAGTGTTTTCCCCATGCATACTGAACCATGTGAATGGAGATATGCGTTCCTAGCCATTACACAGATTCAGGTCAATAATTAGGAGATGCTTTTGAAGGACAAGAATGAGGCCATGCAACACCCTGAGAAATTGTATGTGACCTTCAGAAGGGGGGGGGGGAGGAAGAATAACAATGAAGTTGGGGCAACGAGAAGGAAGTAAACATAAATGCAGCGAAAATGAATGTACCAGAATGAAGACCAAAGCCATAAATGGACCGTGAGGTGAGATTTTAACTAGAAAAACAAACAGGGTTCTTTCTCTCTCTCTGTATGTGTATATTTTAGAAAATCTTTTTCTCTACACACCCTAATTGGGGGGGGGGGAGAGGAAAATGTTAGTGGCAGAATCTGGAAAGATTCAATGTTTTGACACAGAAATGTAGTGAGCAAGCTATGGGGCAGTGGGTGGGTGGGATGATGAAAAGCAAACAGGAGTTAAATTTATGCCTCAATGTAGAAGGATCAGAAGCAGATGATGTTTTTTTAGAGCATGCATGCAACCAGGGTAGCTAAGGGCAAAGTGTTAACTGTTTGTTATAATAAAACTAGATAAGATTTTTTAAAAATGTTAGAGTTTCGTGCATTCAGCTTAAGCAGAATACAGCAATCTCTCTCTCTCTCTCTCTCTCTCTCTCTCTCTCTCTCTCTCTCTCACACACACACACACACACACACACACACACACACATACACACACACAGTTCCCTTACAACACTCCACCCATCATAATTTTCCATCATAGTTTAGAAAATCTCAGCTCTCTCTCTAAACTTTGGAAAGAATGTGAGTTTTTGCTCCTTTGAAAACATTTGGAATGAATTATGGCTACTTCTGGAATCTCAATAAAGGAAAAGTTGCTCTCAGAGGAGAAATAGCAACATAAAATGGGATTCGCAGAAGGTCTCTGGATTGTCCTTTAAAACAAATTTAAAGAAATAGAGGCCGAAGCAGGATGGGAAAGACTTTGGCGAGTCAGAAACTGGTATCAAGAGCCTAGCTGACTGAAACGTGGGAGAGGATCAATGCATCTCCAGAAATCTTCCATCCTCTGTGATCATATCATATCCTCCAATCATAGGACCATGGAGTTGAAGGGGACCCCATGGGTCATGAAGTCCGATGCCTGTGAATGGAGTAAATCTACAGCTGGAGCATCCCTAATGGATGGCCGTCCAAAGCCTGCCTGTCACCTGATCTGCAAGAAACTCAGAAATCCTGGAGGACAATTACTTTTGAGAAGACAAGCAACAAGGGAAAGTTTTGCCTGGTTAATGGGTGGCCTATTGAACGGGGGTAGACGTTTCCACATCAACAGAACCTGCTGGGGAATATGCTTAGCTTGCAGGACGTTCTTTTTATTATTACAGTAGAACCCCACTCCACCCCACCCATGGGATCAGTATCTGCTGATTCACTTATTCACTGCCTGAAAATACTAAATAAAAAAACCCCAGAAATGTGTGTTTATATTTATTTCCAGAGTGTACTTATCAGAAGTGGCCACTAGAGGAAGCCAGAGAGCATGTAATGTATAGTGTTCGATACTTCAATGTTTTTCCGCATCCTCAAGGGGTTCTTGGAGGTGATCCTCTGTGGATACCACAGTCCTACTGAATTATTATTCAAAAACACCAGGCACAGTCAATCAAAATTCTAAAAACATTGACTGGTATTATATAACAGATACATGTTTTAACGAAAAACCTAAGTATCTGTTAAATATCGATGCAGTATGTACGTTGTTCCTAATACTGCCATTTTTTGCATCTCTAATGGTGGTATGATTTCTGAGATCTGCAACTGCCTATAGCACTGCATGAAATTTCTTGATATTGTTCCCAAAGCTTCGATGGTGACGGGGACCACTGAAATGTGCTTCATCCACAAGCAAGATGGTTCAATTTCCAGGTCTCTGTATCTTGTTAGTTTTTCCAATTCTTTATTTTGAACTCTGGCATCCCCCGGAATTGCAATGTCAATGATCCGGACATTTCTTCGTTTTATTACTACTATGTCTTGTGTGTTATCTTCAAGGTGTCTGTCCGTTTGGATCCAGAAATCCCACAAGATCTTGACTTCCTCATTTTCTGACACCTTCTCTACCTATGTTCCCATCGGTTTTTGGAGGCTGACAACTTATATTTTTTGCATAATGACCAGTCAACTAATTTTGCCACTCTATCATGTCTAATTTTGTAATCTGTTTGTGCAATCTTTGGACATTCACAGATGAGGTGTGACACAGTTTCATCTTTTTCTCGGCAGAGTCAGCATTTGCTGTTAGCACTTACTCCTTGGATCTTAGCTTTCATCACGTTGGTTTGGAGTGTTTGTTCTTGCAGAGCAAAAATCAAGCCTTTGGTTTCTTTCTTAAGGGTCCCCAGTTTTAGCCATGCCCATGTTGAATTATGATCATGCTTTCCATCCATATTTCTCAGGTGTTGTCCATGTAGTGCCAGCTGTTTAATTTATTTTCAGATTATTGTTGTTGTTGTTGTAATTTCAAGCCAATAGGTTGTTTAGTGGGTAAATACAGAAAGCTCAGTATATTTAACACATTTTAGGAGAGCAGCTTCCCCAACTGATCTTTGTTTGCCCTAATATTTGATTTTTATCATCTCTGTATCTTTCATTAAGCATGCTTTGTTCCTTCTATTGGGTTGCTGGAAGATAAATCTGGGCTTGATTTGCAGGTCTGATTGCTGTATATCTGAGGAAATCCCACTTTGGAGGGAAGGTGGTTACCTTGCTGGACATAACGAATTTCTCCATCATGCCTAGTTTTACTTTGGGGCCACTGATGGTGTAACAGGCTCCACCTCAAATGAGCAGATTTCCCCCCACAAAAAGTCAAAACTCAATGATATTGAAGCCCATGTCTTGTTTCAATTCTGAGGCTTTGTCGGGTTTTGCAGTGTTGGGGTGCTGAGCCCCATGTTATTACAATATCACAATGCCTCTTGGAGGCTTCTAGCATTGGACAATGACCTTTTGGGATGGCTATTTCACCACTGCCATTGATATTGCTATAGCAAACTTCAGGTTTGGGAGCCTCCTGGCACAGTGGTTAGACTGCAGTACTGCAGGCAAGACTCTGCTCATACCCTAAGTTCAATCCCAATGAGCTCAGGTAGTGGACTCAAGGTTGACTCAGCCTTCCTTCCTTCCGAGGTCAGCAAATTGAATACCCAACTCGGGGGGGGGGGGAGCAATGTGCAGCCTGCATAATTAATTAAATTGCAAACCACCCAGAGAGTGCTTTAAGTACTATGGGGCAGTATATAAGCAGCATGCTTTGCTTTTATTTTTTTCCCAGCAGGGCCCAGAAAAAGAAAAGAAGAGAAGAGAAAAAAAAACCCATCCCAGTGCTAAGGGGTGCATCCTGCTCACAGGCTGGATTTTGCCCACTCGTGTGTTGAAGTAGGATTTGTCATGTTGTTGTCCATTGTGCCACATGGCTTGAGAAGAGGAAGAGGGGGGAGGAAAAATCTTTACCTCGAAATCTTCATCTCTGCCCAACGCTGCCCTTCAGCTAATGAGATGGCTGTCACCTAAATTCTCATTGTTTTAAGAGCAAGTGGCTGCTGACAGTTCTCTTTCAAGCTTGAATGATGAAAGGAAAACATCACATGGTCTCATCTGGATGGCTTGCTGAGAGCTAATGAGCCCGGGGCTGCACCCATCTCGGCAAGACAGCCATGACCCCACGTCTGCTAATGCACAGGGAAGGAGTGAAAAATGTACTGCGAGTTCTCTTCCACAAATCCCTCCAGGGATAACTTGAACGTGCCAAACAATTTAGTAAATAGATATTGAGTTACGATGTCGAAACAGGGCCGACATATTGCACTGTGGAATAGTTCGATTGGAAAAAAAAAAACCCAACAACTTTAGTTTTAGGTGTAAAACATTTTTTTTAAAATATGCCACTGCCACCATCAAAACCCACCACAATTTACCACCACAAACAAATCAAAACAAAACAAAACAACCCTGTTATGTCATGGGTTTTTTTTTTTTTTTTGGTTTGTGTGTTCCTTTGGCTGCAACAAGTCGGAGGAGGCAAATCACGATTATGCAATTATTAGCGTTAGATCTGTTTGAAGGAAAACTCAGGTTTGCTACAGCAACGTCAATGGCCATGGCAAAATTGATTTTGTAATGTTTTTACCTGAAAATCCATGAGAATCCATGATGTATGGACCGTGTGAATTCTCATTTATTACTTGTTAATCACTTACCAAAAACCCCAAATTCTCTAGACATTCCACAATTAAAATTATAATGTAACATATTACATGAATCTAAAAAAGGCAACAGTAAAACCTAGACAGCATCTTAAAAAGCAGAGACATCTCCTTGCCGACAAAGGTCCGCATAGTCAAAGCTATGGTTTTTTCAGTAGTGATGTATGGAAGTGAGAGCTGGAACATAAAGAAGGCTGACCGCCGAAGAATTGATGCTTTTGAATTGTGGTGCTGGAGGAGACTCTTGAGAGTCCCCTGGACTGCAAAGAGAGCAAACCTATCCGTTCTGAAGGAAATCAACCCTGAGTGCTCACTGGAAGGACAGATCCTGAAGCTGAGGCTCCAATACTTTGGCCATCTCATGAGAAGAGAAGACTCCCTGGAAAAGACCCTGATGTTGGGAAAGTGTGAAGGCAAGAGGAGAAGGGGACGACAGAGGACGAGATGGCTGGACAGTGTCACCGAAGCGACCAACATGAATTTGACCCAACTCCGGGAGGCAGTGGAAGACAGGAGGGCCTGGCGTGCTCTGGTCCATGGGGTCACGAAGAGTCGGACACGACTTAACGACTAAACAACAACAAAAGCCATGTTAGATTAGATGAGCTATACCTTACCTGTGTTTGTGAGGGGACTCACCGAAACCTGTTATATCTGCACTACCCACCTGTGCGACCAAATTTGACCACCACTCATTATGCCAACGCACCTTGTCCAGATGGGATAGGCAAAAAATCCCCGCTTCCAAAGGCCAATCAAGATGCGGGTCAAAAATTCCTATCCGGCCCCAAAAACAGGCGACCAGTAAAACTCACACTAGCATTTAGGGCGGGCGGACGGGCTGCCAAAAAGGAAGAGGCAGAAGGTAGGAGGAGCCTTAACTTAAATACTCTCCCCCTCCCATCCTCTCATCTCTCTCTGCGAGCTTACCTTGTCTCGCGTTATCCCAGGAATGGGACAATGGCGGCTCCACGCTGCCGAAAAACTCAGCAGTGGACCGGGCATTTTCCACAGAATAGTAGAATAATGGAGTTGGAAGGGGACTATAAGGCCATCGAGTCCAACCCCCTGCTCAATTCAGGAATACACATCAAAGTAGATCTGACAGAGGGTTGTCCAATTTTCTCTTGAATTCCTCCAGCATTGGAGTGCTCACCACCTCCCGAGGTAACTTGTTCCATTGCTGTACTGCCCTAACAGTTGAAAAGTTTTTCCTGATATTCAGCCTAAATCTGGCATTCTGTAGCTTGAGCCCATTATTACATGTCCTGCACTCTGGGCTGATCGAGAACATGGCCCTCCTGTATTAGGTAAAGGTAAAGGTTCCCCTTCACATTTAGTCCAGTCGTGTCCGACTCTAGGGCGCGGTGCTCATCCCCGTTTCCAAGCCATAGAGCCAGCGTTTGTCCGAAGACAGTTTCCGTGGTCACGTGGCCAGCGCGACTAGACCCGGAACGCCGTTACCTTCCCACCGAGGTGGTACCTATTTATCTACTCGCATTTTTACATGCTTTCGAACTGCTAGGTTGGCAGGAGCTGGGACAAGCGACGGGAGCTCACTCCGTCGCGTGGATTCGATCTTATGACTGCTGGTCTTCTGACCCTGCAGCACAGAGGCTTCTGCAGTTTAACCCACAGCGCCACCACGTCCCTCCTGTATATGACTACCTATAAAGTATCTCTACTTTTTTTTTTTTAAAAAATCATATTCTCTTCCTTCCTTTCCAAAATGGGACTCAAACCCACATTCAAAAAGAGAACGGAGGAGCTAAGGCCAGTCAAGAAAGACAGCAAGACTAAACACCACCAAAATATTAAAGAGATTCAAAACACCAACGAGACAGACATCATCAGGGAGAACAAAAAAGTCTTAAGCTGCTGATGGAAGGGAAATAATGCTGGCACCAGGTGAATTTCACAGGGAGTTCCATAATTGGGGGGTGGGAAGGAAGGAACATCAGCAAGAAGGCTGTTCTCTGTGAGCCCCCTTTCTAGTTTATAAACATACAACCCTCTTAATCACAAACACAAAGCATGGGAGAAAGGAATTCCAAACTCATGGATGTTCTCTTCCACTATAGTCCGTCTTATCTCTGTACCTGCAGGACCAGAGTAGGACTTCACCCTTGATGCTGCTCAACCTGCTGGTTCTATCTCTTGATGTTCACATTAAAACTTGTAAGGCTGCGTACAGGCATGCAATTGTAAGTGTAACGCCTTGGTTCAGGTGGGACTAAGAAAGAGCAGGGCTGTGAGTAAGAGTTTTGAATCAGAAAGAGCGAGAGAGCTGAGAAGGCTGGAGCTGCTGTTGCCACTTAGACTACTAAGGCCATTGCCAACTTGGTCTAATTCCCCTCTGTGTTGGAGGGGTGAATCCACATGGTGAATTCATGTATATGTGACTGAATTGATATTTTATTCCAGGGTTTTGAAAACTGTTCATGTGGACAAGATTCTTCTGTGTTGTGTATATTCAGCCCAGTTGAGGAAGAGATCCTGGATTGTTGTCTGAATTTGGATTCAAAAGGGCAATTGCAGTTCTACAAGCAACTTCTATATTGGTGCTGCTGACTTAGGTCCACAAATTGTGGCATTTTGTTATAAGTGCCCATGGTGTCCGTTATATAACTGTGAATAAGAAGAGACTCATTTGGTGAAATCATGTTTGCAAGATTCATCAATAGGTATCTAAGTAAACAAATAACCCCATAGAACTCAAAAGTGTTACAGTTACATAAGCATGTATGATTTCACAAGATTGGAGATACTGCATGACCCAGATTCAAGGAAGCCTAGGTATACACTGTCGTATAAACACAGGCTCATGTTTCATACAGAGCTGCCGAGTCTCTAACATCTCATTTCCTGGGTCCTTCTAGACCAAAACCTGAGACCTGGTGCATGTCCTTGTGATATCACAGAGGCAGGGAAGCTGAAGACTTTGAAGGCTTCCAGAAACTTCTTGCTAGCCTTCTTGGCTAGCTGATTCTGCAAACTGGCACAAGATACTCCACCTATGTATGTATGTATGTATGTATGTATGTATGTATGTATGTATGTATGTATGTATGTATGTATGTATCTATCTATCTATCTATCTATCTATCTATCTATCTATCTATTTATCTATCTATCTATCTATCTATCTATCTATCTATCTATCTATCTATCTATCATCACCTTTCCTTCTTGTCTGTCTGTCTGTCTGTCTGTCTGTCTGTCTGTCTGTCTATCTATCTATCTATCTATCTATCTATCTATCTATCTATCTATCTATCTATCTATCTATCTATCTATCTATCTATCTATCTATCTATCTATCTATCTATCTATCTATCTATCTTTACCCCATTTCTCCTTTAAAAGGACCCAAGGCAGCTTACATCATTAAAAGGCAGTATTTAAAAACGAAAAACAGTTGGTATACAAAATATTTTAAAAGAATCAACAAATGGCACACTAAAAATGGTAAACAAAATCAACACCAAAAACAGATTTGAAGCAACAAGCCACAATTCTCCATTAAAAACCTTCTTCCAGACAGCCAGTCTCTAAGGGAAAGCTTGTCTGAAGAGAAAGGTTTTCTTCTGCTTGCAGAAGGGGGCCAGCCTGGCGTCCAGTGGGAGGGAGTTCCAGAGTCTGGAAGCAGTGACAGAGAAGACCCATCTCCAAATGCACCTGTGATGGTGGTGGGACTAAGAAAAGGGACTCTCCTGATGATCTTCACCCTTGAGCAAGCTCATAAAGGGACATGCAGTCCTTGAGATCGCTTGGACCCAAGCCATACCTGTCCCAGCAAAAGAACAAGATGCTGACCACTTAGCAATCTGCTGTGAGGAATCTGCATGACACTTTGCAGGCAAAGTCGCTTGAATCTGCTCTGACTTGGATGCTGCCGTTGATACAGGTCCTGTAGAGGTGACTTCATCTCCCGCTCTTCCTGTTATAACAGGTACATTTCATTTGGAACAGCCTGAGGATGTGGACAGGATTCTTGGAGAGTTGAAAGGCACCCCATGCGTGCTAGACCCCTGAGTTAAGGGAATATGCCTGGTAGTCTTTACTGAGCATGGATACCTTCATGTAGATCGTGGCCGATTAATGTAGCATACACAAGGGAGTATGACTTCATGGTGGTTCACGTGATGCATCTAACAGTGCACATGGTGTAGAGAGTGGAGTTCTGAGGACACCCCTGCCTGTTGGCCCACACCCTAAAGTAGACTTTGGTACCTCTGGCCATTGATGGCTGCAATGGATGGTGGAGCAAACATGTTTCAGAACCTGTGTTACCAAAGCCTAATCTGTGTCCCACTATTTATAATGGGTGGTGCATTTTGCTTTAGTTATGGATTCAAGCCACTGAAGCAGGGTTGTATAATCTGGCGAACCTCACGCGAGGTAGACACGTGCTTGACCGAAAGCTCTCCGCCATGTTTTTGTTTTCGTCTTCGGTCAGAAGAAATGTTCTAATGAACGCCTTTTGGCAATCCCACCTCTGGCTGGTTTTTATTTCCCGAAACGCAACACAAATCCACACCGCGTATGTGAAACGTCTCCTTTCCTCACAAACAATCCCTTTAAGAATATCCTTTTCTCTCTCTGTGTTGTGTAGATATTTCGTTCCTAGACTGAAACCGCCTACAAATAAACAGAAACACATTTTGGAGCCTTTCTCGGCTCAAGCAGATCCCAAGTAAGCCAAAGGACTGGTATTTAAAACTCAACTGGAAGGAAGTGGGTTTTGCCACAACAGCAAGGCAATGCATATTTAACGAAGCTTTTCCACAGCTGGAAGCTTTTCCTCTCTCCTTGTGCTTTCCTGCTCCATGTCATGGTGGAAATAAAGCACATCAAAAACTGTCTGTGAAGGCTATTTCCTCAGACGCCACCCATTCATCTCCTCAGCAGATACACAAACCAGAACAGAGAGATGTTCTTTGTGGAAGATACCGTCTGCCAGGAACTTCCCTTGCAGAATACTCTTGGATTAAATGGGGCATGCCGAGGAGAACTTCCCAGTGAAGTCAGCCTTGCAACCTTGAGAAGTAATGCCCCCACAAGAGTTAAATTTAGCAGCCTTTTCTTCTCAAGGGGTATCTATAATGACCATATGCCATCAAGTCAATGCTGACTTATGGACTTCCTGCACTGAACGGGAGGTTGGGCTCGGTGGCCTTGGAGGTCCCTTCCAACTCAATTATTCTACGATTCTGACTGGGCATTTTGCCACTTATTTGACCACCAAAATATAGGGTTTTCCTTCCAGCTCTGAGATAGCTTATTATCTTGTTAACTAGGTTCTACTCAGATCCTGGGCACATTTGCCTAGATTATGGTGACCCTTTTCAGGGTTTTCCTGGTAGAGAATATTCAGAAGTGGTTTCCCATTCCCTTCTTCTGGGGGCATCCTGGGTCTGTGCAGGCCATACAGGCTGGCTTTTCTCTTAAGAGGCCCAGTGGGGAATCGAACTCCCAACTTTGGGAATCAAACTCCCAACCAGCCAGATACCCAGCCCTAAACCTCTGAGCTATCCAGCCAGCAGGGGCATTTATAGTGCCACCAAAATATTTAATACATGTCATCCATTGATCCTTCAGCCCAGACAACCACAGGGGTTGTAATACTTGACTGACGGTTGGGAAATTCATTCATTCTTTCTTTAATTTTATTTATCTTCCACTTTTCTCCCCATAAAGAGTCTCCGGGCAGCTTTCAAAGTATTGAAGAGACAAGTACAGCTAGAAAAATACAATGGCTGATATCCAGTAGTGGATCTTAAGTCTGTGCCAGGCTTATAGTGCCCTCAGACACAAAAAAATTTCGGCAATTAAAAAAATGTGATTCCCTCCCCCAAAGGTCTAGAGCAGTGGTCCCCAACCTTAGGCTTCCAGATGTTCTTGGACTTCAACTCCCAGAAATTCTGGCCAGAAGAGGTGGTGGTGAAGGCTTCTGGGAGTTGTAGTCCAAGAACATCTGGAGGCATAAGGTTGGGGACCACTGGTCTAGAGGCTTCTTTGATGACACTTTTCATTATGAGGAAGCCCTTGGGGGCTGCGGGATGGGGGAGGGAGTCTTAATTTCCAAGAATTGATGCTGTTGTAACTTTTAACAACAAGATTTCAGCAAACAAACTACCCTGAAAAAGTAAGCCAACATATAATTGCATGAACAGTAATGAATCAACAAGGCATTCCAAACAATTTAAAAGCACACAAAAAAGGGCTTAGAATTACAGTATCCCCCATTAAAAATCCTTTCTTCTGAACAGAAAGGCGTTCACCTGCAAAACCAAGTGATTCTCAACCCGATGGACGACAATTCCCAGAAATCCTGGCCAGCACAGCTAGTGGTGAAGGCTTCTGGGAGTTTTAGTCGCAGAACATCTGGGGAACCCAAGGTTAGGAACCATTGTGCTAGGGTGACCATGTTGTTGTTGTTTAGTCGTTAAGTCGTGTCCGACTCTTCGTGACCCCATGGACCAGAGCACGCCAGGCCCTCCCGTCTTCCACTGCCTCCCGGAGTTGGGTCAAATTCATGTTGGTAGCTTCGGTGACACTGTCCAGCCATCTCGTCCTTGTCGTCCCCTTCTCCTCTTGCCTTCACACTTTCCCAACATCAGGGTCTTTTCCAGGGAGTCTTCTCTTCTCATGAGATGGCCAAAGTGTTGGAGCCTCAGCTTCAGGATCTGTCCTTCCAGTGAGCACTCAGGGTTGATTTCCTTCAGAATGGATAGGTTTGTTCTCCTTGCAGTTCAGGGGACTCTCAAGAGTCTCCTCCAGCACCACAATTCAAAAGCATCCATTCTTCGGCGGTCAGCCTTCTTTATGGTCCAGCTCTCACTTCCATACATCGCTACTGGAAAAACCATAGCTTTGACTATGCGGACCTTTGTCGGCAAGGTGATGTCTCTGCTTTTTAAGATGCTGTCTAGGTTTGTCATCACTTTCCTCCCAAGAAGCAGGCGTCTTTGAATTTCGTGGCTGCTGTCCCCATCTCCAGTGATCATGGAGCCCAAGAAGGTAAAATCTGTCACTGCCTCCATATCTTCCCCTTCTATTTGCCAGGAGGTGATGGGACCAGTGGCCATGGTCTTAGTTTTTTTGATGTTGAGCTTCAGACCATTTTTGGCGCTCTCCTCTTTCACCCTCATTAAGAGGTTCTTTAATTCCTCCTCACTTTCAGCCATCAGAGTGGCATCATCTGCATATCTGAGGTTGTTGATATTTCTTCTGGCTATCTTGATTCCGGCTTGGGTGACCATACGTCCTTCTTTAGGGAGATGGTCTTCCATTTCAAGAGTGTTGGTGATGTATGTCCTCCCCTTTGGTGACCTATAAGTAACCGGCCTCCCCCCCTCCCCATGAGTTTGCCTGGCCCTGCAATGAGAGTAGAAGTTTTGATTGACTGATGTGGCTCTAATCATCACTCCCTGCTTTTTAAAGTAAAATGGTTCACTGGGATCATTTTGTAAGAAAAGAAGCAAACCACACTGCTTCTCAGTGGTGGCCACCATATTGTGGAATCCCCTCCCTGTGGAAGTGCATCAGGCTCCTACCTGTCTTGGCTTCAGGAGAGAAAAAAAAGTAAAGACGTGGCTCCTTACCCAGGATTTTCATACTCTTGCCCTGCTGAACTTTTAATTTTTGGTCTGTCTAACTTTTGATGACCCATTGTATTATAGGCTGTTTTTTCTTTTTTCTTTTGCCACTATCTTTCATCATAGTATAAAATGTATTATTTTTTTCGGTTGGGAGGGTTTTTTGTCTAACACATACACACATGGGTGGAGTATCTTGTGCCAGTTTGCAGAATCAGCTAGCCAAGAAGGCTAGCAAGACGTTTCTGGAAGCCTTCAAAGTCTTCAGCTTTCCTGCCTCTGTGATATCACAAGGATATGCACCAGGTCTCAGGTTTTGGTCTAGAAGGACCCAGGAAATGAGATGTTACAGACTCGGCAGCTCTGTATGAAACATGAGCCTGTGTTTATACAACAGTGTATACTCGTACCTAGGTTTCCTTGAATCTGGGTCATGCAGTATCTCCAGTCTCATAACAACAAAATGCTACAGTTTGTGTACCCAAGTCAGCAGCAGTAGCAGCACCAATACAGAAGTTGCTTGTAGAATTGCAAGTGTCCTTTTGAATTCAAATTCAGACAAGAATCCAAGAAATCTTCCATAACCGGAAGAATCTCGTCCACATGAACAGTCTTCAAAACCCTGGAATAAAATATAAATTCAGTTGCATATATATGAATTCACTATGTGGATTCACCCCTCTAACACAGAGGGGAATTATACTTAGACCAAGTTGGCAGGGGCCTTAGCAGTCTAAGTGGCAACAGCAGCTCCAGACTGTTCAGCTCTCTCGCTCTTTCTGATTAAACACTCTAACTCACAGCCCTGCTCTTTCTGAGTCCCACCTCTTTGGCCTGAACCAATATTTCACAGGGATTACACTTACAAAAAAAAGAACTGAGAGCCCACATTCAGCACTAAGATAGTTCAGTCAACAAGGGTTCAAAACCAGATGTTTCAGAGCTAACTGCTGGGGTTGGATGAACAATCTGGTCATTTTACTTTCTGTCACAAAGGAAATATTATGATCTTAATTCTTTTTTTTTTTTTTGGTTAAATTTATGAGAGCACTTGCAAATTTTGGAGAAGTGCCATTGCTGCCACCACTGCTGCTGTTATTTTTCAGAACCAAACAAAAATTCTCACTCATCTCTGGTCCTGACTTTTGCACCCAGAATATCGGTCTGTGAAGGTGAGATGGAATTTTTGGCCCCGCACTCGTTTAATCAGTAGATTAATAGATGAAGATTTATCAATAATTGCATGCCCATTTTAATCACTTTCTGCCATTCCCAGTTTAAAAAAAATACATCAAAATAAAATGAAAATGAAAAATAATTAAACACATTTAAAATAAACACATTTAAAGATCCAGCTGAATATGGGTTCTGAGCCCAAACTGAATTATTTGCAAAAATGAAGATATTTGAGAAAATAATAATAAGCTTTCATACTTTACACACATAATTTTTGGAATGTACAGATAAAGCAGGGAGCTGGCATTCTTTTTCATTATAAAATAATAATTGCATCATTGAGAATTTTAGGATCATTAATCAGATAGATAGATAGATAGATAGATAGATAGATAGATAGATAGATAGATAGATAGATAGAAAGAAAGAAAGAAAGAAAGAAAGAAAGAAACAGCATTCATACTGATTTTAAATAAGTAGTAACTGCATGTGTTCCTGCAGCTCAGAGCTTTCCCAACCCAGTATGACTTTCATATGAATGTTTTCCTCCCATAACATTGTATTCTGTCTCATTAAGATTACAGCTCTTTTCTAGCTGGCCAATGGCTATTTCAAGTTCAATAGCCTTGTTCCCGCCCAACCCTCTGGCAGCCTGCCAAAAACCTCAAAATCTTTTTTTTTTTACCCCTGGCTTTCCAACCACACCATTCTCTTTCCCCCCCGCCCCCCCACCTCCATCTAATCAAAATTTAAAGAATGCCCACCGTTTCAGGACTTCAAAGATTGTGCCTCCCACCGAGAGGATACAAGCTGAACTACTCTTTGCATAATGACGGCGGTCGCTGACGGGATGCTGTTTCATGGAATCCTTTCTAGGCGAGATGTACAAAGCAAGTTTTCTGGGAATCTAAGGGAGGAAAAGGATGTTCCCCGTGCAACAGCAGCATGATAGAAGCATTTGTTCAGGTCATAGGTGAGAGTCCTGTTGGCTTATATGATTTGTACGAGGGCCAGCATGCAAGCCACAGGAGTTGTTTTTCCAGGTCTCTGTCATGGACCACTGGTCTTTCTCTGGTTGTGCAGCCGATAGTGTGGCCCAGTTTCACATGGAGCCCAGAAAATAAAGAAAAAAAATGTGCTTTCACGAGGCCCCTCATGGGCTCAGAAACTTCAGTCAATTTTTTAGCTGTAAATGAGATTAAGTTTGGGAGAATATGCTTTAATCTTTTAAACACATTAACAAGTCATGGATCTTGAGAACTTCCCTTCTCTTTGGTTGGTGGAAATGAAGAAGGGCAAGCGACTCCAGGAGGAGCTTATTTTAAAAATCATGGCTCGCGTTTTCTGTCTGTTAACAACGTTAGAAAAACTCACCATCTCCTGGCTAAACGAAAGGTGGTCCATCAGCTGCATTTGGCAACCAGCAGGTGCTCAGGAAAACGCCTGCTTACCCGTTTGCTCAAGACATTAAAAGTCTCCAGGATTCTGAAGAAGGGAAGGGAAACAAAACTGACAAGTGTTCATTGGTCGACACCACTTAGCAGCAAATCTGTCCTCTCACTTACTGCATTTTTTTATACCGTCCATCTATTAGAGATCCATTACTCTGGGTGGTTCACCACTGGAAATGAGGATAACCCAACCACCTGACCCACCCCAAAAATGATAACCAATGTAGATAAAAATTACAACAATTCCAATGGCAACAGCCAAACACCATAGGTTGGAAAAAATTCTACTGCAGGGGAAGGATGTTCTTAAAAGCTTATTTAGCAAGTTTAGCCAGCTTTTTAAAACTTACAAGGGAGAGGGCACACGTTCCATAGGCAATGTGTTCCAAAGAGTCACAGCTGCCACTAAGAAGGCCCAGTTCTGGATCTCCCATGGGGTAGCCCCTCATACCAGCAATATCTTGGAGGACCGTCTGACATGGGTGGTAGAATGTAGGGAGAGACACTCCGACAGATATCGAGGTCCCAAACTGTTAAGGGCCTTATTTGTTGTTGTTTAGTTGTTAAGTCGTGTCCGACTCTTTGTGACCCCATGGACCAGAGCACGCCAGGCCCTCCTGTCTTCCACTGCCTCCTGGAGTTTGGTCAAATTCATGTTGGTCGCTTCGGTGACACTGTCCAACCATCTCGTCCTCTGTCGTCCCCTTCTTCTCTTGCCTTCACACTTTCCCAACATCAGGGTCTTTTCCAGGGAGTCTTCTCTTCTCATGAGATGGCCAAAGTATTGGAGCCTCAGCTTCAGGATCTGTCCTTCCAGTAAGGGCCTTATAAGTCAATACTAAAACATGCCACAATAAGCCAATGAGAGTTATGCCCATTGCGTTACACCTGTGTAAAAACTCAGTGGCCAAAATCCTGTTGTGCAATTACACAAAAGACAAAACTTTTAGAAGTCATTCTCCTCTAAATAAATTTACACCTTTTTTTGCATAAGTGTGCAATAGGGTGTCAGCCACTGAGTTTCACATTGGTGCAGTGAGATTGGCGTAAATCTCAAGGACAAATTGGTGCAAGTGAAGAATTGCGCAACTCGGCATGCAAAGGATAATGTCTACTGAGATTTCTTAACTGATCGTAGTTTGCCTCTAAAAGTTAGGCTTTTTGCATAACTGCACAACAGGATTTTAACCGATAGGATTTGACCAATAAATTAATTGGGGACTGAGTCATTCCTTGTCTCTTTCTCTGTAGGGACCCTCGTACTTACTTGATCTCTGTCAGAAGACAAATTTTCTGCTCTTAATACGAGTCGTTTTGTTTTTTAAAAAGAAATCATTTCAATACCTACCATTCTGTTGGTGATTTATATGTGCGAAAATTAAATTGTGGAACTGAACTGCCACAAGCTAATGAGATGCTGATGGAATTACCAGTAGTCCAATTGGATGTGTACCTCACAACGTGACCGGTGCCTTGCTAGCTCATGGCAATTAGTGAAGAATACAATTTAACTTATGCACAAATAAATTGCCAACAAGGTTCTGGCCACTGTACTGGGAACCCCAGTAAGAGAGACTGGAAGTTTATAAATCAAAATAATAAAAAAAGTAGAATTGCGGAGTTATATTTTTTCCTGCAACATGGCAGATTTCGCCTGAAAAGGGGAATGTACTGATGAAATTGGATAGGTGGAAATTATGAGTTAGTAAGCATAAGGGAGGATGCAGAGCAGAGGAACCGCTTGGAGTGGACTTCACTACAGACCAGCTATGAATGTTTCTACTTATATATTTACTTAATGGCTGTTTAACCCTAATTAGGATGGGGCATTTTAAACTTCCAGACTCATATGTTAGTGCAGGATTCAGACACCAACTAGCTGTATGTTCAGTTAGATTTTCTGTCTGACTCTGAAAATCTCTGTTTACATTCCTGGTAGACATTCTTTGTTGGTCTGAAAAGTTGTAAATAATTTATTTATTTATTTATTTATTTATTGGATTTCTATACCGCCCATCTAGACCAAAGGTCTACTCTGGGCGGTTTACAAATTTAAAATCAATAAAACCAAAAACATATATTATCATGTCCTCCAAATTCAGCCACTTGCCATGGAAAGTTTTTGTCTTCTAGAGATCAAAGAAATACAGAAACAGAAAAGGAAGGAAGGAAGGAAGGAAGGAAGGAAGGAAGGAAGGAAGGAAAGAAAAGAAAGGAAGGAAGGAAGAGAAAGAAAGAAAGAAAGAAGGAAGGAAGGAAGGAAGGAAGGAAGGAAGGAAGGAAGGAAAAGAAAGAAAGAAAGAAAGAAAGAAGGAAGGAAGGAAGGAAGGAAAAGAAAGAAGGAAGGAAGGAAGGAAGGAAGGAAGGAAGGAAGGAAGGAAGGAAGGAAGGAAGGAAGGTAGGAAGGAAGGAAGGAAGGAAGGAAGGAAGGAAGGACCTATTGTATTTTATTGTTGAAGTTTTGTTTTGTTTTTTGTCATATTCAGGTAGTGTATAAGGAGTGGAAAAATCCCATCCTGGTTTTTGGTAAACACTGATGCCAAGAAGCAAATGTGCTCGTGAAACTGATTATTCTAAGTTCAGGGGACACAGGCATTCTTAGTGGGTTCAAGATGTACCCACGGATCCTTAACTCATCCCTAATTCTAATCCCTAATACATTGGAATTCTTATGGAGTTCAAATGATACCCTACCATTCATTCAATGCATGCTTTTTTCCTCTTTATCCTTGCCCATGAAGGTCATCCCTATCTGGGAATCTGGTTCACCCTCTCTGAATGGAGAAGTCCTCCATCATTATAAGAAAGGGCTGTTGTTTTTACACAGATATTCTGTCCACTGATCAATGTGGGCTGAGGTCTATCTGCAGGTGTGCTGTGTGGATCATCAATGATGGCAGCAAATTCATCCCTGAAAAGGACAGAAAATGACAAATGTTGCAAACGTCGCCAACAGGCTGGATCAATAGATCACATCATTGCCGGTTGGCCTGCACTGCCGAGTATTGATCACGGAGTGAGATGCACCCCAGCAGGAAAAAAAAAATTATCCATGATAAACTGGGCAGGCAATGTCATCTTAAAATGTGTGTGACCTTTATACCTTAGATACCAGAGCTCACTTTGGAAAATGATTTATACTCATTTTAGTGGGCAAACCAATGATTATTGACGAGTCAACCGACTGCAAAACAACCAGAAACGGTGTTTTATAGACAACATTTCAATCAAACAAGCGGGTGATAAAGCGGTTCCACTCACTTGACATAAGACCAAAAGAAAGAAAAAGAGGTCAGAAGTACAAGGATTTCTCATGAAAATAGAAAGATCGCTTGCCTGACTACAGGTGAAACAGTTTCCCTAGGTCGTGTCCTTTACTATTCTGTAGGTTTGGTATTCTAAGCATGCAAATTCCTCTTCATTTCAAGCTACATTTCTTTATGCATAAACCTGGTTTATTTGCAAAAGGCCTGCACGGGCAGTTCTTTGACAAGTAACAATTGCCCTGAGATTAAAACGACTGGAAGGGTTTGATTATGTTCCAAAAGGAACTTCCCAAGCTCTGTGTTCTGGGCCCAGGGCATAAATGCCAAGCAGAGCCTTGGACTCAGCCAAGTTAGGTGAGCAATCCCACAAGAGTGGTGAGACAGAACACCAGAAAACCAGGCCAGTGTCATGTGCCTGGAGGATCAATTAAAAAAGCACTTTGAGGGGCAGATGACAGAGAAGTTCAAGAACAGAGATGGGCATGAACTGAACCACGAACTAGAAAAAAAGATGAAGGGGACGGGCAGGGGACACCTGTGCCATTTGATGATGGCAGCAGGGGAGGTGGCAGAGGCAGGACCAGGTAGAGAAGCAACAGGAACAGTGGGAAGGGAGTGGGTGGATGGGCGGTCCCTCCCAGCATGAACCCAAAAAATGAACCGCAAACTGGTTTGTTTCTCTGGAGCTCATGATGGTTCGTGGTTCATCAGTAAACACGAACCATCACGAACCACCAGTTTTCCAGTTTGTGCCTGTCTCTAATCAAGAAGCAAGTTAAGGTCTTTTAATATAGAAGACTTCTACTGGGTTGTGAATTACACCATGGAAAAGACAGAACTAAAGTGGAGGGAATCAAGGTTGTTTAGTGGTGTTCCCATGCTGTTTGGGGAATTCTGGGATTTGTAGTGCAAAGTCATGTATCTGTGCACCTCTACCAGACTACCATTATTGAGGACATGAATCGTGAGCTGCTCCTGACAAGACTGTCTCGGCATGGATGTTGATGTCTCACAGCACAACAACCTGATGTGATGCCAACGCAGACTCAGAGGCTACCTTGGCTAGCTCAGCAGAATCAATGGGATCCTTCATCTGTCCGATTTACTCACCTGTAGAGAGGCAAACTCAAACCTGGCACATTATAGGATGTGGGAGTAAGTAAAGGAATCCCAATGCACCCCTGTGACTCTGCCTCCCTGCTCCTCCCAGGTCTCATCTGCTGCTTCTACAGAAAACCCAGAGGGCCAAAGCTGAGTGGTAGAACCTCCCCAGATTCCTCCAGCCAGGTCTCTGTTCATATGAATCCTAAATAGTGGTTGTTTTCCTGGTCAAAAAACCTGGCATTTAGTAGCAGAGTTTTGATGTTGGGGGCTTGCAACCAAAACTACCTGGGCTGTTTGAACTAGGGGACATCTTGGGAGCAACCAACACAGCGTTGTCTTCACCCATTGTACGAGTTCATAGCTGTCATGCCCCTTGATGTCTCTCGTGTCTTGTATAGTTCTGATCTGGATTGGCTCATGGATTGAGAAGGAGATGGTCACAAACTATATTCTCTTCTGATGGCTACTTCCTGTCTCTCTTCAAAACCCTCCTTACGGAAGCTCATTCCTTTGCCAGCAGGTAACAGCCTTAGCCCGTAATAACTCTTCAGATGAGCAAAAAAAGAAGTCGACTGATAAGTTACAAGAATTACTAGACTCCAATAAATCTGGATGGGTGGATCAGATTGATAAATGGGAAGATCTTGCTAATACTGGCTTCACCACAGAAAAGAAAGAGAGAGAGAGAGAGAGAGAGAGAGAGAGAGAGAGATATGTTCTGTCAATTTGGAACCACATTATAATTACCCTAATAAGGCTTTCAAGGTAAGTGAGGTATTTAAGGAGTGGTTTTACCAGTTCCACATCCCCAGTGAGTTTCCATAGTTAAGTTGGGATTCAAACCCAGGTCTCCTGAGTCCTAGGCCATCACTGTATCCACTGCTCCAAACTGGATACCACAGAGTCCAAGGAGAGTATAACAGTGCATAGCTACGGACAGGGAGCAGAGTCCACTGTACACTCCGAGGACCTCACTGATGGAACAGTATGCTGGTAGATGCTGGATGTTTCATGGGATGTCCAAAGGTAAGTGATGCATAAACAAACGTGTGTGTTAATAAAAACCTCAGACAAAAGGCAGGCAAGTTTTTATGTGAACGAATTCATGATCTCAGAAGAAAGACAGGAAGAGAACACAGGGGAGATTCTGAGAAATGGGAATGAAATCAAGACTGAGAAGTTTGGGTAGGAAAATCAAAACATGGACAGTCTCATGGGTGACATGCATCAGATAGAATGGTTTATTGTCTGGGTTCGGGTTTTGCTTTCTTTTCTTTTCTTTAAATTATGATGACTTCTGTACTCCAAGAGAGTGACCAAAAGGTTCAGTTTGATTTGAAGACCCACTGTCGGAGATATGTTCGTGTTCTCCAGCCAAAATTTTACTAGGCTGCTTTCTGAGTTTCATATTAAGCGAATTTCTTCACATGCCTGTGGGGCACACCCTTCTCTGGTATGGGAACCAGTACCATACAGGGCTAGATTGGAAGATTCAGAAGATCCATGATGTCAATGGTGATTTTTGGAAGTACCTGCTTAAGTATGGAAGGTAGAGTATGGTATCTGTGAGTAATGGTGGGCCTTTGGGGTTTTTAGGACTCCCAGAATTCACCTGGGCATAATTCTGGGAGTGGCACCACCAAAATAAGAAGGTTTCACAGCAGCCCTTCCTACCTCCATTGCATTCTGCTTTGCAAACCACCTATCTAGTACTTGCAAAGGTTCGTGGGAGAATGAGCCCTGATGCCCATTAGGCTATCCAGAGGGTACTTCCAATATAACTGCACCTTCCATGCACTGGAGTTTATTTAGCAAATCAAAATGCAAGCCAGTGCAGGATCCCCTCAGAGGAAGGATGTGTCTTTGTTTGGCAGGCAAAGAAAACCACTCCTTTCTCTTCAAATTGTTTACTGCCTTAGTTTTAGGCATTCCAGGTTTTGGGACAAGATAGAAGGAGGATGCTCTGCTGAGCCAATTAAGGGAATTAAATATATTCCTCCTTGCTGGGATTACAAAGCCCATCACACCTTCTAATACAATGTATTAGGGCAATGATAGCCTTGGGTCTCCCATCGTGTACTGGGTCAGTTTCCTTGCTGTGTAGCCTGGAAAAAGCATGGAAGTAGAAAAGATTGCTCTGAAGCCTTCTTATTTGGGGACTCCCAACTAGTAATGGGAATGTGAATTCTGGACATGGGAGTCATAAACATCTCAAGGTCCCATCTGTATTTGTGAATGCCACTGGAAATGTTCGCAAGATGTGTGCCATGCTGCATCTGAATTAAGAAAACAAAGAGAAGACATTAAGATAGCTCCACACGTGCAAATCTCTGTAACCCCACTGGCCTCCCCCCCCCCGCCATTCTGACAGAGGATCCATGCCATCGTCTTGCGAAGCATGCTATAATAAATGGTTGCGCTCCAAAACTTAATAAAATTACAAATCAGAATATCACCGGTGAAATTAACGAGCCAAAATATTATAGTCAGGTAGAAGTCAGTGAATTTTGAAGGTCATTTTGAGCCATTAAAAAAAGAGAAAGAGATCCGTTTAATGTTTTCTGCGTTGGAAGAATGATAAGGCTGAAACAGAGGCTTGGCTGTGGAGGGAATAGGGAGAGAGCATCCTCTCCACTTTGTGCCGGAATTAATTTCACATGAAAATGAGTTGCAGTGTATCGGGACAGGATCCAAGATGGCGGGGATGCTTCGAGCCGAAATGCTTGTTTGAGGGTCAACTTTTTTGGGACCTGTTGGAGAAGGGACAAATAGAAGCACTACAGCAACATGAACATGTGGATTCAGACTTTGAGACTTGGAATCTTTACCCAAGCATTATTACATGCCCACATGTCTAAGAAAATGAAGAAGCTTGTTTTGGTTAAAGAAATGCACTTGGTGTAGGAAAGGCGATAGACATCCAAGCTCTAGCTAATTAAGTTGGAGATGTCAGGAGCCAAGGCTACCCCTTTCCTCTCTAGAGATCAAAGGTAAACTATCTCCTCCTTAGAGGGACAAGAGAAAGGTGTGAGAAGGAAGGAAGGGACATCAGCCACCTCAATTGCAATGTAAAGTCAAAGGAAAATCACCAAAGCTTAAAGCAGCTAAAGGATGATGTAGGACATCCAAGGAGATGTTGGCGTTTTTTGCAACCTTGCATGCTGCCTTTAGTAGGTTTGGTTGGGGTGACTATCAATCTATCCAGCAGTCACCAATCATTCCCTCCAGTCTCTGAATTCAAAGACAGGCCCATCTCGTGTCCTTTCTCTCTCTCAAGAGTCTATTAAAAGTGTTGAGTCTGTTAAAGTCTGATTGCTGAATGTAGTCATGTTTGACAGTTTGCTGTTTGATCTGTTCAACTGTAAGGAATAAAACCTTTTTATTCTTTTTCCTACTAATGTCTCAGAGTGAGTTACTGAGACTGTAAGTGCCAGTTGTTAAAGTGAAAAGGGGTGGGCGGAATAGCACTTGAAGTTATTCTGCTCTGTGGATCTCTGTGCTTCAGCTGCTCAGCTAGAGGAATTTAACCAGAAACTCAAAAACTGTGAAACAGGAGATCCTTTTTCTCTCCTCTTCCCCATGCAAAGACATGGGTGTTCTTGAGTATTATCTGAGTTGCATCCATTCACCTCCAACAGGGCCTTAACTGGTAGGCTCTTGTAAAGCATGTGTGTGTGAGAGAGAGCAAGGGAGGGAGAGAGAGGAAGGGAAAGAGGAAGAACTAAAACTAGGACTGCTCTCATCTTTGGGGCTTTAGATGAAGTAGCATTAATGTTCCACCACTGTTACCCCACCACAGACTCTGGCACTGCCAGAAGGCAGGCAGGATTAGATTAGGCATCCTTCAGTCTCGAGAGACTATGGTAACGTGCTCTGTATGGAGGACTTGGAACAGCGTCTAGTGTGGCTGAGAAGGCCAATTCGAGAGTGACAATCCCTCCCACACTGAAGACAAATACAATCTGTCCCCTGTCCAGCTCCCTGATTTGGCTGCTTTCGGGACTGCCTCTTTGCCTTGAACAAGGGTCTCTTCAAATTGGGAGAGGTCAGGCTGCACCGCCTGCCTCCAGGCTGAACGCTCAGAGGTCAAGGTTTCCCATCTGTTGAGGTCCATTCCTAAGACCTTCAGATCCCGCTTGCAGATATCCTTGTATCGCAGCTGTGGTCTCCCTCTGGGGCGCTTTCCCTGCACTAATTCTCCATACAGGAGATCTTTTGGAATCCGACCGTCAGCCATTCTCACGACATGCCCAAGCCAACATAGACGTCGCTGTTTCAGTAATGTACACATGCTAAAAATTCCAGCTCATTCTAGGACTACTGTATTTGGAACTTTGTCCTGCCAGGTGATACCAAAAATGTTTTGGAGACAACACATATGGAACGTGTTCAACTTCCTCTCCTGCCGTGCACAAAGGGTCCAGGACTCCCTGCAGTACAGGAGTGTACTCAGGACACAGGCTCTACAGACCTGGATCTTGGTATATGCCGTCAGCTTCTTATTAAGCCATACTCTCTTTGTGAGTCTAGAGAACATGGTAGCTGCTTTGCCAATGCATTTATCCAGCTCGACATCTAGGGAGAGAGTGTCCAAGATCGTTGAGCCAAGGTACGCAAAGTCATGAACAACCTCCAATTCTTGTGTGGAGATGGTAATAGAGGGAGGTGAGTCCATGCCCTGGCCCATGACTTGTGTTTTCTTCAGGCTGATTGTTAATCCAAAGTCTTGGCAGGCCTTGCTAAAACGATTCATGAGTTGTTGGAGGTCTTCAGCAGAGTGGGCAACAACAGCTGCATCATCGGCGAAGAGGAAGTCCCATATGCGTTTCAGCTGGACTTTGGTCTTTGCTCTCAATCTAGAGAGATTAAAGAGCTTTCCATCTGATCTAGTCTGGAGATAGACACCTTCTGTTGCAGTTCCAAAGGTGTGCTTCAGCATGACAGTAAAAAAGATCCCAAACAGGGTTGGTGCGAGGACACAGCCCTGTTTCACTCCACTTCGGATGTCAAAGGGATCTGATGTTGAGCCATCAAAAACTACAGTGCCCTTCATTTCCTCATGAAAGGACCTGATGATGTTAAGGAGCCGAGGTGGACATCCAATCTTGGGAAGTTTAAAAAGGCCGTCCCTGCTAACCAAATCAAAGGCCTTTGTAAGATCTATAAAGGCCACAAAGAGTGGCTGTTGTTGTTCCCTACATTTATCCTGCAGCAGTCGGAGGGAGAATACCATGTCAGTGGTGGATCTATTAGCTCGAAATCCACACTGTGATTCTGGATAGACTCTGTCTGCAAGCACCTGGAGTCTCTTCAGCACAACACGGGCAAGCAGCTTCCCTACAACACTGAGAAGAGAGGTGCCACAGTAGTTATTGCAGTTGCCCCTGTCTCCTTTGTTCTTATACAATGTGACGATGTTTGCATCCTTCATGTCCTGTGGTACTCCACCTTCCCTCCAGCAAAGACAAAAGATTTCATACAGCTCGGTGGTGATGATCTCTTTACAGCACTTCAGCACTTCAGCAGGGATGTTATCCTTCCCAGGTGCCTTGCCGGAGGCAAGGGAATCCAAGACCGCTTTTATTTCTGCTAAAGTTGGTTCGCTGTCCAAGGCAGGATTAGACCTTGGCAGAAATTGGATAATTGGATACACAAACTGTCCTATCTCCATCAAGAACTAGAGACTGGAAAAGTAACTTTTCCAAAACCAGCTCTCGGTATTCTATTCCTTGTGCTGGCTGGGAGACTCTGGCAGTTGTCGCTCTAAAAAGTCTGGAAACCAAGTCCCGTAAGGAAAGACTGAAAGAACTGAACATGTTCAGCCTTGAGAAAAGAAGACTGAGGGGAGATATTTTCAAATATTTGAAAGGCTGTCATACAGAGGAGCGGCAGGATCTGTTCTCAAACATCCCAGAGTGCAGGACATGTAATAATGGGCTCAAGCTACAGGAAGCCAGATTACGGCTGAATAGCAGGAAAAATGTCTTAACTGTTAGAGCAGTGCGACAACGGAACCATTTACCTCAGGGGAGGTGGTGAGCACTCCAACCTAAGTGGCATTCAAGAGAAAACTGGACAAACATGTCACATCTGTTGAGTGGGGGTTGAAGTCAATAGCCTTACAGCCCCCTTCCAACTCCATTATTCTATGATTCTATGATAAAGGGACAATGGGTGATGCCTTGGAAAGGTTAAAAAATGTATTAAAACAACTAGTGTAAACTTCAACAAAATGTTGCAGTACAGATGGATGCTGTTCAGGAGTCCAGCCATTCTTGTGTATTTCATTTTCACCCAATCTTCTTTTCTCATTGAGCTGTTATGGGGGCAGGTATTCTATCTTGGGGGTGGGGTGAGAGGGTGGAAAAATAGGAGTGACTTTTGCTATTTTGCTCTTGCAGACCGGAACAAAAAAGTCTTTTTCTCTCTCTCTGTTGAAAGAACGGACAAGAGTTCTTCACATGGGAAACAGAGTTTCAAAATTTATTTTATTTATTTGTATTTTATGCACAAAATCTGGTATTTTGCAGGAAAACCCTGCAAAATTGTACAAAGTATAATTTTGTCAATGCGAAGTACAAGGTTCTTATGCAAAGCACAGTTTTTAAAAAAACAGACGAAAATACAAAGTTTTCACAATAAAATGGATTCTTTTCTAATACCAGTGTTGATTGGAGGGGAAAAAAGGTTGGTCTTTCTACTCTTGTGACGCAGGGAAAACGTCACACAAGTTGACCGTTTTTTCTATGAAGTGTATTCTGTTTGTTGAGATACCTATTTTTCTTGAGGATGAGGACATTTGTAAACATTCACTATTTAAATGAAAAACATGACATTCCCCCGGGCTTAATAGCATAGCTCCTTCTTCTGCATCAGTGCTGTTGTTTTGGTGATACAAATAAATGATACAGAATTTTGGAAATAAGGGAGGTGGTGGTGGTGATGCCGAGGAAGAAGATGGGGGAGAGGACAAAGGGAAGGGATCACACTGATTTCTTTTTGTTTAAACCTTCTGTCTCAGATTTGAAACATGACCTTTCTACCAGGTGGAATTAAAAAGAAGGAAAAAGATGAGGTTGTATGACAACACAAAACAGGGTGGTCCTAGTTTACCTCTACATCAATCACATGAAATGTGTGGTTCTAGTCGGTTTGGAACTTTCACTTCATCAGCCTAGGTCTTTTAACCGGATGCACAAGGTGTCAGATCTCATTTGGGAATGCATATCAGCATTCCCCAACCTTTTTCGGTCCACGGACCGGCTGGGGAAGGCGGGGGCACCTCCCACGTGCATGAGCAAACAAGTGCACGCTCTCTCTCGCACGGGCACCCGTGCGCCCGTGTGCATGCACAAACGGCAGCGCGGCACTCATGCGGGTGCGCGCGCACCCCTGCGCATGCACAAATGGCAACACGGCACTTGAACAGGCGTGCTGGAGCGCGCGCACAGGTGCAAACGGGTGGCGTGAGGGTGAGTGCGTGCGGGGGGGGCAGGAGGTGTGTCTCGGCGGCCCGGTCCGGCCCAGGCCACGGACTGGCACTAGGCCGCGGACTGGGGGTTGGGGACCTCTGCATTATATGATTCCATATATACAGGCCAACTTAAATGCAAACATACAGGGCAAATCCCAGAAGCCTAAGGTTCGTCATAGCTAACATTATCTCAGTAAAGGGTTAATCCTGCAATGAAATCAGATAATCATTTACAAACATTTCAAACATTCTCAGTATAAATATTTTCTTTGTTGCAATAATTCCAGACACTTCCGAAACTTGCATTTTTACAAGCTTTTTATTCCTACACATCTTGCTATTTCAAAAATAGCAAGTTCAAGATATATTGAAGATATATTGAATACACTTGTGAGGAAAAACTGTAGGCACAAATATTTAAAATCCAAAAGTATTACATGATATAAAACTGTAGGGATATAACTTAGAATCCATCCTTGCAACTTACAAAAAGATGCAAGTATTAAAACTTCGGTTACAGGCAAACTTAAAATTACAGGAGTATCTCTTTTAAGAGTAGAAGGAACAATGAGAGTGTTTCAAATACATTCTAAAAATATAATAGCTTATAGTCTAATAACAAGGCACATTAACACAGCAAAAGACAGAAAACATGTCTCTTAAAGTATTGAAGTATTAAATTGCAAAAATATATAAAGCAAAAGGCATTACTTATCTCTAAGCATATTAAGACACACAGAAAAACATATTTAAACAGATTTCACCCCTGCTAGCTATTCTAAGTGAAGCCCATTGTTTGCCCTCTGAAGCAACCTCCTAATCTATCTTTTTGGATAAGGTGGCTCTCACAGTTGCTACTGCTTCTGCTTCTTCTGATGGGAGTGTGAGAAACCATAATTAATTTATATTCTTTGTTTACCTATTCTGCTATAAAGCAATTTTTGTTTAGTCATTAAGTCGTGTCTGACTCTTCGTGACCCCCATATAAAGCAATAGCTACTCTCTATTTGTTAGCAGTGGTTATATACTATATACATGGCCTCCATGCCATGAGGGAGAAGGCCGGGTAGGTGGGACTCGTCAGCCTGGAAGGCAGCCCATCTAGGAGAAGGAAAACTCTGACTTCAAACCTCCACTGCCTTGTGGCTATATCCACTGATGGAAAAGGCTTCAGGAGTTAACCTCGAGGCAAAATCCGGAGCCGGAGTCCCGGAGGCAGTTCGTGTCATTCTGTCAACTCCTGCGACGTCGCGGAAACCAGTTGTATTGGCTCTTGTCTTTCCATTGGACAATTTCAGTGACGTGGAGAGGGGGGATTTGCTGCTTGGGTAACAGCCTATCCTCCATATTATTTTACCCAGGCTTCGTGCTCTGGAGAGGACACTCCAGCTTCGCATACAGCATCGAAGTCCTCCATATAGAGCACGTTACCATAGTCTCTCGAGACTGAAGGATGCCTATGAGAGGATATACTTTCTCCACTTGTTTTTTTATTATTATTATTATTATTATTATTATTATTATTATTATTATTATTATTATTATTATTATTATTATTATTATTATTATTATTATTATTATTGCCTATAATCAGAAGAATAAACATGCTTAAGTCACATAGTTGCCCATAAGTGGCCAATTGCCTGTATTCACACCAATTATCCATCAGCTGTCAGTGTTTACTATTTTCATATCTCTTGCCTAGTAAAACAAAACAGGAGATTACCAAAGAATTGTTATGATCTCAGTGACTTTGGTTGCTGAACTTGATTGTAGTAAACAATCATGAAACATGAAACAAGTCTAAAAGTATTATACTTTTAGGGCAGTTTTCTATAGCAACCCCCATGATTGTTCTCATATTTTTATACAGACAAGGTAGCAAACCTTGACAAAGGCAGTCTAGATTAGATTCCTTCAATTTCATTTAATAAGACTGTTGTAATTTCAACATTACTCTGCAGACATGTCTGTATGTGTGTGCACATGTACAACTTTCCTTGCATTGTTGGACACGACCCTTCCCTAATGTATCTATTTTTGGATGCAACTTTTCTCAATATTCATAGGTTTGTGAACAGTTTTTGATCTGAGAACTGCAACAGAAACTTCAGAAGAGTTGGCCATTTAAAAAATAATTCTGCTGTGATGTCTGCATTCATCAAAGTGACGCAGATTAGGTTATACTGCTAATAAATAAATAAAATGTGATCGTTCCTCACCCTTAGGCTTATACGGGGAACACATATCCTTTCCCCCACATTCATCTGATGACTGGCATTAGAAAGCCCTGACATCTCTGAATAAATCAAATCCCTTCAAATCTGGTGGTTCCCCCCTCCCCAGTTTGTTTGTTTGTTTGCCATGGTGTGTTATCCAACACCCCCTTCTCCCAGCAAAAACAGCAAAGGAGAGCTGTAGCGGATGGCAAAGTATGCAAATCAAATCCAGCTTTGATTTTCATGCTTACTTTTCTGCTCATCCCAGTTGTAAAGCTAAGCTGTAATTAATACATAAGAGGCTGGTGATTATGCGGCATTACAGCTGAACGTATAGAGAGAGCATACAGTCTTAGGTGCCCTTTTGCAGGGAGAGGGAGAGGGAGAGAGGGAGAGAGATCAGCCACCTTGAAGAAACAGGATTTTTACACATGGCTCAAATTAGCAGGTTGATAAGCTGTCTAAAGAAAGGACAACCCTGAAACTTTCTATCCCCTTGGGGTGCTTTTAGCCCCACCACTGATAAGCGGACATTTCTGTTTGCTCCTATTTCTGTAAACAGACACTGCCAGTGCTGCTCCTACCAGGAGGGGAAAGAGAAAAGAATTCTGTTTGATTCAGCCATGGCAGTGAAAGTAGTAAGCAATCCCAACATTCATTGTGAGAAAGGATGCACATTGCCTCCAGAATTTACACCTTTGTGAGACATGAAAGGCGCTTGGGGAAATAAAGCACATGCCAGACGAGGTGCAGGTTTTAAAATCTGCTTAAATACATACGATTGTGGGGGCATGCACAGACATGCTTCACTCCATGGGGAGAAAGGTCTAAATTAAACAAAATGCAGAAATAAATGTGTATATCAGTTAAAATATGTAAATGAATGCATACATTAACCAAAAAAGGCTCCAGATGTATAGAAATTTCAGCGCAGGACGTAAAAACATGTGCAGTCTATTTCGCAGTGGTCACACGATGCACAGGGAAATGCGCTGCAGCCTGACCCCGATCCATCCTTTTGGTGTTCTGCTTTTTAGGGTAAGGCTTGAGTGGTTCCCCAGCAGATGGAAGGATTGCCTTAAGGGAGACTGCTCCCATTAGAGTAAGCCTTTTCAGTGTGATCCGATGCATGCCGTTGGAGCGGTCTCATTGCACACTGTGTTCCACTTGCACAATATGGGTGCCACAAATATTAAGGAGGGAGAGAAGGCTGGTGGGCCTTCTTGGTCCCTTAATGCCATTTAGACTGAGGTAGGGAGTGGAATCGTCTTGTCCTAGCTTATGAACCTTCGTGCTGTACAAGCCCTGACAGGAGCAGCACACCGTGTCAGGGAGGGAATGATCCCTGTGAGCGGGCAAAATGTTTTTCACAGGTCTGTGCAGCCATGTAGGCTTAGAAAAATTCCCCATGTGCTGTGGGTCCTGTAGGCATGTCCGTGCAAGAGGTAACCCATAGCTGGGGAAGTAGCAACTGGAGATGGGCACGAACCGCCAGTTTGGTGGTTCGTTCTTTGGATGCACAAGTGTTCCGTGGGCACCCTGGCTTCCCTCCCCCCACCTCCTCCTGTGGATGCCCACTCAGAGGAGGAGGTGGGGCAGGGAAGCCTGGGATATGCTGCCTTTGAGTGGACGCCCATGGGAGGAGGTGGGGAAGGGAAGCCAGGGTGCCCTTTGAACACCTGTGCGTCCAAAGAACAAACCATTACAAACCGCCAAACTGGCGATTTGTGCCCATCTCAAGTAGCAACTGCCGCTGCGGCCTCTCGTCAGTCCCAGAAAAAATATTTCTTTATCACTATAAAGGAAAAATTAGATTCTAGAATCTGCCTCTGGGATCCATGCTATGCTGCAGCCCAATATACTTGTCTAGTATCATCTATAGAGCTGCCTGGGTAGCTCAGTGAGTCAGGTCTCTGGCTGCAGAGCCGGAGGTTGGGAGTTTGATTCCCCCACTGGGCCTCCTGGGAGAACGGGCAGCCTGGGTGGCCTTGGGCCAGCTGCACAGTCCCAAGGGCGTCCCTGGAAGAAGGGAATGGGCAACCACTTCTGAGTACTCTCTACCTGGAAAACCCTGAAAAGGGTTAGAATTGACTTTACGGCACACTATCATTGGCATCTTCTTCTTCTTCTTCTTCTTCATCATCATCATCATCTATGCATGCAACAAAGAGACATCAGTTCTCACAGAAGGTAGCATTACTTTCTGCCTTTGTCATTACCTCACCTAGTTGAGTTATTTTCTCATTAAATGGGAAGAGGCCAGCGTAGAAAACTCAGGGTTCAGATAGGGGTGGTGGTGGTGGTGGGGTTAGTGGGGAACTTATAGAAAAGCGTCAGCGTGCCATTGTTTAATCAGCAGTACGTCCTTTGTATGCATTAATGTTCAAGAGATGGCGATTTCTGTATCTGTCGGGAAAAGGATGGAAGGAGAAAGAAAGAGAAGTTCGCATTAGGCAGGATCTCTCGCATTTAATCTCTGGAATGCTGCAAGGGTTAGCTTTTCCACACTGTGCACAATGGGACGCGTCTCTCTCTCTGCTGTTTCCTTTGCACCCTAATGAGATCATCTGTGGAAAGCCAAAATTGTTCTAATTTCTTTTCTTTCCTGCTTCCTCCTATACACACACTCTCTCTCTCTCTCTCACACACACACATATATACTCTGCTAATCCCACTGAAATATTCCTGGAGTGTATACTTGACAACCTCAAAGCACATTTCACACCGCTAATGACTTCATCATGAGCGCAATTGTCATGAGTCAAGCAGTTGCCACGGCAACGCCCTGGTACAGCTGTTTACCCGCTGGAAAAAAAAAAGCACCGCAGCTACTTAGCTGCGTATACAGGCGGATCAGTAGATTCCTAGGTAGCGAAATTGAAATAATTCAATTTTCAACGTCTCCCTTTATGAAGTGATTTTTGCCAGCTATGAGTATTAGCATATCAATATGACTTTGACGGGCGGCTGCTGCAAGGGAAAGATATTTCTAGGGGAGGGGGCCCTCCTTTGTGTGTGTGTGTGTGTGTGTGTGTGTGTGTGTGTGTGTGTGTGTGTGCGCGCGTGCGTGCGTGCGTGCATGCATTGCCGCTCACCACTTCATGTCAATTAGAGCCCTAACCGTTTCATGGAATAATCATTCCTGCCAGATTAAGGTCAGGCAGTAACGTAATTTAATTGGCGCCATTATATCGAGGAAGGGGTAGAAGTGGGAGGGAGGGAGAACATTCTCCAATAAAGTGCACACATGCACACTCACACATCTACTGAGACGGACAGCAGGGAATGTAGCGTAGCACCACCGTAGAGGGAAACCACCTCAAAAATCTAGTAGCGGAGAGAGAGAGACTGAAGAAAAGAATCATGACTTATTTGGTTGCTTTGCTTCCATATAAAAGCAGGGTGGAAAGAACCTTCCGGGACATTCCACCATATAAACATGCTCTGCTTTGATCTCCTGGTGGATTTCTGGTCCCTGACAACAGACGTTGGTTTGCAACCTATGATGGCTGTTCTGACCCAGCAGAGCTGAGGCCTGTGAGGTTGAAGCCCCAGGACTTGCTGCTTATTGGGAATGATGACATAACTTGTGGGAGAAAGAAATGGCTTTTGACAGGAACAGAATATTGTTGGAAGCCATCCCTGTTGTATTGCATAAAGTGCTTGAGAGGATTTGGACTCGAAGGAGCAATTAAGAGCCGTTAGCTTTACAAAAGCCCCTCTCCCAAAGGAAACAAAAAACGGTGGAATTTTTTTGCTGGAATTCCAACTGCATCCAATTTTGGATTCTGCTTATGGGGCTGGCTATAGGAATTGTTATATTGACTGTGTGCATTCCCCAATTTCCCAGTACACCACTGCCCAGCAATAACATCGGCCAGTAGCAATTTCATTCATCAAAATGCTTCATTTGTATATTGTCCATTCCAAGGCCAAGGCAGGACAGAAAGTGCTGGGCATTTGCCACGGTCTTTGCCTGAAACCACTTCATTCATCACCTGTTGCTTCTCCACTTCCTGTCCATCTTTCCTCTCCAAGCAAGATGCAGTTATATGAGAATAAGGGAGGGGTTTATGAATTATTTGATATGTTTACTGGTAGAGTGCACTACCCTAGCGCAGAACTAGCAGCTGCTAAAGTTACATCATGGCTCAAGAGATGGGAAGGAAGGAAGGAGGATTAAAGATAGATAGGGAGAAACAAGGAAGGAAGGAAGGAAGGAAGGAAGGAAGGAAGGAAGATAGGGAGAAACAAGGAAGGAAGGAAGGAAGGAAGGAAGGAAGGAAGGAAGGAAGGAAGGAAGGAAGGAAGGAAGGAAGGAAGGAAGGGATTAAAGATAGATAGTGAGAAACAAGGAAGGAAGGAAGGAAGGAAGGAAGGAAGGATTAAAGATAGATAGGGAGAAACAAGGAAGGAAGGAAGGAAGGAAGGAAGGAAGGAAGGAAGGAAGGAAGGAAGGAAGGAAGGAAGGAAGGAAGGAAGGACATGGTTATGGTTTTAGCAATCCATTCATGGATGGTGTGGGGAGACACAATTCCTAAACCTGTTTAGAGAAACCTCCAGAACTAGTTTTCATGTATATAGATCTTTTAGCAGCTATTTTGCTGCTGCCTTTCTCTAACAAGAGGAAGAAGAGGAAGGAAAAAACTAGAATACTAACCTCTGTGCAGATTTAGCCAAGACAGGAGAGTCAACAGCATTTTGTCCAAGTTCTCGTTTTCTTAATCTCTCTCTTTCTCCCACCCCCAAATCTGAAGATCAAGTACTTCCATGCTACCAGCTCAGTAGAGAGTAAACTGCACAACAAATTAACCTTGAGGGGAAGAATGGGTATATTAAAAAGGAATAGACCTTTTCTGCCCTTTACCTATAAACTATGTGTTGCGCTTTACTCTTTATGTGAAACGTAGCATGCAAGAAGGCACATCTTTTCAGTTTGAACATGTAAACTCTTATCTTTATTTGCAATTATTTGAATGGTTCCCTTGTATTAAATTGTTTTTAATGGTGTTTGTTAATAGCGCCTTTCAGCATGGTTTTTTATGGAGAAGGCAGCATTCATGTGATATGATAAATAAAAAGTGAACAAAGGAAAACAAAAAAAAATCACTCCCTCCCTCACTTTGCTAATTTTTATTAAATCAGAATAGTTTTTTTCCATCCCAGCTTTCAGACTGGAAAAGATGTTGGCTGGAAGAAAGCTAAGGAGTGCATCAAAATAAGGCGGAAGACAAGTTCCCTTCTCCCCTTGTACTCTATTTTGGATTAATGAGTATTGAATAGAGATGGACACGAACCAGCAAAATAGTGGTTGTGGTTCATAGTCCATTGAAGCCTATGAACCACATACTTCCTGAACTTTTGGAAAAAACGAACCACAAATTTGTTAATTTTGATTCAGAGGTTTGGGAGCCCTAGCATGCCCCCAGTCACCTAGAGACAGGAAAACCACAGAGAAGGTTTTCCACTACACCCCCTCCAAGTTTGGTATAGTTTGGATTACAGACGTCCGAGGTATACACCCTCAAAGAAGGTCCCCCCAGGAAAGTGCCCTTTAGCAGCTGGCTTGGGGAAAATTCCAGCAGTCATTCATTCCAGGAACCTGACACAGAGTAAACCTCGTGGACAGAGAGACATGTACCCCTGGTCAGGCACAAATTCTTTACATTATCTATCTATCTATCTATCTATCTATCTATCTATCTATCTATCTATCTATCTATCTATCTATCTATCTATCTATCTATCTATCTATCTATCTATCTGTCTGTCTGTCTGTCTGTCTGTCTGTCTGTCTGTCTGTCTGTCTGTCTGTCTATCTATCTATCTATCTATCTATCTATCTATCTATCTATCTATCTATCATCTATTTTTTGTGCACTGGCTTTTTCATTTTACATGATAGAAAAATCTTCTTTTAGGCCATTTGCCTCAGGTTTCTCATTCATGTTTTCTGGCACTCCGATAGCCCTACAGACTCCTTTAAAACTACTCCAAAAAGCAGAGGCAAAATAACACCAAATCCCATTTGGGGGATTCTGGGAGCTGTAGTCTTCAACAGTGGCAGGTTCCAAGCTCTGGGAAAATTTGTACAAAAAACAGACTGAAAGGAAATGTGTATCCTTCCTTTATCCTTGTCCATTCCACCTTGGGCAGAGGCTCAGGGGGGCCTAAATCCATCCCGTGGTCCCAATTAAAGTAGGTGCCCTAGAAGTTACATAACTGTTGACTTCCCCATTTACCGTTGAGTCAGTGGATCTTCTCTCATTGGAATTAACCATTGACTTTAGGTCACAACATGCCAAACAAACAAACAAACCCACTCATGGGTATGGCTAACCAAATCTTTTGTTGCTCTCATGTCACATTGTAGTTGGCAAAATGTTCCAGAGTTTTGAGAGTCTGGAATACATTCCATATCCTTTTGGTGGGAACATGGGAGAGGGCCTTCTCTGTTGCTGCTCCCAGACTTTGGAACTCCCTCCCACAAGAGGCCAAACTGGCCCCGTCTTTGCTGTCCTTTTGCAACCAGATGAAGACTTTTCAGGTGAGGTTTCCCGCAGTGACTGGCTGCCTGAGTGGGGGTTTTAAATGGACTGTTGTGCCTTATAGCTTTGGGGTCGCTTTTGTTTACCATTTTTTAGTATAGTATTTGTTTGATCTAGAGGTGGGCACGAACTGCTTATTCTGCGGTTTGTGCCAGTTTGGCCGACAGCCAAACGGGTGTTCTGCAGTTCGGTGCCCTGCCTCCTCCAGCAGGTGCCCACTCAGAACCAGTGCCCTAGCTTCCCTGCTCACCTCCTCCAGGCCCTACCTCTGAGTGGGCACCCGCCAGAGGGGTGGGGTGCCACACCGTGTAATACTTGTTTGGCCTTTGACCAAACTGGCACAAACCACCCAAAGGGTAGTTCGTGCCCATCTTTAGTTTGATCCTTTTTTAGTATTTGTATAGTCATTGTTTTTAGCTTTAGATCCTGTCTTTTAATGATGTACGTCACTTTGGGTCCTTTTTAAGGAGAGAGGCAGGGCAAAAATATTTAAAATGAACGAACAAATGAACAAACGAACGAACAAATGAACAAATATCCTCTTCACGACTCCTTTACAATGGGGGATGTCTTCATTTTTTTTTTCCTTTCCACCTTCTGTTGATTGTGTTTTTAAAACTTGTCTTCTTCCCCTACCCTTCCTGGTGTGTATAAAACCTTATCTTCTCAAGTGGTGCAGCTTGAATATTTTTCTGTCTCTCCTCTCACTTTCTGCTCTGGCTATCCGGCTAGTCCCCAGGGATGTCATCCTAAAAGACCTTGGGAAAGTCACTTTTAAAACTACACCTCCCAGCATCCCCCCGCCAGCCATATTATAATAAAATATGTAGTTTTCCCAAACCACTAGGGCTTTGATGCTTCTTGATACGAAGATAACAGCTTAGAAGTCGGCCCATTGCAACCAGTCCTGTTTCTCCTTTCCTCTGTCTTTGTTTATTTTCCTTTGATAATTAACACAACATAGACATTTCAGTTCCGCATGGGCTCTGAAAGTTTTCCACACCATTCTTGTTTAATTCTCAGCTCATGTAGTCATAAGGGATATGTATAGATCAATCAATTTAGTCTGCCTTATCTAGAGATTTCTAATGTCAACATTACTAAAAGTAATCAGGTTAAACTTGACTTCATGACTTATCATGGAAGGGTGCAGTGGTCAATATTTATTTCTAAGTTGCCCGTCTTCAGTGAAGTTGTTATTGCAAGGAGAAACAATAGCCAAGGGAGCAATTATGGCACTGGTACTGTGCAGGAGATAAAGATCCATCCAGTCGAATCAAAGGACGCACGAGAGTTAAACCTGAAAATATAAAGCTGCCGTTCTTTAATTTTTCCAGAAGATCCTATTCACTTTGGTTGAAATTTGCCAACTTGTGGCAAAATGAGGATGAACAGATAAGAACAGGAAAAGGAAGAGTTTCAGGGGTGCTTCTCTGGAATGCTGGAACCAGTATAAAAATTGTTGATGTTGTTACATGCAAGTCCGAACCGACTTATAGCGACCCTCATAAGGCTTTCAAGGTAAGTGAGATATTTAAGGAGTGATTTTACCAGTTCCACTCCCCCAGTGAATTTCCATGGTTGAGCGGGGATTCAAACCCTGTTCTCCAGAATCCTAGTCCATCACTCTATCCACTACACCACACTGGGAACCCAGTATAGAAATATGTAGAGGAAAATAGTTCACACCATGCTGATTGGATGTAGACTGGGCTTCAAAGAATTAACATTAGGTCAGCCTTTCTCAACCTGGTGACCTCCAAAAGTTTTGAACCCTGAGCATGGAAAAGTTACTTTGTGAGCAGGGCTACAACTCCCAAAGTCCATGTACTGCAAGACTCCCCTACCATTGATCCGTTTCCCATTACTAGATCAGTCCTAAAATCCGACTATTAGTTTTGCATGGAGCACAAGGCTACCAACAGAGCTTGGAAAAGTCTATTTTTTGGACAATACCTCCCAGAATTTTCAATGGCCCTTCTGATGGAGGATTTTGGGACTTCTAGTCCAAAAGTTGAGTTTTCCAGGTCTATGGCTCTCATTGACTGCAGCCAGCTAGAGGGGCCCAGCTTGTTATACCTATCATTTCTTTCATTTATTTAATTTATATCTCCTGGTGGTTTAGGTATCTGGTGGTGGAACCAGAGGTTGGGAGCTCAATTCCCCGCTGTGCCTCTGGAGGGAGAAGCACCAGCCTGTGTGGCCCTGGGCAAGATACCCCTAGAAGAAGGGAATGAATACACTCTACCTGAAAAAACCTGGAAAGGGTTGCCATAAGTCAGAATTGACTTAACAGCATTATTATTTATTATTTATGCCCCTCAAAACATGTATAGGATCTTTAGTTTTTTTAAATCACTGCATCACACTTTGTGTGATGCAAACACAAGGGGAGGATGGGTGTTGTGTTTTCCAGAAACACTAATAATGCCGTTGTTCCAGATTTTAATGTCTGGGTTTTGTATTGAGGTCTATGCATGGACCATTTGCTATTGCCTTCAGTTCATTTCAGATGCCTCTTTACACACACACACACACACACACACACACACACACACACACACACACACACACACACACACACACACACACACACCTGCCTGCCTGCACATCTACGCACAATATCTCAGCAGTACTGTGTATCACTGAAGCACTGCCAACATGCAACCTTGACCTGATTACACATCTAGCTACATCAAAGTCACTTTCGCCAAATGCAGTTTGACCCCCGGGCCCTTCAGGGCTGTGTTGAAAATTTCTCCTATGGGAATCTCAAGCGTTCACATTCAATTTGGAGGAAAAGAAATTTTCCCTTGGAAAAGAATTTCAATGGAGGAGACATTTTGGAGAAATTCTCATAGGTCAGTTTCTGGCTTCTTGTGCTGATTCTACATTTGAGGTGGTTGAAAAGCGTGCGTACATACATACCTTGTCTTTTATGGTGAAATCGTACGTGTGACCATCAGCAGCGCCTCTTCCCTGCCCAGTCACGTGTCAATTAAAGCTCAGAGAAAATGTATTCTCGAAGGCTTTCACGGCCGGGATCCGATGGTTGTTGTGGGTTTTCCGGGCTGTTTGGCCGTGTTTTTAAGGTTTTTCTTCCTAACGTTTCGCCATCTTGTGGCTGGCATCTTCAGAGGACAGGAGTCAGAACTCTGTCTGTGCTCTGGTGCAGTTTGTGGGATAGTTGAGTATTTATAGCTGTGGGATCAGCTTTTGTCCTTTTCAGGAGATTGGGTGATTATGGTGATCAGCGTGTTTTTTGTTGTGGGTGTATTGTTGTGATAAGGGGGAGAGATGATCTGTCACTGTGATTGATGGGTGTCATTAGCTGGTATTTTGTGTGCAGTGATCACTGGTCCTTGTGGCTGGGTAGAGTTCGTTGACCTTTTGCAGGCTGTATTTTTCAGTGCTGAGAGCCAGGCTTTGATGAGTTTTAGACTTTCTTCTTTTTTGTTGAAGCTCTGCTGGTGTTTGTGGATTTCAATGGCTTCCCTGTGCAGTCTAACATAATTATTGCTGGTGTTGTCCAGTACTTTAGTATTTTGAAATAGAATTTCATGTCCAGCTTGTTTTAGGACATGTTCAGCTACTGCCGATTTTTCCGGTTGTTTTAGTCTCTCTCATGTTCTTTGATTCTGGTGTGGATGCTGCATTTTGTGGTTCCAATATATACCTGGCCACAACTGCAAGGTATCCGGTATACTCCTGCAGTGGTGAGGGGGTCCCTTTTGTCCTTTGCTGACCATAACATTTGTTGTATTTTTGTGGTAAAGGCCCTGGGAATGAAGTATTAAAATGGCAGCCTTTGTCACAGAAGAAATAGCACTTTGGGAGACTGGTGGAGAAATTATGAAATCGCTCCAGCCGCATTCCCCCCCCCCCACCCTGGAAATGGACACAACCCTGCCCTCTTTTTTTGTGTTTCTCTAGAAGTAGAAAGGGTTGGCTGGATAGCTCAGTGAGTTCGGTGTCTGGCTGTGGAGACTGAGATTGGGAGTTCAATTCCTCACTGTGCCTCCTGTGAGTAAAGCCAACCTTTGGAGCCTTGGGAAAGCTGCACCATCCCAGGACACTCCCAGAAGAAGGGAATGGTAAACCACTTCTGAGTATTATATATTTAGAAAACCCTGAAAAGGTCACCATAACTCAGAACTGGCTTGACGGCACATGTTTAGGATACCTGGTGTGGTGTAGTGGAGAACAGAGTTCAAATCTCTGTTGAGCCATAGAAACTCACTGGGGGAGTGGGACTGGTAAATATCTCACTTACCTTGAGACCCTATTAGGGTTGCTCTAAGTTGGTTTCAGGGACGTGGTGGCGCTGCGGGTTAAACCACATAAGCCTCTGTGCTGCAGGGTCAGAAGACCAGCAGTCGTAAGATCGAATCCACGCGACGGAGTGAGCTCCCGTTGCTTTGTCCCAGCTCCTGCCAACCTAGCAGTTTGAAAGCATGCAAATGCGAGCAGATAAATAGGTACCACCTCGATGGGAAGGTAAACGGCGTTCCGTGTCTAGTCGCGCTGGCCACGTGACCACGGAAACTGTCTACGGACAAATGCTGGCTCTACGGCTTGGAGATGGGGATGAGCACCGTGCCCTAGAGTCGGACACGACTGGACTAAATGTCAAGGGGAACCTTTACCTTTACCTAAGTTGGTTTCAATTTGATGGCACAGAACCACAAAGAAGCAGAAGACCACTTTGCAGAATTTCTTTCCAAAAATTTTCCACCTCTTTTTGGTAGCTGCTAGCTTTCCATCACAAGCTAACACAACGTCCCAGAAAGGCGCTGGGCAGGGGACATTGAGGAGGAAGCCAAAGGATGGCCGGGCTAGTAGAATTGTTTCCACCACTTGTAGTGGCCATGCCAAAATGCAAACATTATTGGAGGAAAAAAGAACAATGACGCATAGCAACCCCACCTCTGAGAAACTGTCCAAGCCATTTTCCTTCTCTTTGGAGAAACTTGGTGAAGTGGCTCCTTCAGATCCTCCATCCACAAAGCACGTCTTGAATTCTCAAAGGGTGTTTTGGTAGTTAGAGACACTATTTTATTTCACAAGGTTGCTGTGCCACCCAGGAGCTAATTTTTGTGAGGTGGTGGAACACAGAAAACACTGAAAGAAAGAAAATATATATATACGGGTACGAAGTAGAACTAAAATCAATAAAAACAAAGTAAAATAAAATAAAATAAAGAACACCCGCAGAAGACAAAGATTAAGATCACTCAAGCTAAACACTTTTAAAAGATTTTAGGAATATAAATAAAAATATCTGGCAAAATGGAAGAGTCTTCACCAGCCGCTGAAAATGCGTAAAGTGATGACACCATGTACGTCTCTCTAAGGAAGGCATTCCACAATCACGAGAAACACCAACCCATAAACCCTCCTCTCGTACTTCTCACTGGTTCATAACCCAGTTATTTGGGAAGCCAGGACTATTTTAATTTGAATGCAGTCAGTCATGTAGGTGTAACAGTATAGAACAGTGGGCACAATGCCTTGTTTAATACCAATGTACCATACTTTAGGGGACGTGGTGGCGCTGTGGGTTAAACCGCAGAAGCCTCTGTGCTGCAGGGTCAGAAGACCAGCAGTCATAAGATTGAATCCACGCGACGGAGTGAGCTCCAGTCGCTTGTCCCAGCTCCTGCCAACCTAGCAGTTCGAAAGCATGCAAATGCAAGTAGATAAATAGGTACCACCTCGGTGGGAAGGTCACGGCCTTCCGTGTCTAGTCGCGCTGGCCACGTGACCACGGAAACTGTCTTCGGACAAAACGCTGGCTCTATGGCTTGGAAACGGGGATGAGCACTGCACCCTAGAGTCGGACACGACTGGACTAAATGTCAAGGGGAACCTTTACCTTTACCTTTTTACCATACTTTGTCCAACATGTAATTTGTGACCATTGATAGTATTTGATATTTGACTGTTAGCAGTTAAAAAGATTTCATCTGCAAAACCCAAAATACTCAAGAAGTGTCTAAAATATCCAGATCTCAACATTTGGGATGACCTTTTTCACATTCAGCATATGAAGGTGAGATTCGGGGGCTCGCATTTGACATTATGAAATTGGAAATTCTGGCTTAAATATTTTTCACTCTATGCAAGTATTCATTCCAGCAGTAGATATAACTCAAATTTAGACACATCCTGAAATATCTTAGACCTTTGCTCTCTATGTATTAATCGTCAAGGATCTCGTGGGTGTTTTATCTGTCAAAGAATTCATTGTAAGCCCGTCTTACTGTAACAGCGAAGGATGCTGAAGGGGAGCGAGTGTGCGAAAGTGCCTACTATATATTCACAACATACTTTCAAACTGGCGCCAGCCATTTGGGGTTAGAAAAGATCATTGGGAAGCAGGAACCAGCTGCTATGGCTTGATATTTTCTGTACGTTCATACACCTGGCATTTAGAGACAGGTAAATTTCTAGTCTCCATTTCTGCAGATTACTTTATTATCAGGGCAATATGCAGAACTCCCCGGCAAGGAAATAATTTAAACCTGTCTGGCACAGAGAAGGTGAAAGTAATAGACCATGTGTTGGTTTCAGCGTTAAAAAGAATGGGCCTCGACGCAAGAGACATGCATAATAAGAAGGATGAGTTGGAGGCAAGCCGTTATGTGCCAATAGCGTAAACCTGTTTTTTAAAAAAAAGTAAGAAAAAAGATTACTTGGAATTAAATCCGGAGAGTGAGCAGAAGCAAGAGGTGAAATAAAATGGGAAGAGGCCTGACCGAGTGATGAGAGACAGGCTAAGAAATTCACTGGCCATTTGAATGGCTGCAGAAATGGATGTTGGGCTCTTAGTGACCAAAAAAAGAGAGAGAATCTCCTATCTGGAAGGGAGACACACTCCAAATGCAAACAGGGTTGCCTGGTCAAAAGCTTCCCACTTCAAGAGATTTTTCAGGGCTAGTACCTGCGATCCAGCAGCAGACGCTTTGACTATCGTAAAGAGACATGTTTCTCATATCTCAGAGGTGCAGCCCTTGTGATGTCAGAGGGAGTAATTCCTTTTGTAACAATTAATAACCATAATCATGTGCTGTCAAGTCAATTCTGACTCAGGGCGACCCTTTTCAGGGTCTTCTAAGGAGAGAATTCTCAAAAGTCATTTACCCTTTCCTTCTTCTAGAGTTGCCTTGAGACTGTGTTGCTCGCCCAAGGCTACACAGGCTGGCACTTCTGGGATGCACCGAGGGGGAATCAAACTCCCAACCTCTGGCTCCGCAGCCAGATACCTAAACCACTGAGCTGTCCTGCCAATTGTTTTGTAACAATCACAAAATAATGTTTGTATGTAAGTGTGGGCATTGCTCACTGGAAGGACAGATCCTGAAGCTGAGGCTCCAATACTTTGGCCACCTCATGAGAAGAGAAGACTCCCTGGAAAAGACCCTGATGTTGGGAAAGTGTGAAGGCAAGAGGAGAAGGGGACGACAGAGGACGAGATGGTTGGACAGTGTCATCGAAGCTACCAACATGACTTTGACCCAACTCCAGGAGGCAGTGGAAGACAGGAGGGCCTGGCGTGCTCTGGTCCATGGGGTCACGAAGAGTCGGACACGACTTAACGACTAAACAACAACAAAGTGGGCATTTGTACAGTAAGAAGTCCATGAGTTGTGGTGATGGCGTTCCACTTACTTCCTGGCTCCAAATGGTATGAATGGCCAAAGTGTATGCTCCAACCATTTTCTTCATCTCCACCACCAGCTTTCCTAGGTTTTTGGCACCATGAAATTTGCAGAAACAGACCAGAGAGAAATGTATTGAGCCAGCTGGGAATGGGTGGCCGTGATCACCTGGTCTTTAAAGCTGATTCATACACAAATATCAAACTTCCTTTCCTCCAGTGCCACTTGTCTGGAAATTTCATTCCGCCCCTGAAAAATGTGGAGATGCATATTGATTCTTTAAGACTTCAAACAAGCCTAGATGTAAACAGATTTTGTTGTGATTATCTGCTGTTCTCATCTGGCTGATAGTGAACCTAACAGAGTTTTCACAGTATGTGAGATATTTAAGGAGTGGCTTTATTTCCTTGAAAGGCTGTCAGACAGAGGAGCAGCAGGATCTGTTCTCAATCATCCCAGAGTGCAGGACATGCAACAATGAGCTCAAGTTACAGGAAGTCAGATTTCGGTTGAATATCAGGAAAAACTTCCTAACTGTTAGAGCAGTACGACAATGGAATCAATTACCCTGAGAGGTGGTGAGTGCTCCAACACTGGAGGCCTTCAAGAGAAATTTAGACAACCGCCTGGCTGATATTGATTGATTTGTATTCCTGCATTGAGTAGGAGGTGGACTCAATGGCCTTCCAACTTCATGATTCTCTGATTCTATGATTTATAATATTTTTACCCCACCTTTCTCCTTAAAAGTTTCCAAGGTTTTACCTGTGTCATGGAAATTGCTTGGATAAGTCCATGAGTTAGATATTTGGATGTGGAGTCAGAGGTTGGGAGTTTGATTCCCCACTTTGGGGAAGAGCCATCCCATGTAGTCCTGGGCACCTGCACAGTCCCAGAAGTGACCCAAAAAGGAATAATTGGATCATAGAATCATGGAGTTGGAAGGGAGCTACAAGGCCATTGAATCCAACTCCTTGCTCAAGGCAGGAATCCAAATCAAAGCAGATCTGACAAATGGTTGTCCCATTTTCTCTTGAAAGAAGGGAATGGTAAACCACCTATGAGTACTTTATAACTAAAATGTCCTGGAATGGGTCACCATAACTTGGAAGTGACTGGATGGCATGTTGTTGTTGTTGTTGTTTGTTGTTGCTGTTAAAAACAATAGGCACAGTCAATCAAAATTATAGAAACATTGACTGGTATTATATAACAGATACAAGCTTTCACCAAAAACCTAAGTATCTGTTCAATATTGACACAGTATGTATGCTGTTCCTAATATTGCCGTTTTTTGTAGCTCCAATTTCTGAGATCTGCAACTGCTTATAGTACTGTGTGAAATTTCTTGATATTGTTCCCAAAGCCCCAATGACTACGGGGACCACTGAAATGTGTTTGTTTCAGAGGTGAGATGTTTCAATTGCCAGGTCTCTGTACTTTGTTAGTTTTTCCAATTCTTTATTTTCAACTCTGGCATCCCCTGGAATTGCAATGTCAATGATCTGGATATCTCTTTGTTCTATTACTACAATGTCTGGTGTGTTATGTTTAAGGTGTCTGTCCGTTTGGATCCGGAAATCCCACAAGATCTTGACTTCCTCATTTTCTGACACCTTCTCTACCTGATGTTCCTACAGGTTTTTGGAGGCCAGCAAGTTATATTTTTTTGCATAATGACCAGTGCACTAGTTTTGCCACTCTATCATGTCTAATTTTGTAATCTGTTTGTGCAATCTTTGGACATTTGCAGATGAGTTGTGACACAGTTCCATCTTTTACCCCCCCCCCCCCGGTGAGTGTCTATGGCTGTGAAGGGATTTGAACCCCAGACTCCTAAGCCCTAGTCTCTTACTCTGTTCTCTATACCACACTGCCTTTCAAATGGATTCTACAAGCAGAATTAGAGAGAAAGTTCTAAGGTTACCAGTGTGGTGGTGTGGTGGATAGAGTGATGGACTAGAACTCTGGAGAACAGGGTTTGAATCTGTACTCAGCCATGGAAACTGACTGCAGGTGTGGAACTTGTAATACCACTCCTTAAATATCTCACTTGCCTTGAAAACCCTGTTAGGGTCTCTATAAATTGATTCTGTCCCTGGAAAAGACCCTGATGTTGGGAAAATGTGAAGGCAAGAGGAGAAGGGGACGACAGAGGAGGAGATGGTTGGAAAGTGTCATCGAAGCTACCAACATGAATTTGACCCAACTCCAGGAGGCAGTGGAAGACAGGAGGGCCTGGCGTGCTCTGGTCCATGGGGTCAGGAAGAGTCGGACACGACTTAATGACTAAACAACAACAACAAAAATTGATTCTGACTTGACCGCATGAAACAACAGTAGTCATTCTTGAGAATAGTCCTCACACACCACTCACCTGTTCATCCCAATGTGCCATCTTCATCTTCCTCACCATTGATCACGGGAGTCACACAACAGCTCCTGTCATCCCTCACTGGAACATTCCCTTGGGCTAAAGATGGTTCTCCATCTCTCCCTGTCTGGAGGACCAGAAGAGACGAGGGCCAGCGTAGTGGTGGAAATGGGGAACCCACAGGCAACCTGATGAAATATCAGCCTCCCCGTTCCGAAATTTAGTGCTCAGATATTCCCAATTAATTTTTAAGGCAAGGAGTTGCTTTATAAGTCCATTCCTAATATATATTTTTTCTGTCACTACCTCCACCCACCCCACACCTGGAAACACAATTTTAAAAAAGGAATGCGTTGAAAATATAGTCCATCTTTTATCTGAAACACATTCAGCACATTCATTAAACATCATCTTCTCATTAGGAGCATACCGCCGGCCCTTCAGGACTCTGCTCACACAGTCTCCTAATACTGTGCCCTGAGATGAGGAAAACTTGCCATTTTTTTATTACATATCCCCTTCTTCTCGTTATTCAGTAATGAGTAAATTCCTTGCCAAACCCTTCCTGCAGATTACCTCTATTTATTCTTTTGTTCCTCTTTCCGAGAACAGATCTTCAGAGTCAACTCGAGGTTTAATGCACGGCAATTACCACAGAAGTAAAATATTATTACCCTCAGCATTTTGGCTGCATTTTTGCTCAGCTCTTCTATTTTCAATATCTGATGTGCGCTACTCCTCCAGTGCCCTTGAAAACAGCACTTGTTAACTCACCAAGTGCATTATTCCATAGACGAAGGGGAGAAGGAGGGAGAAATATCATATTTCAATTTATGAATCACGCTTATCTTTACTCCTCACCTTTACATCCCTTTGTGCGTCTGCCTCTTAAGATCTTCAAATTATTTCTGGTCCAACACAGTGGCGTGGATTTAGCGGATCTTATTTATCTCTCTTATGCCATCTTTTTTACTTCCTTTATTTTACAATTCAGGCCATTTTTCTGTGATGCAAACGCCGTCCATTTTCTGGCGCCTCTCTAGCCTAATTTCATTTGCAAAAATTTTCTTTTCATCTTCCCTTTTTTCCTTTCTTTCACTGTGAATTACCAGGTTATGAATTTCTACGTTAGAAAGGTTGCCATGAGGGCTTGATTCGGCAGAAAGGGCTTGATCCAACAGACCTGTCCATGTTAGAGATGGGGAAAAGAAATGTTCAATTCCCATTTTAGTGCAAATTCACTTAATTTGTGTTTCCTGAACAGATATACAAACTCAAAATGCACTCACGCTTAGGTATTTCCTGAACTTTGTGATTATTCCACTGAGGAAAACAAATATTGCATATAATAGTAACTGCATGCCATCAAGTCGATTATGACTTAGGGTGGCCCTTTCCAGAGTTTTCTATTTATCAAAAATATTTTTACCCACCTTTCTCCTTAAAAGGTCCTAAGGTGGCTCATAATAATTAAAAGACAGCATTTAAAAGCTAGAAACAGTAAGTATAGGTAAAGGTTCCCCTTGACATTTAGTCCAGTCGTGTCCGACTCTAGGGCGCGGTGCTCATCCCCGTCTCCAAGTCGTAGAGCCAGCGTTTGTCCGTAGACAGTTTCCGTGGTCATGTGGACAGCGCAACTAGACACGGAACGCCGTTACCTTCCCACCGAGGTGGTCCCTATTTATCTACTCGCATTTTTTTACATGCTTTCGAACCGCTAGGTTGGCGGGAGCTGGGACAAGCGACGGGAGCTCACTCTGTCGCGTGGATTCGATCTTACGACGGCTGGTCTTCCAACCTTGCAGCACAGAGGCTTCTGCGGTTTAACCCGCAGCGCCACCACGTCCCTAACAGTAAGTATACAAATATTTAAAAAGGAATTAAACAAGTATTATATTAAAAAGAGTAAACAAAATCATTACTAAAAACATATTTAAAAACAACAAAGCACAACAATCCGTTTAAAAACTCCTCTCAGACCACCAGTCATTAAGGAAAAGCCTACCTGAAGAGAAAGGTCTTTGTCTGCTTGTAGAAGGACAGCTAAGATGGAGCCAGACTAGCTTCCCCTATCCCCACCAAACATACAAATGAGAGTGTGCAGTAAAGAAAGCAGCATGCACAAGTCTGTAATTTCAATCAACTGTTAAGTAAAGAAATGTTTTCCTTTTTTCTCCTATAAATATCTCAGAGTGAGTTATTGAGACTTTTAAGTGCCAGTTAATGTAAAAGGGGTGGACTCTCTGGGGAACTTGTAGCTATTCTCCCCTGTGGATCTCTAGACTTCCACTGTGTAGCAAAAAGAGAATTATGCCAGAGGTCCAAAACTCTGCAACATAATTCTTGCTAATTTTTCCCCCTCATTGATTTAGCCTGTATCAGCTTGACAAGAAAGCCCCATGATGGCCTCCCATGCCCAGCATCTCTGTCACTGGAGGCATACCCCATAATTCGTTCTCTCTTTTCTATGGTCTAAGCGTGAATTGCTCACGAATATTACAAATACCTAGCAATCTTATAGAGATCAACAAATTGGACATTTTTGGTTTCTAATGTCTCCAATCTTGAATGGATTGATTTTCCCCATTCCTAAATCAGTTCATGGATATTTTTTTAAAATGTCGGCACAAAAATTCATGTGTATTTCTGGGTATGGCAGAGAGCCAAGGTTGTGTCTTGGTTAGAATGATGCCCTGAGATTTAGGAAATCGGAGCTGCTCAGCAGGTGGCCTTGGAAAGCCATTTTCTCTTGAGTCTGACCTATCTCATGAGGTCCTTAAGAAAGTACAGTAGGGAGGAGGTGAACTATTCCCAAAACCTTGAGCTCATGGGATGAAATGCATAATGTAAATGCAGCTAATCAAATAAATCAATGCACACATTCCCTTTTAAGCTATGCAGAACAGCATGCAATTTTTCTGAACGTAACTGAGGTTTTGTACATTGATTTCACATTTCCCCTTTAATGTACACATAAATGTACACATATTATATGCAATGGCTGGCTGAGTAGCTCAATGAGTTAGTTATCTGGCTGCAGAACCAGACGTTGGGAGTTCGATTCCCCACTGCGCCTCCCAGGAGAAGAGCCAGCCTGTGTGGCCTTGGGCAAGCTGGACAGTCCCAGGATGCCCCCAGAAGAAAGGAATAGTAAACCACTTCTGGGCATTCGCTACCTATGAGCCTACCCTGGCACTAAGATCATCAAGGGAGGCCTTTCTCTCAGTCCCACCACCACCTTCCCAGGTGCATTTGGTGGGGACACGGGAGAAGGCCTTCTCTGTGGCTGCTCCCAGAGACTCCGGAACTCCCTCCCACTGGAAGCCAGCCTGGCCCCATCTTTGCTGTCCTTCTGCAAGCAGGCCAAGACCTTTTACTTCAAGCAGGCTTTCTCTGAGTAACTGGCTGCCTGAGTGGGGTTTTAAAATGGGATGGTTTGTATTTTTAAAAATCTGTTTTAATAAGGTTTCCCCTAGCATTTTAAATATAATGTTCATTTAATTCTTTTTAAATATTTGAATAACTGCCTGTTTTTAGCTTTCAAATATTGTCTTTTTTTAATGATGTAAACTGCCTTAGGTCTTTTTTTTTTTTTTTAAGGAGAAGGGCTGGGTAAAAATACGCTAAATAAACAAACATGGTGAGCACATCTGGGAAGGAAGGAGGGTAAGGAGTTCTTTACTGGAACGAAGCATTGATTGTGGGGTAAAGGGGTCTTAGGGCTGCAGCTTGGTCTGCCGTTACTCATGAGGAAGTCCTGTGAAACTCAGCTGCTGAAAAGCCAGCTTTCCTCCTAGGCAGTTTTAATGCCACGAGTAATTTGGCAGAGTAATAAGGGATTCCTTTCAAGTAAACACAGCCTTCATGCATTATTTAATTTTTTCGGATCCAACCTTCCCTTCTGGCAGGAAATGAGGATAAATAAGAAGTTGGGGGTGGTATTTTTCAGAGGGCAGGGAATAAGAATGAAGTAAAATAAAATCACAAGAAAGCACACTCCACACTTCCTGCATGCACCAAACACCCATTCCCTGAAATGAATGTATTAAAAAATCATTTGGTTTCATAATAATAAAAAAAGAATAATTAAGAAACAGTTGAGGTTGATCAAGACCATGTGTTATACTTTGTACATGCTGAAATGTGTAGATAAATATGTTCTTTAAACATGGTCTGAGCTATAATTAAGAAGAGGCTGTGCAGGAAAATTTGATGCCTTGCTCACAGTTCAGGTCTTAAGCCTGCGTAGTGGCTCCAGCCTTCGTTGTTGCTGTCATGTGCCATCAAGTTGCCTCCGACTTACAGCGATGCTAGGAATGAGTGATCTCCAAAATATTCTAACATTAGCAGCCCAGCTCAGCAATTTTAAACACAACGCTGTGGTTTCTTTATGGAGTCAATCCATCTCTTATTGGGTCCTCCTTTCCCCCTGCTTCCCAGCATGATTGTCTTTTCCAGTGCGTCTTGATGTGCCAAAAGTATGACAGTTTTGTCATTATTGCCTCCAGAGATGATTCAGGCTTGATTTGATATAGGAGCCACTTCTCTTTCTGGCAGTCTAGGGCAGCCATTCTCAATGGGGACCGTATGGTTCCCTGGGGGGCTCCCCGGCACATTTGAAGGTGACACGTCTTGACACATGATGATCCTTTCTAGTTCCTTCATTGTTGCCCTTCTGAGTCCCAGCCTTTTTCTGATTTCTTGACTGGAGTCTCCATTTTGGGTTGATGATTGAACCAAAGTCTCCAAAATCTGTAACAATTGAATCCACATAGTGAATTCCTGCATAGGCAATTGAATTTATATTTTATTCTAAGGTTTTGAAGATTCTGCAGGTGGTGTTGATTTTTCTACGTATTGGACATCCAACCCAGTTAAGGATTTTTATCTGAATTCAAAGGGAGGCTTGAACTTTGCAATTCCACAAGCAACGTCTGTATTGGTACTGTTGCCTAGCACTTGGGTACACAAATTGTAGCGTTTTGTTGTTGTTGTCATTGCTCATGTTGTCTGTTATATAACCGTGAATAAGAAAAGACTCATTGTGCGAAGTTGTTTTTGCAAGGGTCATCAATGGATATCTAAGTCCATCAATAGCCCCACATAACTTAAATGTGTTATATTAGCAATGAGCTTGTTTATCCCATACCACAGAAATGCCCCTTGGCGTCCATCTTAGTTGCCATGGAGCTACTGTGGTTGCAGCTCCAGGAAAAGAAGGGTTTCAGCACAGAAGTGGCAGGATGGAGTGGACGAAGACACTTCACCCTTTCACGGTCTGGCATCTTTCTACCACATGCTTCCCCAATGCTTTTTAATATGAACTTAGAACCACGCTGGGTCACACCCAAGGACTATTTAATACACCTTTCTATTCTTGCCATAGCCAACCAGTTTCCTATGAGAGATGCACATGCAGAGCATGAGCATAAGAACACCTGCAATTCCCCACAAGTATGATATACAGACATATCTTACCTCTGATCCTGGAGGTAGCATATACTCTTCTGTTCCTGATTAAGGTGGCCAGTTCATAAACATCCCTTTCTTGGTTTTATAGAAGGGGTGGAAGACACGATGTCTCTGCGTCACAGATTTAAGCAGAGGAGGGAAAGCAAAAGACTGTAGAAGCAAAAGACCTACAGAGAAGGGAAGCCTCTTACACAGGCAGGCAAGGATGCCAAGATGTGAGGACAGGAGGAAGAACAATGTCATTGAAGACAAACTGTGTTTGGCTGCAGTTCTCTAGAAAAGACACTATTGCTTGGATGAGCTCAACTGCATACCTTCCCCTGCATCTTTTTGTATGAAGCTGCAGGAAGAGAAAGAGGCATGCGAAGAATGCTAACAATGGCAAAAGGATTAAATGCAAAGTTCAAGCACTGAGGACTCAACAGAGAAAAAACAAAATCTGAGGTGGAAGCAATCTGGACGATTCAGGATCAGTGACCAGTGCACGAATCTTTCTCTAACACTTGAGGATGAATTTTTTTTAAGCAAACCTTCCCATGAACCATGAGGATATGTCTCATTAATAATGTCCTACCATTCTCATCCTCCTCATCAATGGAATCAGCAAAGTGTTTGGAATAAAGAGAGAGAGAGTCATTTTTGTCATTTTCTTCAGCAAAACTGTGAAGGATCCTAGATTCTTTATAATCTACAGAGACTTTAATATACAAGGAGAAATAGAGAGTTGGAAGAAAAGAGGGAGGAGAGAGATGAGCGTGATACAGTAAGGAAGAGAAGACCCTTTTTCACCCTGCTTAGCTTGGCTAGCTCTGCTGATACTTTATGGTTTTTCCAGGCTGGGCCCTGCACACTTGGAATTAATCAGGGAAAACCGGGAAGCAATGGACAAGTAAGCGGAGAATGACAACAGCAGGGCGTGACTTTGCCCCATAGCTTGGAAGCTCTTCATCAGGGTCCTGACAGCACCCAAAGATTTTCTTCAGGCTGCCAAGACTGTGCATGCCTGTAAGGGAGGAAGCCGCTTTCCTTTCTCTGCAGAGACACAAGATGGAGGTGGAGATGTATTTCAGATGGAACTGTTGGGCAAGGCCAACAGTTTTTGCTTCTTGTAGTGGAAAGCCAAAAGGTACCCCTTCAAAAACAAACAAACAAACAAACAAAAAACAAGTCAGTGTTTTTTCTCTTCATAAATTCCACCAACTAAAGCATTCTGGTGCATCAAGCTGTGTGATAGGGCTTGCCCGGTGCCTTTGAAAATTGTACACACTTCAACAACACTGGGGTTCGGGGTGCTGGTTCCCGGTGGAGTTCAAAATCTGTTCAAAACCCACCCTGCCTGCTATGTGGAGCTGCCATGACAGGAGAAGGGGCTGGCCAGGCTGCTGGCATCTGGCTAGGGCAGCCGCAGCTACAACAATAGGTGCCTCGGTTAGTCCACAATCTACCTTTCTCAGGCCACTTCCTGGAGACGAATTGCAGCATGGTATTCATGGCATATTTATTTATTGAAATATTTATTTTTATATTTATTTATTGGGGGGCAAAACGTATAAACAAAACTGTGCTGCCTCAACCTGTGTAATTTAAGGAACAAGTGTACCGTGGGGGACTTCAGGGAGATAAAAAACACCCTACCATAATTTAGAGGAATTAAGGAGTAATGAACACAACAATTAAAAGATCAAAGATTTAATTGTGACCAAATAAGACCTAGAGGTGAGCAACATCAAAAGATGCAGCAGCCACAGGTTCCCGGGTCTTGAAGGGGCATCCCATGTCACTGGTGTGTCTAGTCTGGGGGGGGGGGGGGGGAAGGGAAGCTCACTCCTAAAATAGGTCAAGTGTGCCCCAAAACTTGGCAGACTTTCCTCACATGCCCTGTAGAGAGCATGGGAAGTAATTTTAAGTTAATATTTTTGAGGAGTGTCAGTTTTTGGAGTGATGCACCCCTCCCTGCTAAGTCTGTGAACAATCCCTACATATTATATCCTGCTGGTGTCAGCTGGCTGGATAGCTCAGTGGTTGTGAAGCCTGAGGCTGAGAATTTAATTCCCCTACTGTGCTTCCTGGGAGAAGAGCCAACCTGTGTGGCCTTGGGCAAGCTGCACAGTCCCAGGACGCCTCCAGAAGAAGGGAAGGGTAGTGCACTTTGGAGGATTCTCCAAAGTGGAGGATTCTCTACCTGGAAAACCCTGAAAAGGGTCACCCTAAGTCAGAACTGACTTGACAGCACATGGTTATTATTATCTGTCTTCAGAAGGAGGAGGAAGAGGAAGGAAGGAAGGAAGGAAGGAAGGAAGGAAGGAAGGAAGGAAGGAAGGAAGGAAGGAAGGACGGACGGACGGACGGACGGACGGACGGACGGACGGACGGACGGACGGGCAGTCGGGTTCCCCTTTCTTCAATTCTTCATGCAAATCTTGAAATCTGACCAGTCACCAGCTGGGAAACCTAAGTAACCGTCCTGCTGCTCAACATCTGTTTGTAACAGCTTCCTTCTCTGTTTCCCCACCAGCCCCACCATGCAAGCTGGCTTAAGTTCCAAAGTGTAGAAAGGTGATTTTTGCAAAAAGCCTATTGATTGAACCGCTTCCCAGCGAAGCAAGAACCTGTCGTGATTCGATCTGTGAGCCTCAGTCTTTCACAAACAGTATCCATGCCAAATGCAAAGTTCAACAGGGCACAGAGTGAGGCAGGTATTACCGTTTAAAGGAGCTGTCAATTGCCTCCCTGTCTCTTCTCTTCTTTCAGTCTGCAGAAGAGATCCGTTCAAATCCCATCTAATAAAAATAAGATTAGGAAAACCAGACTGGTTGGATTGGTACATGTTGGCATCAACATCGATCTAATCATCTCCTTCCTCCACCCACCCCCAACACTGCATACCCCCACCCACCCCACCCCAGCAGTATTTCTTTAATTTGGTAAGAGTCACTGGAGTGGAAAATGGGACTGTTATTATGTCATGTCAGAAGGCGGGGAGAGGAGGGGTGGACATCACAAATAACCATTAGCCAGCCTACTGTAGAAAGTGATTTTGGTTGAAATTGACGAGAAATATTGATTGTTCATCAATCACCACAACCAGGGACGAGACCCAGAGTCCATTTAGCAGGTATTTTTCCACTAAAGAAAATGCAAAGGGTTGCTGAAAGTAGAGTGTGGAGAGAGAGAGAGAGAGAGAGAGAGAGAGAGAGAGAGAATATGCATTAGGTGACAGCTGCTGCTGGATGAACCAGTGGGAAGACCAGTGGAATACTGGTGAGCATTTTCAGTAGATGATAGAGGAACAGTGTGACCAAAGGTTCACACTGGAGCTTTCTAACATATGTGTGTATGAAATGATTAACCTATGTTAAGGTCCTCGTGGCACAGTGGTTAAACTGCAATACTGCAGCCAAAACTCTGCTCATGACCCCAGTTCAATCCCAGGTAGCCAGCTCGAGGTTCACTCAGCCTTCCAGCCTTCCAAGGTTGGTAAATGGAGACCCCATTTACCAATGTGTCCCATGAAGAGACGTTCCTGTGCATGTGTATGTTTTCCTTACCTGGAAAAATCAGGACTTTTCTCAAAGGTAGAGGTTAAGCACAAAGCAGTACCCTTCAGGCACATTGTTCACCACGTGGAAAAAGTAGAGCAATGCGCTCCTCTCTAAGCTTGTGGCCAAGACCCAGGTTAAGAAATGACTGAATAGGGTTTTTGTGCTTTATAAGAATTCACGAAAATGTCTTTGCAACTTTCATTTTAGGCACCCGTGGGAAACGTATCTCTACTTACACATCCCATTTCCTGTCTAAATTACCATCCATCTCATGGACCACATACTGTAAATACCATCTGTAAATTTTTGCATGTATTTTGTCATGTATTTGTTTATAGTATACAATAGGACCTTGGTAACTTCAGGGGATCAGTTCCAAACCCCCCCCCCACGGTTGCCGAAAAACGCGAAAACTATACATACCCTGTTTCCCCGAAAATAAGACCTAACCTGAAAATAAGCCCTACTATGATTTCTCAGGGTGCTCGTCATATAAGCCCTACCCCCAAAATAAGCCCTAGTTAAATGAAACCCCGCCCTCCACCCTTGTGCAGCAACCAGAAGAAGATGACATGACTGTATTTGAATAAATGTAGATGGTTGTAAAATGAAAAAAAAAAAACAACATCCCCTGAAAATGTGTTTTTTGGAGCAAAAATTAATATAAGACCCTGTCATATTTTCGGGGAAACACGGTAGCATTGTCTCTGGCTCCTTCCAGCAGCTAGTTCTGGTAAATACACCATGGAAATACGGATAAATATGTATTTTTCTGCGGGTTTTTATTTAATATTTTCAGGCAGTGGATAAGTGAATCCACAGATGCTGATCCAGCGAATGGGAAAACTTACTATATATTGTATTGTGTATTTGCAGACCGTCTCTATTCTTATGATTTAATCTGTTCTGCACTGGTTTGAAATGTTTGGATCTAAGTGTAAATCCATCCATAAGGCAGTCAATTGATCAAATTCTTCGTTTCTGGAATAGAAGGAACTTGGGAGGTTCAGCCATTTGAGCATGTAAATTTGCCCGGGGATAGAAAGAAACATGGAGATGTACAAACGGATCTCTGTAAGTAAGCCACTTAAGCATTTTGGGGACTACCTCCAGTTTCAACATGATATAGGATGCCTCATTACTTGAGGTGTTTGCATTCTTATTATTTTCTACTGATTGCGACCCCAGAATTCTCAATTCTGTCCTTCTGATACGAAGAACTCCCAGGGTGGTTCATGATCTGTGGTGGTTCATCTGTTTTAAAGCCAATGTGCATTTGCAGTGTAGTCATACCTGCTAGCAAAATCCACTCGGCACTGCCAAGCCACTCTGGGGGGGTCCTTTTGATGCATTTCTTCCATGCTTCCAGCAAGACTGCAGGCCAGTGTTATGCAGGGAGCCATTTAATCTTCCATCTCTCTTGCCATAATGCCAAAGATCAACACTAGCTGGAAGTTGCCTACAGCTATGACTGATGTAACTTAACTTAGGGAGTTACACCCATGTTTTGTGGGATTGGAAGAAGGCGTCCTCATACACTTCGAAATGTTAGGGAGCTTGAAGAAAAAGCACACAATTGATCCAACTTCCCTTACTTGCGCGTTACAATCTCTTCTCTTCCCTATAGCAGCACCCAAAACTTCACCTCCCCCCTGAAAAGCATGTATGTCTTCTGTGTTGTTTTAAGATTTTAGGGGCTTACTCCATCAGTTATTCATGCTGAGCCTTTCTGTCTGGTTTCATGGAAGATTCAGACATTTCCTGCAGAGCGAGAACAAACTTTCTGAACTCTGCTTGCTCGAGGGCATCTAATCTTGAAAGTTATGTGTACTGTTGAAATTGGCTTTCAAATCGTGGCGCTAGGGCCGTTAGGGAGATATTTCTTTCCTTTTTGTTAAAATAAAAAGTTGCAGAGCTGTAGAGACTCAAGTCAAAAGAGAGAGTCACAGAGGCATATTTTCTGCATAGAATGAGGGAAAACATCAACCATGTTGAGATGCCTCCTCAGGGCTCTGTCTGTGGCCCTCCTGGTTCTTTATGTCTCCCAAAGTGACATACCTAGTCTAGAAGCTGAAGATGCAAACTTCCAGCAGTCTCGTTGGGATGCACTGGGTGGTTTGATGATGCTTTGGGACTGACATCATCATCACCTAATATTCTTGGATATCTGCGTGACACCCCTCTACCCAGTACATGGAATAGTTAGAGTTCAGATTCCCTCTTTGCTATGAAACACAGTGGATGACCTTGAGCTATTTATACTCTCTTCATTCACAGAATTGTTGTGAGGATAAAATAGGAAAGAATGGAGAAATGTCCACTTCCGTGAACTCACGAAAGGAAACTTGGAAGAAAAATGTAAGAAGGAAAGAAAGAAAGAAAGAAAGAAAGAAAGAAAGAAAGAAAGAAAGAAAGAAAGAAGGAAGGAAGGAAGGAAGGAAGGAAGGAAGGAGGGAAGGAATCCTGTCTCCTTGTGTTAAAAAGCAACAACAACAACAACCGAGTCTTGCTTTTAATTTTAATTTTTGTACAGGACTCCGATATGCTGAGGATCCAGTTCAGACTGGAGGTGTTGTTGTTTTAATTCCCCCAAGGTTCCGAAGTACAAGCATTCTCTGTTTTCACTTGACTAAAGATACTTACTTGAGTCAAAGCACTGGTTTTATTGCAGAAAAGTAACTGAGTAGTAGAAGTAATAAAACTAGCATCTGTGGACAGATCCATGCCCAGACACACCCTGACAATAATATGCATTCAAAAGCAAGGAAGAAAAGCAAATAAGAATGCTACGGCGAGGAATGTCAGCTTGTATAATAGTCTTTTGTAAGGTACTGTCCTTTCTGGGAAAGGCTCCTAGACAACACCTGTTTCTCAAGGTGCCCTCAGTTTGAAAGGCTGTCCAGTTCAAGCATGATTTAAAGCGAAAGTACCAGAAGGAGGGAGATGAGGGCCTTTCAAGTTGTCCATTCACAGGCAGCAACATCTGGACGGCAGATTAAGAGGCAGGTCAAGATGGTCAATCCTTCCCATGTATTATAATTCTGTTCAAACTGGGGATGTGTACTTCCTCCAGACAGATGGGCCAAGGTGGGCCAAGATGGTAGACCAGCGGGAAAACAGCCCTATAAGGAATGCTTGAGGGGAAAGAAATTCAGAGGTGATATGATAGCCAGTTTCAAATATTTAAAGTGCTGCCCCATGACTATGAGAAATGATCCAGGCCTTCTGGAGGCTGGAGCCTCTCGTGTCACTTTGGCTCTGCCAATTCCACTCTGTAGCCTATTAAGGGACCTCCAAGAAATGCAGTTCTCCGTGTGACTGAGGGCTGGACTTTTCCGTTTTAGGAGGTGGGCAATTCCTTCCACATTACAGTCTTTATTTATTTATTTATTTATTTATTTATTTATTTATTTATTTATTTATTTATTTATTTATTTCATTTATACCCCGCCCATCTAGTCAATTGACTACTCTGGGCGGCTTCCAACATATATAATAACAATATAAAATATAAAAACATTTAGACATCAGTAATAGAGTTATTCAAGATGGAAAGAGAAAAATAAAAAATAAAAATAAATCAAATAATAGCTGAAGGGAAGGCCTGCCTAAACATCCAAGTTTTCAGTTGGTTTTCAAAGATGCCCAGCGAAGGGGCTGCACGGATCTCCGGAGGGAGATTATTCCAGAGGCGAGGAGCTACCGCCGAGAAGGCCCGGTTTCTTGTTTTTTCCTTCCGGACCTCCCTCGGCGTCAAGCTCCTCAGCCTCACCTCCTGACTCGATCGAGTGATACGGGTAGATTTTGGTGGGAGTAGGCGTTCCGCCAAGTATCGAGGCCCTAAACCGTTTAGGGCTTTGTACGTAAGCATTAAAACTTTGAAGTCAGCACGGAACCGAATGGGCAGCCAATGCAAAGCGGCCAGAGTGGGAGAGATATGATGATATTTTCTCACTCCACTAAGGAGTCTGGCCGCCGCATTCTGCACCATTTGGAGTTTCCGCATCAACCTCAAAGGCAGCCCCACGTAGAGCGCATTACAGTGGTCTAATCTTGAGATTACAAGCGCATGTACCAAGGTGGTGAGCACCCCAACATCAAGATAGGGACGCAGCTGGGCTATCCGCCAAAGATGAAAAAAGGCGGTACGGACCACTGACACCACCTGAATTTCCATGGTGAGCGCTGGGTCCAGATGGATCCCCAAGCTGCGAACCTCACTCTTTGCGGTAAGAGTCACCCCCCCAAATGAGAGAGAGTTTCCCAGACAGCTGATGGTGGCGCCACCCACCCTCAGGACCTCCGTCTTGTCCGGGTTCAGCCTCAGCCCATTTTCCTGCATCCATTGCAGCACAGACTCCAAGCAGCGCCGAAGGGACAGAACGGCATCCACTGCAGTTGGAGAAAAGGAGATGTAGAGCTGAGTGTCATCAGCGTACTGATGGCACGACGCCCCACACCCCCTGATGACCCCGCCCAGCGGCCTCATGTAGATATTAAACAGCATTGGGGAGATGATCGAACCCTGCGGAACCCCACAATTGAGGCTCCACGGGGCCGATATCCTCTCCCCAAGCTGTACTCTCTGAGGACGGTCCCCGAGGAAGGATCGGAGCCAGGCAAACGCCAGGCCACCAATTCCTAACTCGGAGAGCCTCCTCAGGAGGATACCGTGGTCGACGGTATCAAAGGCCGCCGAGATATCGAGGAGGACCAACAGAGATGTTTTACCCCTGTCAGCCTCCCTCAGTAGGTCATCATACAGGGCGACCAATGCCGTTTCTGTACCATGGCGCGGCCTGAAACCCGACTGGAATGGATCCAGGGCATTTGTTTCATCCAAATGAGCCTGAAGCTGATCGGCCACCACCCTCTCCACCACTTTGCTGATGAAAGAAACATTGGCGACGGGCCTATAATTGCCAATTTCGTCCGCCGCCAAACTAGGTTTCTTCCTTATGGGCCTAATGAGTGTCTCCTTGAGGGCAGGAGGTACCCTGCCCTCAAGGAAAGACCCATTAATTATTGCTGTGGCCCATTCAGTTGTTATAGGCCTGGCTGCTTTGATTAGCCAGGCCGGGCAAGGGTCAAGGGATGAGGTGGTGGCCCGACAGCGATCAAGCGCTTTGTCCACAATATCTGGCATCACAGGCTGAAAGAGATCAAAAGTCACCGGGCATGGCGGAGCGCTGGACATCTCTGCTCGACTCACTGTATCCAAAAAAGGAGAGAGCTCCCGGCGGATGGCCTCCACTTTAGATTTTAAAAATGCTGCAAATTGGTCCGGTGAGATACTAGGGGGAGGCCCATCACTTAGACCAATTCTGGATAGGTCGCGCACAATACGGAAGAGCTCCGCCTGCTGATTTGAAGCTTCGCTTATCCGGTTAGCGAGTTGTACTCGGCTAGCAGCCTTTACCTTGGCCAGGTAAAGGTTAGTCGCGACCCTGACAGCTATCCAATTATAATCCGTCGGGTTCTTTCTCCACTTACGCTCTAGCCTTCTCCTAAATTGCTTCATCGCTCGTAGGTCCTGATTAAACCAGGACGCAGGCCGAGCTCTGCGTTGGAGAGGGCGTTTAGGAGCAATCGTGTCTACAGCCCTGGTGGCGGCGGTAAACCAGCCATCACCCAGAGCCTCGACAGGAGCACTGGCATTCTCTGCCATTTCTTTGAGATTCACAAATATGCATTAAAACAACAACACCCCCTTTCTTTAGTTTTATCCAGGGAGGGCAAGTCTGTAACCAAAGATTGGATGTAGATGTTTTGTGTCTTTCACTATTAGCTGCTACCACTGGGCACAATGTCTGACAGGTAACTGATTTTACCAGTAAGGGTTGACTTCAGGTGTCCAGTAATGGTTTTACAGTTTTCATTGAGTACCATGTCCACCTCTTTTGCACGGGTTGAATTCTACGACATCAGACTGGCATATTCACCACAGTTCTTTGTGGCTGTGTGCCCCGACGAGTTCCTGATGGCTTTTGAATATTGTTCCTTCCAGAGACCTTTTGCTTTGACTTCAGGCAGTGTTCCTCATAGGTCAGCCTACGGTCCAAAATAACACCGAGGTATTTGCAGGCAAAATGATGTTCTAGTTGGCCTCCCTTCCAGCTAACCTGAAGTTTCCAAGATGGCTGCTTGTGTCTCAGGCGAAAGGTACAAAGTCGGTACCTTCTGCAGGATGTATTAACAGGAAAGGCATTATGCATGAGACTCAGCAAAGGTAAGACATCATTTGGCATTCCAAGTTCCATTTTAGACAGATACCAGGTTAATGAAGGATATTGATACTGAGCGTGCCAACTTTTAAAAAAATTCTTGCACGATAGAAATTTGGTGGGCATATTTTTTTTCTTCTTAATTAATTTGACTTCACTCATACAGTAGCTTATGAGTTGATATTTTGTTAGAAGTGCATCAATACCTTGTGTGATTTTCATGGCTTGTGTTTCCTAATCAGTTACCTTTATTAGGTTTCAGATGTTGTGCGCTGGGGTTTTATTATGATGTCAGCTGTTCTGTGTGGCCTGTTGTAGACTAAATGGCTGGACAGAAATAAAATCAATAGACAATGGCTAGAGTAATGGCTGAGAGGGACGTGGTGGCGCTGTGTGTTAAACCACAGAAGCCTCTGTGCTGCAGGGTCAGAAGACCAGCAGTAGTAAGATCGAATCCATGCGACGGAGTGAGCTCCCGTTGCTTGTCCCAGCTCCTGCCAACCTAGCAGTTCGAAAGCATGCAAATGCAAGTAGATAAATAGGTACCACCTCGGTGGGAAGGTAACGGCGTTCCGTGTCTAGTCGTGCTGGCCACGTGACCATGGAAGCTGTCTTTGGACAAACACTGGCTCTATGGCTTGGAAACGGGGATGAGCACCGCCCCCTAGAGTCGGACACGACTGGACTAAATGTCAAGGGGAACCTTTACCTTTACCTTAGAGTAATGGCTAGTGGTTTACTTTCTGCCTGTCACAGACTAGAGAAACCCTGATATTCCAGACCAAGAGGAAAACAGAGAGTGATGAGAACTGGGAATGGTCTGATATTTTAGAAGAATGTGGTCCATAGACGTCTCTTTGCATAATTCCCCTTTCCATCTCATGCATCTTCCACAATCAATGTTTCTGGTGGATTGGGTCCAACAAGAACAGGCACATAAGGAAGGATGTCATTGCATAATCCCAAAATCAGGTCCTAGAGGATAAATGACTTCTTTGGACTGTAAGTCCCGGAATCTCACAGTCAGCATCTTGGCTGGGGACCTGGAAAATTGCCCTCCAAAAAAAATTAACTTCCTCAGGATAAGGTGCCAGTCTCCTTTTTCCAGCAATGATCCTCCAGAAAGTTGTAGGAAACACACAGACTTGTCATGGAAACAGCAATCTTCTGCAGTTGTATGTCTTCTAGGTATAGGGATTTACAGGTGGGCTGCCTCTAAAAATGGAGGTTCAGTTGAGATTCCATGGTTATCACCTCTTGAAATAATAAATTCGCCCCATCCCCTTTTAAAGGTATCTAAGCCAAGGGCCACAACAACATCATGTGACATGGAATTACATAGGTTAATTTGGTTCATAAAAAGATGTATTTTGTTTGCCTTGTCCTCAGCACACTGATATTCAACTGGAACAGGAAACAACTGATTCTAGCATAATGGGACAGGGAGGAAAATCCTATTCTATCCATCTTCTTGCCATATTGGGTCTCAGCCAACAAACAGAGAGCAGATACCCACTCATGTGCCAAGATACCCATTCTCTCTCTCTCTCTCTCTCTCTCTCTGCCTCCTATATCCATATATTCTTAAAGCCATATATCCATGCACCAATCAAACCAAAAACAATTTTAAAAGACGTCAGGAAAGGTAATCCATGTACCTGAAGCTGCAGTCCATGAAAGGTTATGTTGAATAAAACTTGTTAATCTTTAATTGTGCAGAAAGATTCTTGGTTTGACTTCAATGGAGTAGAGATTAACGCAGTTATCCATATGGAACCAAAAATACACAACACCCACCTACACAAGGCCTCTTTCTAAGCGGTGAGTCAATTGCAGAAAGGCCTCTGGAATGAGTAGATCTTGTTGGAGTTTTTAACAATGTCATGTGCTTCCTGTGGTTGGTTTAACTAGGAGGGACTTTTCTGGGCTGGGGTGACTGTCACTCTATCCAGCATTAACCAATCGTTTCTTCCCATCTCAGAATTAAAAGAGAGCCCCGCCTCTGTGCTGAGACAACTCTTTCCCTCTCTATTGTCAGCTGAAGTTAGTTGTTTGTTTATTGTTCTCTATTCGCAACGGTAACAAAACATTTTTATCCTTTTTACTACTAATGCCTCAGAGTGAGTTATTGAGACTGTAAGTGCCAGTTGATGAGAAAAGGGGCGGACTCTCTGAGGAATGTGAAACTGTTATCTTCTGTGAGTCTCTTACTACTTCTGTATAATGAAAAGGGAATTTTAACCAGAGATTCAAAACTATGCTACAGATCTTTGCGCCCTGCTGGAATAACAACAGGAGTTGAGTCAGCCATCCCTTCGATGGGAGGCCCCAAATCTACTCTGGAGGGCTCCCCAGTCCAATAAAGACCTTGAGAGTGAAAAGGGAAAGGTAGCAGGGTGTGTGTGGAATCACCACGCCTATTGCACCGGTGGAAGTAGTTTTGTGAGTGGGGGATAAAAAGAACTAAGTGGATTTCGTTCATTGTATTTGCAGAAGCCTAAAATATTTGATGATGGAGAAAAAATTACTTCAAATGTTACCCCGTATCCTCATTCACAAAAGGATGACAGTGGGTTTTATGGCCTGCTTGTGTTCCACACTTCCCGGAATGTTCCAGAAAGATGTGGTTTGCAAGAGGAGGAGCCGGCCGAATGGACTGAGTTGCTGCTGTATCCATTTTGTCATTTCCTTGGCTATCAAAAATAGAAAACCATTACACCTCCTTTCCATATTTATGGCCTGCTTCCATCCTGAAATGTTACCGTGTTACATTTCTATTTAACTTATGCACCTCAGATGTTGTAAAAAGCAGCCATAAAAGTCAATAAAAGTGCAATAACGCCATGTCAGTCAAATGCAATGGAGCAATCGTGGTTGAGCAAACAATTGCGAAACTGCACCGAAGACTCAATTGTACCGTGTTGCAATTGATTAAAGATATGAATCAGAAAATTAAAGGGCCTCCTTTTGTTTTAGTTATTACCAGCTGCCTAATTTATGGAGCAATTACTTTGATCACATCTAGGGCACCGAAAACTGTATGGAAAGATACTGTCGTCTGTTGCTTTTATTATTAATACAGATTGCCCAAGATCAGTTTAAATTATTCTAAGGAATATTTCATGCACATTCCCTTTCATTTCCCCTGTTATGCACACAGAGATAGCAGGATTTCCTCAGAGTTTAGAGAAAGGATACTGTGGTCTAATTTGAAGGTGCCTATTAATGAAAACTCCTGGAGCTAGCTTTCTTAAATTTGACAGGTTTATTTCCTTCCTTAGGTTCTACCATGGCTCAAAATTTCACGTCCATCAGTGCCGAAACAGAGAAGTTGTAATTATTTTGTTTTTCTATGTATTGATTTTACCAACACGCAAATTGATTAAGGCTTGGGGCCCAAATCAAATTAGTCGGGGTGCAAATATTTCGAGACTGAATTAAAAAAAATATATTCCAAAGTCCAGAACCAGTTCACAAACTGAACTGGGGCATGTGGGTGTGACACTCTCTGACTCTATAGGGCTGTGTGTGTATGTGTGTGTGTATATATAAAATGAATATTGCAAACACAAACTTTACAAAAATGTTTTTCTTAGCGAAAGAGATAGGGAGGGAGGGAGGCAGGGGGAGAGCATTGATGGTCTCTTTTTGGCTTCAAAGAAGGAGTGATCAGGACCACGGGATGACCCTGGAAGTCATCAAAACATCCAGGAATCCTGCAACAGATTAAAAACTCATGAATTTATCATGATGGAAGTCTTTATGGGCTACAGACCACTTTCACTAGACGCATGAAAAAGTTGTGGCACGGAATTGTAAGCACTGAGGCCAGAGGGAAATGAAATGCCAACAGTACAACCCTAAAGCCTGTAACAGCAGTAAAAGCCTCTGTGAATCAAGGGAGGGAAAACAGATCAATGGTGAGCATTTGTCCCCGTGAGAATAAAAGGCTGTGTTGTGTGGTTTTCGATACATGCTCTTTCATTGGTTTGGGTTGTGTGAGTGTAAGCAAAACCACAAAGAATTCCCCACGCCATAACCAATGACCACACTGTCAAAAGGATGACAAGGAAAGGACTCAATCCGTCAGGGCCCTTTCAAACCACCAGTCCACCCAAGTTGTAAGACAGATAGAGAAGAGATAAATGGGAAGAGCTTCCTTCCATGTCATTCTCAGAAGAGGCAGGGGGTGGATGAACTTAAGCTCAGCCTTCAGCCCAGTCAGACACATTAAAGCCACACCACAGAGTCCCTTTCCAGTCGCTCCATGGGGTGGCTGCGAGGTTTGAAGACACTGGCAGAAAGCTACGATGCAAACAGCAGCTGGTGGTGGGGATGAACACTCTCTCCTGTGACATCTCTGTGCTACTGTGCGTTGCCTTTGAATAAGGACTGGCCAGATCTGTTCCCTCCCAGGCCATTCCGTATGAGTTCCAGGTGAATTTTTTAAACAGGGGGGGGGGGGGATTTCTACAGTGGTGCCTCAATTTACGACCATAATCCGTTCCAGAAGATGGACGTAACTCGAAATGGTCGTAAATTGAAGCACCATTTCCCATAGGAATGCATTGAAATGCAATTAATCCATTCCGGCCGAAGAAAAAAATCACCAAAAAAAAAAAAAAAAATCACTGCAAGACTCATTGGAAACGCGATTAATCCCTTCCGGCCAAAGGGAGGGAAAAAAAGAGAAGCAATCAAGCATGCAAGACCCATTGGAAATGCACAGAAAACAAACGGAGCAGATCGGAAAAGCACAGAGAACAAAGGAAAAAGCAAGGGAAGCATGCAGGACCCATCGTAAAAGGGGGGGAAACCCAAAAAACCAAACAAATCCCCCAAGACCCATCGGAAATGGGGAAAACCCCCCAAAAAGCAACCAAACCCCCCAAGACCCATCGGAAATGGGGGGAAAAAACCCAAAAAACAAACAAACCCCCCAAGACTCATCGCAGCACAGAAACATAACCCCCCCCAGCTCAAAACCATGCTGCAAAAAACACCCAGAACAGTTTTTTAAAAAGCAGAAAACAGCACCTTACCTTACCAGGCAGCCCGAAGCCTCCCTGCAAACACACACACACGCTCACTCAGAAGCAGAAGGAGGCAGTCCCAAGCCTCCTCAGATCGCACACTCTCTAACTGCTGGGGCGAAAGAGCTACAAAGAAGCAGCCTCGTCGCCACCTACAGTTAGAAATATGAATTTCCCGCCTTTTCCCCCTGCCTTTTTGTGTTCGTAACTGGAAGCTCCGGCCGCAAGTCGAAGCTAAATTTTGCGGCCGGAGCTGGTCGTAACTCGAAATGGTCGTAAGTAGGGACGGTCGTAAGTCGAGGCACCACTGTATTTTTCTGAATATTTTTCACATTTTTCACATTAACAGATCCCAGTCGCCATAGTGTGGAAGGCATGCACTTTTTTCTATGCATTTTTCACACTCACGTGTGCTGTGAAACCATTTTGTTTTTTTTTTCCTGGAGTGGACTGCAGAGTTCCAGAGGATGGTTCCATTTTTAATCTGGTAAAATGAGATAGGATTTCAAAACAAAATCAACGATCCTTAGTGGAGCAGATTTCTCACACATCCCCGGTTTGAGCCGCCTTAATATCCTCCTTATTTGCCAGAGAAAGTCCCAGATTTCTATTATTTTGGATCTCTAGGTCTACCTTTTGAGCTTGTCTTCATACCTATTCCATTGTGATTTGTTTGAGTGATCATCCTTGCTGGATAGCTCAGGTGTTTAGGTATACTATTTAAAGGACTTTAGCTAAAAACACTAAAAGTGATTGGCAACACAATGGACTACACAACATGGAGATGGGGACTAAGCACTGCTAAAAACCCAGATGCCAGCCAGTCCCCACATTTATTCTGGCAACATTGTTACAAGACCCAACAATGTCGCACACAACATCAAAGGTACCCTTACCTGTTCCTTTATCAATGTTATCTATACCTGTTCCTTTATCAATGCTATCTATACCACATTTTGCCAACAGTACCCCTCTGCACATAGGGTAAACAGAACAATCTGTAGGAATTGACTTATAGCAACTCTAATAGGGCTTGCATGGTAAGTGAGATATTTAAGGAGCATTTTTACCAGTTCCACTCTGCTTGTGAGTTTCCAAGGCCAAGTGGGGATTTGAACTGTGGCCTCCAGAGTCCTAGTCCATTTTTTTAAGGCATCCTTCAGTCTCGAGAGACTATGGTAACGTGCTCTGAATAGAGGACTTGGAACAGCGTCTAGTGTGGCTGAGGAGGCCAATTCGAGAGTGACAATCCCTTCCACACTGAACACAAATACAATCTGTCCCCCGTCCAGCTCCATGATTTTGCTGGTTTCGGGACGGCCTCTTTGCCTCGGCCTGCTGGACAAGGGTCTCTTCAAATTGGGAGAGGCCATGATGCACCGCCTGCCTCCAGGCTGAACGCTCAGATGTCAAGGTTTCCCATCTGTTGAGGTCCATTCCTAAGGCCGCTACCTAGTGAGGTGCAATGACCTCTCCCACCGTCGGAAGTAGCCCCTGGTGTCATGCTCTACGCCAATCGAGCAAAGACTTATAACCGGTAACTGCTACTTCCCGTGTTATTTCGACACTGTATGCGAAGCTGGAGTGTCCTCTCCAGAGCACGAAGCCTGGGTAAAATAATATGGAGGATAGGCTGTTACCCAAGCAGCAAATCCCCCCTCTCCACATCACTGAAATAGTCCAATGGAATGGCAAGAGCCAATACAACTGGTTCCAGCGATGTCACAGGAGTTGCCAGAACAGCATAAACTGCGCCCGGGACTCCGGCTATGGATTTTGCCTCGAAGTTAACTCCTGAAGCCTTTTCCATCAGTGGATATAGCCACAAGGCAGTGGAAGTTTGAAATCGGAGTTTTCCTTCTCCTAGATGGGCTGTCTTCCAAGGCTGATGAGCCCCACCTACCCGGGCTGCTCCCTAATAGTGTGAAGATTAGAAACACAGGCCTCCAGCTGCTGGACGTTGTCTTCCAAGAGGACCACCAACTTACACTTAGAGCATTTCCTAGTCCATCATTCTATCTATTGTGCCACACTAGGTATTCTGCAAAAAAAATTAATGGATACAAATCGGACATCAGGAATGGCAATGCACAGAAACCCATTTCTAATCATTTTAATTTATCTGGACACTCTACACAAGATCTGAAAGTTGCCATTCTGGAGAAGAAAAATTACATGACAAGCATCTAGAGAGACAGCTGAGATAAAATATATACATATCTTTAAAACCTATCTCAATGGACTCCACCCTGCTTTGTTTTGAACTCCAAGGCCAAACTTGCCTGTTGTTCCTTTTATCTCTTGACTCCCTACTTTAGCATTCTAGTCCCCTATAATGAGAAGAACATCTTTCTTTGGTGTCAGTTCTAGAAGGTGTTGTAAGTCTTCATAGAATTGGTCAATATTAGCCTCTTCAGCATCGGTGGTTGGTGAATAAACTTGGATTACTGTGATGTTGAAAGGTCTGCCTTAGATTCGTATTGAAATCATTCTATCATTTTTGAGATTGTATCCCAGTACAGCTTTTCCCACTCTTTTGTTGACTATGAAGGTTACTCCATTTCTTCTACGGGATTCTTGCCCACAGTAGTAGATATGATAATCGTCTGAATTGAATTCGCCCATTCCCATCCATTTTAGTTCACTGACGCCCAGGATGTCAATGTTTCTTCTTGCCATCTCCTGTTTGACCACATCCAGCTTCCCAAGGTTCATAGATCTTACATTCCAGGTTCCTATGCAGTATTTTTCTTTGCAGCACCGGACTTTCCTTTCACTTCCAGGCGTGTCCGCAGCTGAGCATCCTTTCGGCTTTGGCCCAACCACTTCATTAGCTCTGGAGCTACTTGTACTTGTCCTCCACTCTTCCTCAGTAGCATATTGGACGCCTTCTGACCTGAGGGGCCCATCTTCCAGCGTCATATCTTTTAGCCTTTTGTTTCTGTCCGTGGAGTTTTCTTGGCAAAGATACTGGAGTGGCTTGCCAGTTCCTGCTCCAGGTGGATCGTGTTTAGTCAGAACTCTTCACTATGACCTGACCGTCTTGGGTGTCCCTGCACGGCATAGCCCATAGCTTCTCTGAATTACTCAAGCCCCTTTGCCACGACAAGGCAGTGATCCATGAAGGGGCTAACATGGCTACCTCTTCTAAAATGGCAACACACAGTTGAATTGGGAGACCTTCAGTAGCCTATTTGGTGGTAAAACCTTCCTGATGCATTGCCACTCCCAGCTTGTGGCATAGAATTGCTCAGATAATGTCCATTAGCTAATCACTAACAGATGATTCTGCCCTGGTGATGGAGGCTGAATTTGATGTCCCTGGTTCATTTCGTCCACTTTCAAGAGGTGTGACTTAGTGAAATTTTGGTTAACTACAAAAGATAGAAAACTATAAGAGCACACTAACAGTTTGTTGTATTGCATGCAGCTGGGCAAGTCCGTGTGATGTTGTGTGACATTTAGCAGGACAGGCATAACTGATAGCAGAGCAAACCACAGTGTGAAATTTCATATTAATTGGATAAGTTATTAAATTATTACATAAATGTGGGCAATCACTTGTTAAGATCTTACTTCTCCATCGGTCTGCTGTTATATGCTTGCCACAAAAATTCTAACTCCTTGGGTTACGAAACTAGTTTTTAGATCAACACACATGCAATTAAAGGAAGACGAATCTTTTGGCTGAAAAAATGTCACCTGATGAGGTTTTATTTTTATGGTTGGTAAGGATCATATTCCACTACTAGCAAGTTAAAGATAATATGCTACCCAGTGCGTTGCAGCCTCATTTAAAATGTACCATTTCATCCTAAATGCAATATGATGAGAACACAAATTATCATTAGCAAAAGAATCCAAGCAGAAAATCGGTCCAGAAGACTAGTCTAAGCCTGCAGAGGAAGACAAAGGAGTTTTGTGACTGTGCTTCCGTGTCGGTACACTGAAGGACGGCTACGTCTTACAGAGGAGGAGTGAAATAGCAAATGTTTTGATCTACTTAGAAAGCAAACGATAGGTATTGTCCTTACCTGTTATAACAAAATTGTAGGAATGCTGGGTTGAAAGACATGGAGAAATACATGTGCGTGTGCGCATGTATGTGTGTGTATTTATTTGCTTATATGTGTTTATGTATGTAGAAGCTTATATAAATACACACAAATGCATACACACTGACACGTATATACACACATATAGAGTTTTGAAATATTAGACGGCACCTCAGACTGATCTTGAATCCAAGCACAGTTGCTCAGTTAGTTGGGGAGATCTAATTGTGAATAGCCTATGAGTGTGTGCCATAGATTCTTGAAAGTATCTCTCAGTACATATAGGAGAGATGGACATCAACTGTGTCCGTAGCAGTGAGCCTTACCAGAGCACTTTGGTCATGTGTGGGGTTGCTTTGGTATTATATACAGTGATGGATTTCCACAGAAGTATGGGATTAAAGACCATATTTTCTCTTATATGAGTTCTCAGTTCCACCATCTTCAGAGGCTCAACTGGTGAGGATGTGAGAGTGGGCTTTTTTTCAGCGGCTGCTCCTAGATTTTTGAATGCCTTCCTCAGAAGGATCGTTGCTATCCTTCCACTGGCATTTGGTGTCCTAATTCTGGTTGGCTTCATCATTTTAACAATTTGTTTATTATGTCTTAGATACTTATTTTTAAATGTTGCAAACTTCCTTGAGTCCCTTACATAGAGAGAAGGAAGGAAGGAAGGAAGGAAGGAAGGAAGGAAGGAAGGAAGGAAGGAAGGAAGGAAGGAAGGAAGGAAGGAAGGAAGGAAGGAAGGAAGGAAGGAAGGAAGGAAGGAAGGAAGGAAAACAAAAAGCAGACATCTTCAGTTTTAGACAAAGGTTCACGTGACACTGGATTATGGAGAAAGCCAGAGAGTTCCAGAAAAACATCTACTTCTGCTTCATTGACTATGCAAAAGCCTTTGACTGTGTGGACCACAGCAAACTATGGCAAGTTCTTAAAGAAATGGGAGTGCCTGACCACCTTATCTATCTCCTGAGAAATCTATATGTGGGACAGGAAGCAACAGTTAGAACTGGATATGGAACAACTGATTGGTTCAAAATTGGGAAAGGAGTACGACAAGGCTGTATATTGTCCCCCTGCTTATTTAACTTATATGCAGAATACATCATGCGAAAGGCAGGACTGGATGAATCCCAAGCCGGAATTAAGATTGCCGGAAGAAATATCAACAACCTCCGATATGCAGATAATACCACTCTGATGGCAGAAAGTGAGGAGGAATTAAAGAACCTCTTAATGAGAGTGAAAGAGGAGAGCGCAAAAAATGGTCTGAAGCTCAACATCAAAAAAACTAAGATCATGGCCACTGGTCCCATCACCTCCTGGCAAATAGAAGGGGAAGATATGGAGGCAGTGACAGATTTTACCTTCTTGGGCTCCATGATCACTGCAGATGGTGACAGCAGCCACGAAATTAAAAGACACCTGCTTCTTGGGAGGAAAGCGATGAGAAACCTAGACAGCATCTTAAAAAGCAGAGACATCACCTTGCCGACAAAGGTCCGCATAGTCAAAGCTATGGTTTTTCCTGTAGTGATGTATGGAAGTGAGAGCTGGACCATAAAGAAGGCCGACCGCCGAAGAATTGATGCTTTTGAATTGTGGTGCTGGAGGAGACTCTTGAGACTCCCCTGGACTGCAAAGAGAACAAACCTATCCATTTTGAAGGAAATCAACCCTGAGTGCTCACTGGAAGGACAGATCCTGAAGCTGAGGCTCCAATACTTTGGCCATCTCATGAGAAGAGAAGACTCCCTGGAAAAGACCCTGATGTTGGGAAAGTGTGAAGGCAAGAGGAGAAGGGGACGACAGAGGACGAGATGGATGGACAGTGTCACTGAAGCGACCAACATGGGTTTGACCCAGCTTCGGGAGGCAGTGGAAGACAGGAGGGCCTGGCGTGCTCTGGTCCATGGGGTCACGAAGAGTCGGACACGACTGAACGACTAAACAACAACAACACGTGATTTATCTTCTTTAAGAAGACCTGGAGTTTACCTCAGCTGTTAAATATATGCCAGAACCGGGATGAAAATCTGTTCATTTTTCTTTGTCTTCTCTTCAATCTTTCATGTTTATTTGTCCCATAAACATGATTTGAGAATCTTGGAAAGTTCTTCAAAGATGAAGTGAAACACAATTTTAATCCATCTGTACTGGCTACATTTAATAGTGGCATCTCCATTTTAAGATAGAAACAACCTTGATTTCCCTGCCTATAATATAGGTGTAAAAAACGAGGAGCCTCTTAGAAAAAAAAGTTGGCAACCCCAATTTAGCAAGAATACACAGTAATGCATACCTAGACTCCTCACAGTTAAGCACTGAAAGCTGATGCAGAAGTTTATCTCTTTTAAGTTCTCCTTCATCTGTGTTTTAGTTCTCATGTACTTTTCATTCCAGATGTGACAAAATAAGCATAAACTGGAGCCACTCTTACAAAAAGACCAAACTGAAATCCTCATTTATCCTTAGCTATAGGCATAGATTTTTAGCTTTTGAATATTGTCTTTTAATGATGTAAGCCGCCTTGGGTCCCTTTTAAGGAGAAAGGTGGGATAAAAATATTTTGAATAAATAAATAAATAGGTACCAGATGCAAGTCAGATTCATAAATAATGCAAAGTCAAACCTCACACAGAAATCCCAGTACTGGATTGGATTGTGCTCCTCAGCAATCAACACTTCACCCCAAATTTACTCCAAAACTGCAAATCGTACCCACAAGAGGCCCCTGCGGGGAGCTATTTCCCCTTAAATTTACTCAGGCCTGTTTTAGACCCTGAAAGCACCTTGCAGATAAAATCAAATCAAATAAAGAAACCAGTAGTGATGAACTGGAAACTGGAACTAATGTTTAGTAATAAATCCCAGTTTCTCATATAACTGAAAATATGGGAAACTAATCTGGCCGATTTGCCAGAAAGACAAACTAGTGGGTCCTAGATAAAATCAAACTTAATTCTCTTTAGAAGCAAAAAAGGACTACACTGAAGCTATCACGCTTAGGGGGATACATCATGAGAAGACAAGACTTGCTGGAAAAGACAATAATGCTGGCAAAAAGTGAAGACAACAGGTAAAGAGGAAAATGGAACATGAGATAGACTAACTGACTAAAGGAAGCCTTGGCCTTGAGTTTGCAAACTAGGCACAGCTGTAAATGACAGAACCTTTTGGAAGTCACCCATTCATTGTTGTTGTTGTTTAGTCGTTAAGTCGTGTCCGACTCTTCGTGACCCCATGGACCAGAGCACGCCAGGCCCTCCTGTCTTCCACTGCCTCCCGGAGTTGGGTCAAAGTCATGTTGGTAGCTTCGATGACACTATCCAACCATCTCATCCTCTGTCATCCCCTTCTCCTCTTGCCTTCACACTTTCCCAACATCAGGGTCTTTTCCAGGGAGTCTTCTCTTCTCATGAGATAGCCAAAGTATTGGAGCCTCAGCTTCAGGATCTGTCCTTCCAGTGAACACTCAGGGTTGATTTCCTTCAGAACGGATAGGTTTGTTCTCCTTGCAGTCCAGGGGACTCTCAAGAGTCTCCTCCAGCACCACAATTCAAAAGCATCAATTCTTCGGCGCTCAGCCTTCTTTATGGTCCAGCTCTCACTTCCATAGATAGCTACTGGAAAAACCATAGCTTTGACTATGCTGACCTTTGTCGGCAAGGTGATGTCTCTGCTTTTTAAGATGCTGTCTAGGTTTCTCATCGCTTTCCTCCCAAGAAGCAGGTGTCTTTTAATTTCGTGGCTGCTGTCACCATCTGCAGTGATCATGGAGCCCAGGAAAGTAAAATCTGTCACTGCCTCCATATCTTCCCCTTCTATTTGCCAGGAGGTGATGGGACCAGTGGCCATGATCTTAGTTTTTTTGATGTTGAGCTTCAGACCATTTTTGGCGCTCTCCTCTTTCACCCTTATTAAGAGGTTCTTTAATTCCTCCTCACTTTCTGCCATCAGAGTGGTATCATCTGCATATCTGAGGTTATTGATATTTCTTCCGGCAATCTTAATTCCGGCTTGGGATTCATCCAGTCCTGCCTTTCGCATGATGTATTCTGCATATAAGTTAAATAAGCAGGGAGACAATATACACCCTTGTCGTTCTCCTTTCCCAATTTTGAACCAATCAGTTGTTCCAGATCCAGTTCTAACTGTTGCTTCCTGTCCCACATAGAGATTTCTCAGGAGATAGATAAGGTGGTCAGGCACTCCCATTTCTTTAAGAACTTGCCATAGTTTGCTGTGGTCCACACAGTCAAAGGCTTTTGCGTAGTCAATGAAGCAGAAGTAAATGTTTTTCTGGAACTCTCTGGCTTTCTCCATAATCCAGCGTATGTTAGCAATTTGGTCTCTAGTTCCTCTGCTCCTTCGAAATCCAGCTTGTACTTCTGGGAGTTCTCGGTCCGCATACTGCTGAAGCCTTCCTTGTAGGATTTTGAGCATAACCTTGCTAGCGTGTGAAATGAGTGCAATTGTACGGCAGTCCGAGCATTCTTTGGCACTGCCCTTCTTTGGGATTGGGATGTAGACTGATCTTTTCCAATCCTCTGGCCACTGCTGAGTTTTCCAAACTTGCTGGCATATTGAGTGTAGCACCTTAACAGCGTCATCTTTTAAGATTTTAAATAGTTCAATTGGAATTCATAGGGTCACCCGAAGTTGAAAGTGTCATGATGGCACATAACAATTTGTTTACGTTTTCTCTGGTTAACTAGGATCTCAAGCCGAACTCAGAATTGTAGGTCATTCATACTTCTGAATATGGCTGGAAATGTCTCCGTGAGTTCCAACCCAAGAGGCTTACAATCTCCTAAGCAGCTTTCGCTGGAGAAAAGTGACATTGAGCAAAGAAATGTCCCAGGAGACTGTCGTGCCTTGCCACTGTTTTCTGCTGGTTGTCATTTTTAACACCCAATTTGTGTCTGGTCATTGTCTCTTTTGTCCCATGCAAACCAATTTTAATTAAATTAAAATATATCTCTCGCTATTATGCTCATAACAGGCTCTCAAGGTGGCTCAAGGCATCATAAAAATACAATCAGATCCTCATTTAAAATCCACAGCAACACTTAAACATCCACTCTATGGCTGTAATCCTAAGCAAACGGTGGAGCTTCTCTTTCCAAGAAGTAGTCTTTATAGTTTGTCACAGCATGTTGGCAAAATTAAAAGAGGAAAAGGTGAGGGTGGGGAATTTAAAATTTAAAATTTTGTGGCACTTTAACAGATCTATTTCAGTGTAAGCTTTTGTGGATCAAAACCCAAGTCTTCTGCAGATTTTGAAAGCCCAGATGAAAATAAATCTTGCCAGTCTTCAAAATGCTACAATATTTTGCATCACCCCCTTTCCCTCTTTAATTTCTTCCTACGGTCTAGGCTGCTGGTTTCTGAAGCACTTCATCCTGCTGCATCGGCTTTTTATCAGGCTGATGCTGTTGCTATTTTTCATGAGGTTTTGTTTAGGAACCCAGATTTTGGTTGAATATTAGGAATAGCTTTCTGTTAGAGCAGTATGACAACGGAACCAATGACCTCGGGAGGTGGGGAGCTCTCCAGCGCTGGAGGCCTTCAAAAGAAAATAGGACCACCCTCTGTTCAGATCTGCTTGGGTTTGGATTCCTGCCTTAAGCAGGGAATTGGACTTGATGGCCTTAGAGGTCTATTTGTCCCACTTCGCACCAGAGGCTTCTCTGCCACCTCCTTGGCGCGCACACGCACACGCGCGCGCACACACACACACACTTTACTGCTGCCTGCTGCTCTTTCACAGTGTCAGTGCAGAATGAGACAGTTGGGTGATAGATCTTGTTGGGTGGGCTCATAATAGCAGTGTCAGGCTGCCTTTTTCCTCTCCCTCTCCAACTCCTCTCAGTAGAAGCTTCACACTGCCTGCAGACTTTACCAAAATAAGAAGATTCTGCTACAGCAGAGCAGAAACCTTTCTAATTAAAATCACACATGCACACACAGAGATGCAAAATCTATTAACGTAATCTATCTATCTATAACAAATTATTATTCCCTGTTTGATATATCCCAAAGGGGCTCAATCCTAATATAATATTATATATTTCAGTGTAAGCTTTTGTGGATCAAAACCCAAGTCTTCTGGGTTTATATATAATATTTCCCTGTTGATTTATAATGTATTCATCTATGAATTGACTAATCCTAAATCTTATTCCTAACTATATTAAGTCAACAATATACAGTGAAATGTAGAGAATGTCAATGTAAATTGAGGGTTCAGAGAAAAACAGAGAAAACTGCTGCAGTGTAGGCTTGCACCAGAGTATATTCTAACAGCAAAAGCTCAGGGATTTATAAGTAGCTAAGAACTGATGTGAAAAAATACCTTCTGGTGTCTGTGGCTGCTTCTAGATTTCATTGGTGCAGAGAGGTTTTGCTCTCACCCAAGCCCCCTCCCTTGGGAAACCCATGGAAACTGTGATCAGGAGGAGACTCACAGTTCTCTCCCCCTGATCCCCTTCTTGTCAGAGTGTCTCATTTCTTAAGAAATCAGAATGTTTGAGAAATAGGTTTTGTTTTCACTTCTTTCTCTAGTAAGCAAAAACCTAGCCTTTTACTTTCTAATCTAGAGGAGTAAATGGGACTCTGAATATTAGCAATTATTATTACAGACATTCAGAACGCTCAAAGTCAGATTCGGATATATTTGGAACTATCTGAATATGGCATTATTCAGTGAATTTTGAATAGTTCCAAATCTGAACACCCATCCCTACTTGGCATCTGTTTTCCTGCTTGCAATGCGGATAGGACCCTGCAAAGTGATGTGAGACCCTTTCCTAGCATTCTGAACCTTGAACACAGAAGCAATATCACACGTTCATAAACCAGAGGATTTTGGAGGACTGAATGATTTGCAGATGTCAACCAGCTGAATATGAAGGTCACATTCCGAAGAGAGGGACACAAAGAACATCCAAAACAATGGAAAATTCTGTAGAAGGCAACCTTTATACTGTTCTTCTTTTTCCTCATATTTTTATTCTTTAATAGGGAGGGAGAAATGAAATGGAAATGGAAATCTTTTTCACTGTTGGCCATGACAGCTGTTAAATGGAACTTTGGTTTTCTGCAGCAATGTTGTAAATGTTCACAATATTTTGTTTACAAGGCCCTGGTGTTAAATATTTCATAATTAGCGTGTGAGCCGTGCCAATGCTAATCAGCTAAGAGGTCATTTTTTTTTTCATTCTCAGTGGAATTAGTATGAATTATTAAAGCTGCTGGTTTTCAGGCCTTCACAATTTTGCTATCAAATCAGGGCACCTTGCCTGTGGCACACATGAGCATAAAATCCAATGCTTGCCTTCTTTAGTTTCCATGCTCCTAGACATGGATGAAAATAAGGCCTACAAGGAATCCGATGGATTAGGTCAGCAGATAGAAACTGAAAAACGTTGTCAATGCTCCTGAGATCTTCAGGGTCACGGAGCAGATTTTGTCTCCACCTGTGGGGGCATAGGGACAAGACAAGAGGCATTAAGGATGTGATCCAGTTGTAATATAGTTCACTTCTTGAACCACAGTCTGATTCGAGCTGTTTTCCAGCAACCAGATGACGTACTTTGTTGTTGTTGTTTAGTCGTTAAGTCATGTCCGACTCTTCATGACCCCATGGACCAGAGCATGCCAGGCCCTCCTGTCTTCCACTGCCTCCCGGAGTTGGGTCAAATTCATGTTGGTAGCTTCGATGACACTGTCCAACCATCTCGTCCTCTGTCGTCCCCTTCTCCTCGTGCCTTCACACTTTCCCACTTCATGGATTGCTGCCTTGTCATGGTGAAGGGGCTTGAGTAATTTAGAGAAGCTATGGGCTATGCCGTGCAGGGACACCCAAGATGGATAGGTCATAGTGGAGAGTTCTGACTAAACGCGATCCACCTGGAGCAGGAACTGGCAAGCCACTCCAGTATCTTTGCCAAGAAAACCCCATGAACAGAAACAAAAGGCTAAAAGATGACGTACAGGAAACTGCAAACCCGTCCGATCCTACTCTGTGCCCAATCTGGACTTTTTGATCCCACAGCAGGACGACTCTTTATTTGAAGCTGGGCTGGAGTGAAGCGTCCCTTCCCAGGGAAGCTTTCCAGCATGGTCCAACATGATGCTTCATCACTATCTGATCACATCCTGAGTTGCCGTTTGCTGTTCAAGCTCTCAGCAACAGGGTGGTGGTAATGAAGGAGACACCTGTCTCCTTCTCATCCTGTTTCCAGCATGGTAATAGATTGTGTGGCTACCAAACTCTCAACAATGTAGAACTGCTCATTTGCCCATGGAGTCTGAGTGAATGCTCAGATCCCATCGAGGGTCGGCAGATCTTTGACGTGATTTCTATAAACTTACTTTCCCACGTCCGAGTCTCTTCTATGCCAATTCTACTCAGTTTTTTTTAAAACGGAAAATTGCCCCTGCAGTCTTTTCAAATAGAAGCTTAAATTCCTGCATTATTGAGAGACACAGACTCCTATTGATTGAAATAGGTTCCCTGCCCTATTTTTCAAATATGTATGTTTTTGAATGCTTTCTTCTTCTTCTTCTTCTTCTTCTTCTTCTACAGATTGCATCCCAAGCTGAACATGTACACATTTCTGAGCGCAAAACGGCAGGAAGTTCCATATTTAGCTTGAGAGAAGTGGACTCAGAAAAATCCATTTGAGAAATGTTCAATGAACCAATTTCTCACACGTCACTAGAGCAGATAAGAGAAGACAGGGCATCTGTGAGGTTCTTCTAGTGAGCGCCTTCTAGGCATCTGGGTGGTCATCATAGGAAATGGACTCAGCAGGCCTCCTGATTTTGTCCAGGAATCAATTATTACGTTCTTCTGTTCCGTGGCCATCAAAATCTTGCGCCATACACAGGAAGAAGGATTGCAATTCGCAAAACATGTGGTACCGTTTACTGCCATGCACGGCAGGTATCTATGGAAATAAGCTGAGATCCTTCCTTCCTCTGTCATTTTCTGCCACGAGACCACGGAGTGACAACTCTATTAAAGCTTGATGAAACAGCCCACTCCATAAAATCAACCCTGACAAACTAGCAGCTGAGAAGGAAAAAAAATGTTGGGTTGTTGTGTGTCTCCAATCCCCTAATTATGCATATGCTGTCTCGGGAAGGAAAATGGAATAGGTTATTGTTTATCAAGGACAAGCGACTACGGGGCTAGAAGGTACCTGTGAGTGTCAGGGGGAGACAGAACACCAAAGGGGCTTTTTTTTTGAAGCTGACAAATCCAGTCTGAGCAATTGACAGACAAGGTAATTTGAATTCATTCACTTTGGCATGTGTGGCTTTGTTCAGCTCAGTTTGGCAACTTCCTGGGAAGTGGATACCTAATTTCCACTCATGTTGTGCAGGTCTGACCACTGTTGCATAAACACAGCAAACAGGAGTTGCTAGAACAGACCAGACAGTCTTAGAATGCTCTGTTCTCCTACAACACTGTTAGCTTTGTGGCTTCTCTTTTTCCTCATTTTGCTCATAACTTATCCATCCTGTCCAACACAGAACTGACCTTCTGGCACGGACCACCCCTTCTGCCATTTTATCTGGGTCCGTGGCAGCAAACGTCCAGAGGTTCTGGAGCTACCCAGAACCATCCCGTGACTTTGCACCTCTTATTGAGAAACCTCCCTCTTTTTCTTACAAAAATTTAAACTGAAAAAAGCCATGAAGATATATATTAAAAAAACAAATGTGGAGGTGGAGTCTGAGAGAGTCCAGGTGTACGTCTCATCAAGAGCTGGATGAAATATTGGCATGCAGATTTATTTTTGCACAAACATAGGGTATTCGTGGTCATGCTTTTATGCTAATCTCTTGGAAAATTTATTGCAAAGCGTAATAAGACAGGTGTCATTTTCTATATCCCATGTCTTTCTTTTTCTTTCTTTCTTTCTTTCTTTCTTTCAAATATTTTTACCCCACCTTTATCCTTAAACAAGACCCAAGGTGGCTTAAAGCAATTAAAATACAGTATTTATGCTAGCAACAGTGAGTATACAACTACAGTAGGATTCTCATATGCACTGGGCATTGGTTCCAAGCCCCCTGCAGATACTGAAAACTGGATATAACAGAAAACACTATATAGAGAGAAAGAGCATGGTAAAAGAAAGAAAAAATCCAAAAAAATATATTTTCACATGGATTACCAGAACTGGCCACTAGAGACCATGTATTCTTCACAAACAAGTATTCATAGCATGGTCTCTGGCTCCCTCTAGTGGCTGGTTCTGGTAATACATGTGAAAATATTTTTTTCTGAATTTTTTCTTTTAATATTTTTAATATTTTCAGACTGCAGATGAGTAAAACTACGGATCCTGATCCCACGGATACGGCGGTCCTACTGTACTGAAAGGGATCAATGAATTCAGTACCCAAAAAACATAAGCAACACCAAGACATATTCAATGCAGTAAGGTATAACCGTCCATTTAAAAAAAACCCCCCTTAGGCAGGCAGTCACTAAAGAGAAACTTGCCTGAAGACAAAGGTTGTGGAAGGACAACAGAGATCGGACCAGGCTGGTTTCCTATGGGAGGGAGTTCCAAAGTCTGGGGGAAGTGACAGAGAAGGCCTTCTCCTGTGTTCCCACCAAACGCACCTGTGAGGGTGGTGGAACTGAGAGAAAGGCCTCTCCTGATGATCTTAATACTCAAGCAGGCTCGTAAAGGGAGTTGTGGTCCTTCAGACAGCTTGGGCCCAAGCCATTGAGGGCTTAATCATCACTTTGAATTCTGCCCGGACATGTATCAGTAGCCACTGGAGCTGCTGTGGCAGGAGGGTTATATGTCCAGCACCAGTTAGCAACCTGGCTGCTGCATTTTGGACCCGTTGTAGTTTCCTGACACTTTCCGTAGACAGCCCCACATAGAGTGTGTTGCAGCAATCCAGCCGGGATGTAACTAAGGAAATGTCCTCTGCCTGAACTGTGTTATTAGAGGGAGGTAATTTTCACGCCACACTCAATTCCTCACACATTCCACCCCAAGATGAAACCCATTGGGCCAGCCACACTTCCTCAGCCTCGCCTACCTTACAGGGCTGTTGTGAGGAAAAAGTAGGGAAGAGGAAAGCCAGGCATGCCATCTTCAGCTCATTGGACAGAAGGTGGAGCATGAATGTAACAAACCATTAAATAATTTTGCCATTCCTTGATAAAGAGTGGATTGTCTTCCTGTGTTTAGCTGCATGCTTAATTTTAGTTTCCTGTTGAAGAAATGGGCTTTCTGTGTCATTGTTCCAATGAAGGTTTAAGGCATGGGACACTGATCTTGCAGAGAAATCCATGATCTCATATGCATACTTTCAAAGATATGAGACAAGAAAATGACTTCTATTTATTTATTTATTTATTTATTTAACTTATATGCCGCCCACTCTACCCAAAGGTCTCTGGGTGGCTTACAACAATTAAAATACAATAAAAATACAATAAAAAGATAAAACAATTAAAATACAATTAAAATCCTGTCTTCTTTTGATTAAATATGCAGATATGAATGGAATTGACCGCTCTTCCCCAGCATCACATCTGTATTTATGAAAAGACTCCTTACATTAATCCAAGCACTCACATTTTGATGGATACGTATATGTTGAAGTATCTTTACTGTTCTTGCTTTGTTTCCCTTCCAAATTTGATTAAAAAGCAAATTAAGGCACACTGTAAATAATTGTTTGGGCAGGAAGACCAAGAATGCATAAGGCCGGACCGTAACATCTCCTTCATTCTGGGGGCCCTAGTGAGCGGTTCCCATTGCATGGGAAAACCTTTTCTGCCTTCATGACATAAATCAGCAGCAAAAAGACCTTTTCCCTCCACCCCACCTTCTCTTTTAAGAGGCTCCCACTAGCAACAAGTGCGGTGAAAGCACCAGAAAAGGTTAACATGGAGGAAAGATCGTGACCCCTGAATGCTGTGAGCATCAGAGATGATTGTTCTAAAGAAAACAATCTTTATTTCAATTGTTGTCTTCTGGGTTGTTTATTTCCTTTAGCCTCTGACCCCAGAGTCAAACAATAAAGGGAAAGCAATGTACGTTTGAACTAGAGATAAAGGCTGTATTTCATTTCTTTTTCTGGCCTTCTTTTTAAAAACTCTGCAACAGTCCTACAGATACTGTTACAAATGGGGGGAGGAAGGAAAATCCTTACAGACTCAGAGAGTGAATCTGATCTTTCAAAGATCAAGTAATTCTGTTCATTCTAGTCGAACGTGTCTTTCCTAAATGCCATGGACAGCCAAGACTTGAACGGCTGGTATCAACAGAAAACGTGGAAAAAGCCAAAGGAAAACCCCTAAAAGTCTAAACTTTCTTGGGTATTCAAGACATCGGGGAATGTCTTTCTTAGATGTAAATCAGGAGAGATGCAGGAAGCCATGCTTGCTGTTTTGAAGTTACAGCTGAAGTAAAGTTAGTCAAGGAGGAGATCACTCCTTTCTGGAGCAGCTGGAAACTCCTAGTTAGGCACTTGATCCAGCTGCACACCGGATCTCCATCCATCAGCAGATCTTTTCCTCCAATAACTTGGCTCATGACTGGAGACTGGAATTAAGAAGCTACTTTAAAGCCTGAGAAGGATTTCATTGAAATGAGGTCTGGTTTGCAGCCCTGGGGAGTTTTGTATAAGAGAGCAGCCCTTTTTTTTGCAGACTGGAGAGATTTTTGCATGGCATAGGAGCTTTCGTTTGGACCCTTGTTTCTCCTGCAATACCTGGTTCTAGCCATCCCCACAGCTTACTGCACCGGCTCACACATTTTTCGTCTTAATTAATAGAGTCAGAAGCAAGTGGTGCTAATTATCCCAGCTCACACTTGGCAAGACTGGCATCACCCACTAGCCCACACTCCTTAATGTCTCAATTTGCAACATGTACCCTTCAGTAGTTGTGACCGTTCGACAGCCGAAAGTTATGCCACTGCGGCCAGACGAACCTGCTGAGCTTTGCCGTTAAATTCCAGCAAGTTGGTTTCCTTTGGGTCTACCTGATGCTTGCAGGGTGTACATGTCTTAAAGGTAAGAGGTGAGGCTGGGAGGGAGGGCGAGATATTGAATTGCAGCTTCAAATGCACAGCAGTGTGAGTGTTTGCTGTTTTTGTTCCTTGACTTATTAAGTACTTAAAACACAACATAGATAAGAAGAAAAAAAGAACAAAATACATGAATGAGCTGCCATCTGAATCAAGGGTAGAGAAAGTCTAGTTTTCCAGATGTTGTTGAACAGAAACTGCATGAGCCAATGGAGAAAAATCATGGGGGGGAATGCATTCCACCAACATCTGGAGAACCACACGCTCTCCATTCCTGTACTGTAGTGATAAGCACAGCCCCTCCGTTTGGCTTGTCGTTTGGCAGTTAATGACAAGCTTCTTCTGTGAATAATCTAGATCTATTTACATATGAATGCCAAGACACTCTTGCATCCTGATTCTCAATTGTCTCAAAATTTTTGGCACACCAACATTCTTGCAAGGCAGCTTAAAAGCTGCTGTGTGCAGGGAGCAGCTGGTGGTCGCTCGTTTGGCCAAGTTACCATCCAATCCTGCCATGGGTCATATGACTTATCATGAGTCCAAACCTCCTGGTCCCTGACTGGATGCTGGTGTGCAGAGGAACAGTTAGAGCTCCTCCTCATTAGGACCGGCCATCTGATCCAGCTAGAGTTGGGTGGCTAATTCTAGATTCTTTTCCATAGGGAAAATAGACTGATCCTCTCAACGCCCATTTTGGGGGGCCCATGTCAGTAGGAGTGGGGATTGTGGGGTGGGTGGTAGGATGATGGCCTAATTTGTGGGGAGACTGAAGAATGACTTTTTAAAAGAAAACCTGAGATCTGTTATGCAGCGCCCCTAAAATGCAACATCCCTCAGGATTCTGTGCACGGATCAGGAAGATCTAGTGAAAATCTGGAGAAAGCCCGGGGGGGGGGGAGGAAGGGATTATAATTGGTGGGATAATCTAAGCGGGATGCAGTTTAGGAGAGACTGTACTCATGAGAACTGGAGTATGGTTCAAACAAGTTTGCTGCCTCCAACCTTAATTTGTGGCACCTCATATCGGTCCACGGATCAGCCGGAAAATTGTAAAGGGCATGTCACAGACTCACCATAGAAGTGACCACCAGCTGTTGAATTCAGCAGTTGATGTTAATTCTGACGATTCCCAGTGTAGTTTAGTGGGTAAAGTGATGGAGTAGGACTCTGGTCAACAGAGTTCGAATCCTCACTTGGCCACAGAAACTCTCTGGAGGAGTGGAACTGGTAAAGTCACTCCTTAAACATCTCACTTGCTTCTTGGGCTCCATGATCACTGTGGAGGGTGACAGCAGCCACGAAATTAAAAGATGCCTGCTTCTTAGGAGGAAAGCGATGACAAGCCTAGACAGCATCTTAAAAAGCAGAGACCTCACCTTTCCGACAAAGGTCCGCATCTTCAAAGCTATGGTTTTTCCAGTAGCGATGTATGGAAGTGAGAGCTGGACCATAAAGAAGGCTGACCGCCGAAAAATTGATGCTTTTGAATTGTGGTGCTGGAGGAGACTCTTGAGACTCCCCTGGACTGCAAAGAGAACAAACCTATCAGTTCTGAAGGAAATCAACCCTGAGTGCTCACTGCAAGGACAGATCCTGAAGCTGAGGCTCCAATACTTTGGCCATCTCATGAGAAGAGAAGACTCCCTGGAAAAGACCCTGATGTTGGGAAAGTGTGAGGGCAAGAGGAGAAGGGGACGACAGAGGACGAGATGGGTGGACAGTGTCATCGAAGCTACCAACATGAATTTGACCCAACTCCGGGAGGCAGTGGAAGACAGGAGGGCCTGGCGTGCTCTGGTCCATGGGGTCACGAAGAGTCAGACACGACTTAACGACTAAACAACAGCAACATAAGTTGGTTCTAACTTCACAACACAAAACAGCAACAATGTTAATTCTATCTTCTGGCTTAAATAAAATTAATCATGTGTCACCACGTCAATTCTCAGAACAGCAACCTTTTTCTGGGTTTTCTAGATGTCGTTTCCCATTCCCTTTTTCTGGGTCTGCCCTGGGCCTGTACAGCTTGCCCAAGGCCATAGAGGTTGGGCTCTACTTACAGGAGGCACGGTGGGTAATTGAACTTCCAACTTCTGGCTCTACAGCCAGAGATCTAAACCACTTTCTAAAATGAAAGAAAAAAAAAAGTAACACAATTCTTCCCATCCTTAGATTTATTCCAGACCAGTTTTGCTTCAATCCCAGACGAAAAATCCTTTTCCTGGTTCCTCAACCAGCTTCTTGCAGGTTGTCCTCTCTTTCCACCTCCACGAAACGGACAAAAGGAACACTGAAAGAGATAAAAGATTCACAACTTTCTTCTCAGGCAGCAGACGAAGCGTAAGTCCTACATCTCTGCCTAACGTCAGCTCCTGTGCCCAACACCGAGCACAGAAACTGAAATAAAGATGACGGTGAGGTTTCTGCTACCTGATGGCTTGGAGGAAATTGTGTTTTCGGTGCTTAGAAAGGTTGAAAGATGTCATTTAGAATTAAATTAACAAGTGGTGTTCTTTCCTCTCAGTTCAGTGGTTTGGATATCTGGCTGTGGAGCCAGAGGTTGGGAGTTCAATTCCCTCCTGGGCCTCCTGGGAGAAGAGCCAGCCTGTGTAGCCTTGGGCCAGCTGCACAGTCCCAGGGCTCCTCCTAGAGGAAGGGAAGGGTAAACCACTTCTGAGTGTTCTCTACTTGAGAGTACTCTACTCTCTACTGAAAAGGGTTGCCATGAGTGAGAATTGACTTGACAGGCCATGATGATGATGATCATGATGATTAATAACTCCTCTCCAAAATGAGGTTATGACTGAGCATGCCCATAACAAATTGATTGATTGATTGATTGATTGATATTTCTGTTCTGCCTAGCTAGTAGCAGAGCCACCACTCTAGGTGGCTAGCAGAGCAACATCAAAATAACATAATGATAGGAATAAAAACAAACAAGCAAAAAAATTCAGAAGCTAAGAGACACATTAAAGACCGGAAGAATTTTGGCGATTTTCAGATTCTTGCCAAAAGTACCTGTCCCGTATGTCCTGAAATGCAAAAGAAAACACAGCTTGCCCCAGAAATCTGCACATTTGCAGTGCTTGCGTGACATTTCAGAGAGAAAAAGTACACCCCGCTCAAAACACACACACACACAAAACAAAAAACAAGCTATGCATAAATTTTAAAAATAAGAAAGACGAAAAGTGCATGCAGTGAAAAATATGCATAAACATGGTTTCCTAATCGAAGGAAATGTGTACAAAAATGTGTACCTTAGGAAGAGTGTATAAATACATGCATATGTTTTGGAAAAGGCATACGGGAAAGGCGCATGGATTTTCATATGAGAAGAATTAAAGCATTAAAATAACATCTGATGAAACGAAATGAGCACAGGCGAGATAGGAGAGAAGCATGGTGAAGTTGTCATCGAGTGTATTCCGCATCCCTAAAGCAGAGCGAGGACTAGATTTTGGAAGATGCACACTGTACATGCTCTGGGGCAAAGGAGACATCTACTAAGAGGGAAAGGGAGTTTACATACGAACAGGAAAGAGCAGCGGCTAATCAGAGAGAAGAGAGGTGGAGACAAAAAAGGACAGAAGTTTCCTTATAAGGGACACGGTAACAAAGAGGCAGACTAAAAAGACTGGAAGTCCATTTTCCCCCCCAAAAAATGTTTGTTCGTGCTACCAGACCTCAAGATGGTGGCCCCAAACCCCTCCAGTCCCGTGATTTCATAGAGATGCAGGAGAGGGCCTTCTCTGTGGCAACTCCCAGACTTTGGAACTCCCTCCCACTGGAGGCCAGCCTGGCTCCATCTTGGCTGCCCTTCCGCAAGCAGGTCAAGACCTTTCTCTCCAGGCAAGCTTTCCCCTTAGTGATTGGCTGCCGAGTGGAGGGTTTTTTTTTTTTAATGGCTTGTTGTGCCTTACTGCTTTGAATGGGTTTTTAGTGTTGCTTTCGTTTATTGTTTTTCTATGTGATATTTGTTTGATTCTTATGCAATATTTGCCTACTTGCTGTTTTTAGCTTTCAATATTGTCTTTAAATTATGTAATTAACGCCTTGGGTCCATCTTAAGAAGAAAGGCAGTATAAAACCATTTTATACAAATAAATAAAATAAATTATGGTATTCTTCTGTGTTTTGAATGGTGCATCAGCCTGTTTCTTATGTGTTCTACACCCACGATTCCCAGTTCTCTTGGAGTTTGCTTTGTTGGCTTTTTACATGTGATGTTGTGGTTAATTCAAGGAGACAGGACATCCCCAGCATGGGGAGGACTTAACATTTTGAACCGCAAACCAACAACTTACATTAAAGCTGTTTTTAGCATGTCCCCTTTTTCTGTGCCGTTGTCCTTCTGTGGCACTCCAGAACTCTTAACAAACAGAAGTCATATCAGGTTGTCTTCAGCCGACGTGCTTAGATGCCCCTTCAGGGAGAAAGTACTCAAAGTTGATAACTTTCTTTCTGTAATTCCAGCTTTCTTTCCCATCTCTTTAATCAGGCACAATGTCCACTCCTCGCTCATTCTCTACTTCCTTTCTCAGATCTCTTCCCTGAGGAGATTTCTGGCTGATGAAAATTGGTTTGACTCAAGAAGCTCTGAAGAAGGCCAGGCTGTAACCAGGAACATTTTTTTCCCCAGACTCAGGCCTGTTGGGAAGATTTATGTTAATCAGGATTTGCTTCAAATCTGTTACAGACCATATTTGTTCTGAATAATGATAATAATAATAAAATAAACTAAGGGATTCATATGTGCAATCCAAGACCGAGTTATTTTACTATCAGAAAATAATTATGAAACATCTATCCATGTCACAAATCCAAAGAAACAATTCATCATATCATAGCTGGATGCTCTAAGTCAGTGGTTCTTAACCTTGGGTTACTCAGGTGTTTTTGAACTGCAACTCCCAGAAACCCCAGCCAGCACAGCTGGTGGTGAAGGCTTCTGGGAGTTGCAGTCCAAAAACACCTGAGTAACCCAAGGTTAAGAACCACTGCTCTAAGTAGCATCACCAAAAGACGGCTGAGGGGAGCTAAGATAGGACTTTTCAAATGCTTGAAAGGTGGGGGGTAGGAGGGGGTAGGGTCTCTTCTCCATAATCCCAGAGTGCAGGACACATAAGGTCCCATTTCTGAGACCCCAGAGAGCCTCCAGGAGTCAGAACTGACATCACTGAGCTAGGCAGACCATTGGTCTGACTTGTTAAAGAAGATGATTTCATATGTCCATAAGTCCAAGAATTTCCACCGTTGTTCTGTTCTCTGCCAAATCTCACCTAAACATGTTTCAGCCTTCTTGAACTTGAACGTCTTGAAAAGGGGTTGAACATAGAAAGGGCAGGATCTGTTGTTGGTCATCCCAGAGTGCAGGACACACAACAATGGGCTCAAGTTACAGGAAGCCAGATTTCAGTTGAATATCAGGAAAAAAACTTCCTAACTGTTCGAGGAGTGTGACAATGGAACCAATGATCTCAGGAGGTGGTGAACGCTACAATGCTGGAGGCATTCAAGAGAAAATTGGACAACCCTCTGCCAGAGCTGCTTTGAATTGGATTCCTGCTTTGAGAAGGGGGTTAGGCTTGATGGCCGTATAGGCCTCTTCCAACTCAATTATGCTATGATTCAATGATTCTCTGTTATCTTCTGGAAGAAGCATGACTTTTATATGTATTTGTAATTAAGAGCTCTTGTAGAGAAGTTAGAAGTTCCACCCCCTTTTACTTATTTGTTGCAAAGGACCTATTGGGACCTATTGGGCTTTATGTGCAAGCTTCACTTTAAAAAGCGACTTCTTCAAAAACGAGAAATGGTTGAATACAGAATGAGAAAATCATTTCACTGGAGCATCTTTTAAAAAGCTATTTTGAAGGGGGTTGTGGGTATGTGTTAAGAGAAAGCTAATTGAAGCTTCCACCTGGGATGCTCTTGCCACGGAAATGAATTTTGTGGAAAACCTAATAGTTCTAAACTCAATTTGTTAGTCTCAATTCTAAACTGAGACTAAAACAAACCAGACCTTCAGGAAGAACAACAACAACAAAAAAAGCATATAAAGTCACAGAGAAGGTCACTGTATTAACTGAGACAAGGGGAATGTTGTATGGATGGTGGGTAAAATACAGATAACATCAGTGATGAATCAGGTAAGTTAGCAAGAGCAAATGCTGGAGGTGTGCTGAGTAGGGCCAGAATCCTGTTTATTCCTTTTACCTATGCAAGCCAGTTCCCAAGTTTGTAAAAGGAGGCATCGTTGAACCTTCTTGCATAGGAGAACCTGAAACTGTCCATGCAATGCACTGGTATGTAAGAAAAATGTACAGAATACAACCCCAAGTAAATAAATGTATTAGAGCAAATAGGAGTGCCTGTGTTCTAGTTGGCATGTTTTTGCTGACAGGGATGGTACAGTCCTTACTGGTGTTCTTCATCCCAAATGCCATTGTCTCTGGGCTACTCCACCATTGCCCAAATCATCTTCCTTGACCTTAGCAAGGTTGCTAGCTAACGGCCAGCCAAGTGGCCTTCTCCAAGATAACGTGGAACAACACACTGTACTTAATGTTGACACTGTTCAGCGAAACAATTATTACAATCAATTTGACTTCTAATGCAACTTTCCTTGTAAATCTCTGGGTCATTAACCTTAACAACATCAATGTTCTGTCAGTATCCAATTTCACCAAATTAGTGTCTGGGGTAATAGGAGAAAGAATGTATTAGAGCATTACTGGTGACTAATAAAGACAGCCATCCCTCTAATGTACCAGGAAGAAGAGCTGAAGCATTCAAGAGCGAGAAAGCGTAGGGGGAGAGCAGGAAGACAAATCTGGGAGTGAGAGAGGGGGAGATAGAGGGTGGTTAGTAGATAGAGGTCATTGGCAGAGATGCTACACAGCTTAACCTCCATCTCTCTGTGGAAGGAGGAGTTGGCCAGCAATTGATGAACGAAGGACACATCCATTTCCCTCTGGACAGATGAGCTGCCTCAGAACAACCTTACCGTTTAAGCAATGCCACGGCCTATCCGTCCCAGGCAGCAATTTTCTGAGTGTCAGGTGGGACTCCCTGGAGCAGGACAGAGAGCGGAGAGAAAGCCGTGTGATTGTGCCAAAAGGCACACCGCTGGTAGAAAGAAGAAGAAAAAGAAGAAGGTGGAAAGGCTAAGGTTCTGAGGGAATCCCAGGCTTGTGTGAAGAATCTGAAACGGGAACAAACCAAGTTTTTCTCTCATCAGCTGCAAGCCCACATTGTTTAAAGTGAGCTGAGACCACTAGGGAGATGGTGTGTGTGTCTCTCTGTGTGTGTCTGTCTGTTCTATTTCCTGATTTTGCACGTTCTTGCCATTCCCCATCTCCCTCGGAGCAAAGCACAAGCAAAGCAAAGTATGCTGCTTGTATGCCATCCTATAGTGTTTAAAGCACTCTCTGGGTGGTTTACAATTTAATTAGGCAGGGTACACATTTCCCCTGCCCCCCAACAAGTTGGGTACTCATTTTACTGACCTAGGAAGGATGGAAGGCTGAGTCAACCTCTAGCCAGCTACCTGGAATTGAACCCAGTTGTGAGCAGAGTTTTAGCTGCAGTTCTGCAGTTTAACCACCATGCCATGAGGCTCCCTCTTACCAGAAATGTTATGCAGTTTTATGTTGTTTCATGTTGGTCGAAACATGGAGAACCATGTTCCCCATCACTAAAGTTTCTGAGCTCTGCTCTAGATCAGTGGTTCCTAACTTTGGGTCCCCAGATGTTCTTGGACTACAACTCCCAGAAATCCTGGCCAGCAGAGCAAGTGGTGAAGGCTTCTGGGAACTGCAGTTCAAGATCATCTGGGGACCCCAGTTTGAGAACCACTGCTCTATGTAGCGATTTCTTAGTCTGACTCTAAATCATCATTTAGACCATAGTCTCTCGATACTGAAGGATGCCTGCAATGTCAAACATGACACCAGTGAACATTTGCTTATAGTCACCCAGCCTAAAACACCCGTCTACAAAAAATAAAAGACCACACAACATTGGTTGCATTGTTACGATTTCAGGCTGCAGTCCTGGCCACAAGTACTAGAAAGTCTGGCTGAACTCAGTGGGTCTTACCTCTGAGTAAACACATTCGGGATTACGCCAGCCCCTTGAAATAGCTGCTCAGTTTTTGTTCAGAGAAATTCTAATCAGACATTAATTAAATTAGAATGGGTGCCTTGTCACAGACGCAGGAAAGACTGAATTAAAAAAAACATTCTGGCTGATGATAGCATCTGCCTTATGCAGCATAACTTACAGGAACAGGATTTCAGCCCGTGTGTGGCTATGGTGAACAAGTCACATTTCATCTTAGGGATGCTGAGGAGATGGAGCAACAATTAAGAGGACTGGTACCATGGCATTTTTATATAAAAGTATGATGTAGCTAAACATGGAATATCATGGTCACAGCTTCCTCAGATGTCTTGTTACTTTGTTGTATCACCTGCTTACATTTTTGTATTGACTGTATATTTTGATTTTGCATTGATTGTTATTATTTCTAAATATTATACATATAACAATCATCTGCATTAATTAGAACAGGGTAGAACCACCCTTGAGCTTGGTCTCCAGTGGCACATCCTTACACTCGGCGACCTCTTCTAATTCCTTCACGGCTGCCCTTCCGAGTCTCAGTCTTCTTTCAGTTTCTTGGCTGCAGTCTCCCTTTGGATTGACGACTGAACCAAGGTATACAAAGTCTCAAACTATTCTCACTTTCAGTTTCTTCATTGTCAATGCTAAAGTTGTGCAGTTCTTCTGTAGTCATGATATGTCTGGGTGTGAAAGCTGGACAGCGAAGAAAGCTGACAGAAAAAAAAATTGATTCCTTTGACATGGGGTACTGGAGGAGACTCTTGAGAGTCCCCTGGACTGCAAAGAGAACAAACCTATCCATTTTGAAGGAAATCAACCCTGAGTGCTCACTGGAAGGACAGATCCTGAAGCTGAGGCTTCAATAGTTTGGCCATCTCATGAGAAGAGAAGACTCCCTGGAAAAGACCCTGATGTTGGGAAAGTGTGAGGGCAAGAGGAGAAGGGGACGACAGAGGACAAGATGGATGGACAGTGTCATCGAAGCGACCAACATGACTTTGACCCAACTCCGGGAGGCAGTGGAAGACAGGAGGGCCTGGCGTGCTCTGGTCCATGGGGTCACAAAGAGTCGGACACGACTTAACGACTAAACAACAACTGGAGGAGAGCTTTGCAGGTCCCCAGGACTGCCAGAAAGATGAACAAGTGGGTCCTAGATCAAATCAAGCCTGAACAATCTCTGGAGGCAAAAATGTTGAAACTGAGGCTGTCCTACTTTGGGCACATCATGAGAAGGCAGGATCCTCTGGAAAAGACAATAATGCTAGGAAAAGTTGAAGGCAGGAGGAAAAGAGGAGGACCAAATACAAGATCGATTGACTCCAGAAAGGACGCCACAGGCTTGAGGTTACAATAGCTTAAAGCAGCTGAGGACAGGACATTTTGGAGATTGCTCATTCGTAGGGTTGCCATAAGTTGGAGGTGACTTGACGGCACATAGCAAGAACAAGAACCAGACTTAGGCATATCTATCATACAGCCACTGAAACCAGTGGGTTCATTTAGTTATGAGACATGATTCATCTCCCCTTTGAAAGGATGGATATAGCCCGATATCTGTAAACATAATGTTGATGTCTAAATCGACTACATTCACTGATCATGCAGACATTAATGTTTTATTCCCGCCCATACACACATTGTCCAAACAGATGTTGAGGACTAAGACCTTTACCGGTGCCCCTTGAGAAACTTAGCAGGGCTGGACATTTTGATGCCTGTGGTGGAGGACCAAGATTGCTCCTCTTTCCATTCCATGCACAGAAACCACCCCCTGCAAAAAGACACGAACCTCATTCCAACACTGGGGATGGCAAGAAGTCACCCCTCACAACTGAATGCCAGAGACTAGTTAATGGAGCAGAAGACCTGATCTTCCAGGACAGGGGAATGGCTGGCGGGTGTGGGAAGAACCCCCTGCCCCTGCTACACCTCCTGCAGTGCAGGTTGGAGAGAGATGTGGCTACCCCTGCCCCCACTTTCTTCACGCTCGCAGGGATGAGTCTCAGGAGAAGTTCCTGCTCTTGTGTAGGCCCTACGTCTAAGAGGAAACTTGACTTTTCAAGGTAGCTGACTGTCTCTCTGTGTTTTGATCATGCAGTGTATGGTAACGACGGAATAGCGCTCAATTATTTATGGAAGTGGACGAGCAAGCAAGAGAGAGAGAGAGAGAGAATGGTGTGGGGCGAGGGAGAGAGGAAGAGTCAGCCTTTGCTGATCTGTATTAGAAGACTCCCAGATCACCCAACGTGGCCCAGCACCTCAATGACATGATGGTCAGGGGAGGAAAGCTAATATCCCTCCCATTGTGATAATTGCGGTGGAAAGCCTCTGTCAGCATAGATAATTAGAACTTCACTCTTACAGTGGAGAGAGGATCTCCCAGCCTGCAAAAATTTAATTTTTTTTTTTAAAAAGGCCCTCTCTCCTGATGCTAATTAACAGAAAAGAATATGCAAATGCTCCCAACTCTGGCTTGGAAAATGGATGTGAGCATTGGCCCAGTCCGTTGCCTCTGTGCCTCGCAGTGAAAAGCGATGATTTACATCTTCATTTTAATAGGAGGGCATGCACATTATTTTGTAATTGGGAATTGGTTTCCAAGAAGAAGAAGAAGAAGAAGAAGAAGAAGAAACTCATAGAGCAGAATCCTATTTTTGTTTTGTTTTGTTTTTCACTGCCCCTTTAGGGATAGGATTTTCAGATTTCTTGGACTGCAACGCCTGCAATTCTCCATTCTAGGAGTTTTACCAGACTTACACACTATTTGCAGACGCCAAAATATGGCTCACCTGGGAGAAAAAGACCTCAACTGGAAGACTCTTTGAGGCCTAACTAGGCCTAGCTCTTCCCAAGCTTCCTGTTCTTGCCCCAGTGCTAGCTGGGAGTTTTCTTCCTGAACAGGAAGTTAGGCAGGCAGTGTGGCAAGGAAGCATAAAACCATGCAGTGTTTTCTAATGCTATCACTGGGATCAAAATAAGATCTTGTTTGCCTCATGAAGGACTTGGGATTGGCCTATTTTCCATGTGAATTGCTCTTTTCCTTTAGGCCCTTGTGTGGACAGGGGTCAGAGGAAGCAGACAATGAATGAACAAGTCAATATCCCCAAGGAGGTGGATGTGTTCAGTGCTGAGGATGCAGTGAAACCATCTTGATCAAAACCCCAGTTCTGGGGTTGAACATTAGGAAACAGGTTAGAACATATAATAATGGGCTCAGTTCCTGATATTCAGCCAGATTTAGGCTGAATAACAGGGAAAAAAACTTCTTAACTGCTAGAGCAGTATGACAATGGATCCAATGACCTCAGGAGGTGGTGAGCGCTCCAATGCTAGAGGCATTCAAGAGAAAATTGGACAACCCTCTGTCCGATCTGCTTGGGTTTGGATTTCTGCCTTGAGCAGGTGGTTGAACTCCATGGCCTTATAGGCCCCTTCCAACTACATTGTTTTTTGATTCTAAGACTATCTAGTTCTGCATTATGCCTTCAGATCTGGGTGTGAATCCCATAGGTGAGTTCTGGATTTGCCCCTTGTGTGAAGCCGCACTCCCTTGGGTCGGTATGGATCCACGTGCTAAACAGTTGCATTGAATGGTGCAGAATTCTAGCACTATAAGTCAACATCACTCAGTGCAGTCTTCAAGTGGCAAACGTGAAAAACAAAGCAAGCTGCTCCGTCTTCTTTCTCCCCTTCGGATGCAGTCGGAAGGTAGGTAAAAGCAGTGGCACCAAGAAAGGTGGAAGAGGACCCACAGAATCAGCAGGACACAGGGTCTGAGGGTGATCGCATATTGGGTTATGAGGCTCAGCAAGCGTTGACTCTAATTTCAGCTTTGCTGGTACAGTCCTTTCACACAAGCAAGCAGGGATGGCGACTTGAGTCACAGAACTCACTGTCAAGTCAGACTGAGGTCACACAGTGGTGACTCAACTCAAATGCAACTCACGTTTTTTTCCCCAATGACTCAAACTTGACTTGTGACTCGGAACCCACCCACCTCTCCCCTTTTTCTGAGGGGGGGGAAGCTTGTTTTTAATAGGGACTCATCATTTTTAATAGGGACGTGGTGGCGCTGCGGGTTAAACCGCAGAAGCCTCTGTGCTGCAACCAGCAGTCGTAAGATCGAATCCAAGCGACGGAGTGAGCTCCCGTCGCCTGTCCCAGCTCCTGCCAACCTAGCAGTTCGAAAGCATGTAAATGCGAGTAGATAAATAGGTACCACCTCGGCGGGAAGGTAACGGCGTTCCGTGTCTAGTCGCGCTGGCCACGTGACCACGGAAACTGTCTTCGGACAAACGCTGTCTCTACGGCTTGGAGACGGGGATCAGCACCGCGCCCTAGAGTTGGACACGACTGGACTAAATGTCAAGGGGAACCTTTACCTTTACCTTTACCATCGTTTGTCATAATTTGATAACTGCAGCCTGCAAGGGACAAACATGGTTGTGCAAATCAACCCTCCATCCTTGATGTGCCGTGGCAAAGCTACATTGCTCTCTATTCAAACCACACACACACACACACACACACAGAGAGAGAGAGAGGGGTGCAGTAGCCTTGGTAAAGCTTGATCTTAAGTGTGTTAATAGTTGCATTTCATTGGGATTTATAATTCATGGAAATGGCCTCAGGATGCAGAATCTGCTCAGCGGATCAGCTCTCTATGTGTCACCCTTGTTCTTTGGGGCCTACAGTTGTCAACGGTGGAGCCGTTGCATCCGATTTTGCCACTTCTTTTCATCTTCTGCTCTTGCCCAAGGCAAAAAAGAACACCACCACTGTCACAGCTGGCGTCCTTGTCCTGTTAATCATAGGATCAGTTCCGTTCTGGCATCTATGGGAATCTGCACATTAAACAGATGATCCTGCCACCCTAATGAGTTCCATTAAGAGTATGCCATCCCTGATTCTTTTTATTATCTTTGTGATTGGAGTGGAGGTCTCCAATTCATTCACCATCTCTTGCTACAAGCATTCACAAAGGCCGTGGCGACAGTGTGATCAACGGGAATGGTCTATCCAACCCACTGTATTTCAGGCTGGTGAGATTCTGTTAGTCCACTTTTTTAAAAAAATATATTTTATTTTAGAAGATCTATGTAAAAGTCAAAATTCTGTAACATCCCTGGTCAAAGATTTGGAGTTATAATAACCTATTTAGCTTATTATAAAATCCGGTTGGGATTGAACTCAGGTCGTGAACAGAGTTTTGACTGCAGTACTGCAGTTTAACCACTGAGCCATGGGGCTCCAGTTTGAATCGAATTGCTGGTCCTACACAGAGCAGATCTGTCAGATCAATAGGGCAGTGGGGAAAGGAACTTCTGTATTCTGCTGGGCATCTTTTCCATGTTTTAATCTTTTAAAATTAATGTTTAAATCATATATTGTTTAATTTATCTTTTAATATTTAACTTATTGTGTTTTTAAATTGTGTAAATTTTGATGTGAGCCGCTTTGGGTCCCTTGTTGGGAGAAATGCGGCATATAAATAAAACTAATGATAAACTAATAAGAATAATGTGTCCAGACATACGGCCGATTGCATATCGTGACATGTGACTTGTACAAGTTCCGCTCTACATTCCATGAATACAGCAGGATTCTGGTCTTTACTCTGAATTGTTCCATTGTTTTACATTTTTACTTTTAAGGCAGCCAGCAACCCTTAAAGGAGGATGGCGGAAACAACGACACACAAGATTTCATCATGTTTCGTCTCTCTTCCTTGTCCCCTCACCCCTCGCTTGACAGTCTTAATATCCCATCTTCTCTCAACCCTCATTTGTAATTCCGGCCCAGCGGCCTTCTTCCAGCATCTCTGGTACGATCTGCAACCCACTTGGAGCACCTCGCAATTTTTGAAGTGGCGGCTTTTCCCGTCGGTGAAAGGAATGAGGTGCCGGCCACCCCCTGAAAATGGCAGGCAATTTTGGGTGACAACTGATCGTCCACCGTTCTCCGAAGAGCCATTTCCTGTAATGCTCCTGTTCCTTTCCAGCACTCGAAACATCTTGAAAGGATATAATCACTTGCATCACAGAGAGCTGTCAGGATGGAGGTGGGCTTTAGAGTGCCAGGGCTCCTCAGAGGATGAAGGGGAAAGCTGCTGGGTTAAAACTTTGGCTTATCCTAAATCTGGTGCCATTAAAAAGGGGGGGGGGAACGGTCTCAAACAAACCTGAACAAAAGCTGCTATTATATGCAAATTTCCTTCTTTACCCCCGACAAACATCCTTTCTTTTAAAGATGGGAGCAACACTGGGGAGTCACAAGAGTCTTAGAGACCTAAGATTTCCAAATGGTCTCCAGGTCAAAAAAAAAGAGACGGGTTGGCTGAGTTATCCTCAGATTTGTCTTTGATTAATTTGGAAATTACTCAGGCTTTGTCATGAAAAAAAAAAAGATTTCATCTTTCCAAACCTCTGGCCCGTACAATCCCAAAAAAACTATCTGGAAGCCCCATTCCGGTGAATTTACAACAATCTTCCTCCAACTCTGGAGGAGCTGGCTGGAAAGCTCAGTGGTTTAGGTCTCTGGCTGCAGAATCAGAGGTTGGGAGTTCGATTTCCCACTGTGCCTCTTGTGAGTAGAGCCAGCCTGTGTGGCCTTGGGCCAGCTGCACAGTCCCAGGGCACCACGGGGAAGAAGGGAGTAGTAAATCATTTCTGAGTTCTCTCTACTTAGAACACCCTGGAAAGGGTTGCTACAAGTCAGAATTGACTTGATGGCAGATGCTTTTTGTCTCCTCCAACTCTACCTGAAGGAAAGGAATGTATTATTTAGGTAAGGATGTACACACAGTTGCTGTCACACAACTAAATTGAGCAACCACTTCACACTTGTTTGTGTTGGTCTTGGGGAAAAAAATTGTACTTTTCTTCCTGGCCCAGTTGAGTAAAACTTGAAATATTAGCTGCTGTGTTCTTGTTGTTGCACTGATTTTATTTTTTTAAAAACAGAAGCATTAGACAGGCTCTAAGCAGCTTAGAAAGGGACATGGTGGCACTGCAGGTTAAACCGCTGAAGCCTCTGTGCTGCAAGGTCAGAAGACCTGCAGTCGTAAGATCGAATCCACGCGACGGAGTGAGCCCCCGTCGCTTGTCCCAGCTCCCGCCAACCTAGCGGTTCGAAAGCATACAAAATGCAAAAATGCGAGTAGATAAATAGGTACCACCTCGGTGGGAAGGTAAACAGCGTTCCGTGTCTAGTCGCGCTGGCCACATGACCACGGAATATTGTCTTTGGACAAACGCTAGCTCAATGGGTTGGAAACGGAGATGAGCACCGCCGCCTAGAGTCGGACACGACTGGACAAATTGTCAAGGGGAACCTTTACCTTTAAGCAGCTTAGAGCCTTTTTGGTAATGAGGCTAATGCTACCGGTATGGAACTCATTGTGTATGATGATGACCACCGGCTTCTAGAATGGGCAGAAACTACCTGCTTTATTTTTTATAAAATTTATAATTTTCCAATCACCATTTTGTACTATGAAAGAGTTTGAAAAGTGTGTGTGTGTGTGTGTGTTGTTGGCAGTCTGCATGAGCATTCTTAAAATATTTTCCTTACACATGACAATGTGTGCATATTCTTAATATACACATTTTACAAGCACCTTATGCTAATGCATAACAGTTTTTAAACTCATTTCCCTCAAGTAAATGTTTCCATACATACTTATTTTTTTAATGGCATCACAGCATTGGGAGATGTACTTAAGCAGGAAGACCATCACCTTTGGGAAGCGTTTGTTTGGGGTGAGTGAACCAGACTGGTTCATCTTCCTCCTTTTGAAGCTGGTTGTAGCTCTATTTGGTGATTCCGTATGCAGGGTTAAACATATGAAGGTGGGAGGGAGGCAGAGAGAGAGCATCACTTCCCTTAGTTGCCCCCTTTGCCCACACAGAGTTGTGGGTCTGAGGAAGGAAGACTCATCGATCTGTGAATCTGTCCATCTCCATGTGAGCCAAAACATGAGGAAATCAAAGTTCTGGCTCATGAAGACAGCCTTCACAGTTTGATGATCTCTTCTCTTTGGCCCTGTTGCTTCATGAGAATGGAGCAAAGAGAAGATGGAAGGAGTGGACCAACTCTCTCTCTCTCTGTGTCTCTCTCTTCACATGTTTAAACCATGTGGATACCAGACAACGGAACAGAGCTTTCTCCTGTTCTCTGTTTTCTGTTTTTGATCTTTCTCTCTGTTTCATTTCTTTCTTTACAGCACTTTGCGGAACCTAGGTCTTTATGATTTAAACACTGTTTATTGTTTTAACTGAGTTTCTTGTGAACTGTTTTGAATGATTTAAGAAAAGCAGGAGAAAAACACCACAAATAAATAATTAATCAAATGCTCTGTCATTCTCATGGCAGCTGAAGTAGATTTCCCCCCCTACCCCCTTTCTTGGCATCATTTAAGTATAAAGGCATTAATAATAATCATGTGCCATTCAACTGAATGCAATGTGTGTGATCATTCCCAGGGTTTTCTAAATAGTCTGAAGTGGTTTGACCAGTCCCTTCTTCGGGTGGCACTATGGAAATGAACAGCTTGTTCAAGGCCACAGAAGTGGCACAGCACATGACCTCATCAGCCCTAGGCAATCTCGGCTGACCCTTCTTCCTGATGACACGGCGGGGTTTTGAACTCCCAGTTCCTGGCTGTGTCGCCAGATGCCCCAAGTCTCTTGAAAGGTCCACCAGCAGAAATGTTTTGCCCAGAAAAAGCCAGACATGTGTGTGTGTGTGTCTCTGTGTGTATATCTGTGTTTGTGGATGGTGAGGGAACTAACTATCTTAGTCGTTTTAGCGGGTGAAAGAAAAAATGTTTTTCTTCTAAAAACAAAGTCCAGTTCTTCAGTGGGAATGACAAAAATAGGCGTAGAAATGCCATGGACTTGCCAGTGAGGCCTTGAATATCATCGCAAGGTCTCCATGTCGAGGATTGACATATGCTGCCAAACCAGGTCATTCTTGTGCACCCCAGAGTCAGAAGGTCTTTACTGAGAGAGTGGGACAATCTAAAGTCCAGTCTAAAATAGGTCTTAAAATTCAGTGTCGGGGCTGCTGGAATTCACTGGAATTTCCTGCTTTCCCCCAAAGCTTTTAGCAAACAACAACATTATTGCAGGTGGGTGTGAATACATGGACACGTATTATGCACGTATCGCCCATCACGAATGCCCTTTGTAGACGCCACACTGGCAAAGAATATAGACTGTTTATGTCTGATTAATTGAGAAATAATTGCCTTTAACTAGAAAATGAGACAATAAATGGGTCATAAAATCTGACTAAACATGGAGACCGGTAGGTGTGTAAACCAGAGCTATGAATATTTATGGCTGTGGTGAGAGATGTTGATCAAAATACACTTATAAGCACTCAGCAAGGTTCAGGGTGGTTTTAATTTTCCTTCCCTTTCCCTTTCTTTTCTTTTTTTTAAGTCAGTACCTATAATTTGCATGAAAAGTAAGAGGTCCTAATCACCAGTTCTTAAACAAAATCATGTTTGGTAGACCTCCAAACCGCTATGGAATAAATTTAATTATTTAATTAAATTGCTTCTTTAATTGTTTAACTATCTAATCATTTGCTTGGGCACTCAGCAAAAAAAAGGAAGCAAAGCCATATCCTTCAACTGTTCCAATAATCCGTTGGAGTTTTATCTGCAACCTTGAGTGCCATCTGTGGTTCGTGTGACTGGGAGGGACTCTTCTGGGCTGAAGAGATGTCTATCTATCCAGCGCTAACCAATCATTCCGTCCAGCTTTTGAATTCAAAGAGGCCCGCCTCTCTGCTGAGTGTTTTTTTCACTCTCTTTAGTCTATCGCTGGCAGTGTAAGCATGAGAGAGAACACTTCGTTTGGGGCGACGTATAGATCTGTGGTAAAATACCCAGTGTGGCATAGTGGATAAAGTGATGGACTAGGACTCTGGAGAACAGGGTTCAAATCCCCACTTGGTCATGGAAACTGACTGGGGGAGTGGAACTGGTAAAACCACTCCTTAAATATCTCACTTTCCTTGAAAACCCTATTGGAGTCGCTATGTCATTTTCAACTTGACTGCACACAACAGACACACACACACACACACACACACACAGACAGATCTGTGGCTTTTCTGGGATATTGTCAAACCATGACATGCTCACTGGCCACTGGGTAGTAATTTTGATATGTCTTTATTTGCAGTCTTAAATAGGGAAATCCACCCATTGTTTTACCATCTGTAACAGAATTCAACTTTTCCTCCTCAGAATTCTTGCCAACACAGAGACATTGTATTCTCCCTTCCTCGCCTTTTTCCCCAGAAGGAAAACAGGAAAATAATGTAAGACATAATAACCTAGACCATACGTTCTCTCTCAGCTAGGGCAGACCCATTAAATCAATTGTTGAATGGTGAGTCAATGCTTATGTAAGTCCTGGCAATCCAATGGGACTCTCTGGAACATAAGAAGTTGCCTTCTGTTGAGTGAGACCCTTGGCTCATATAGCTCAATACAGTAGGACCCCTGTATCCGTGGAGGATCCGTTCCAAGCCTCCTCACCCCCCCCCCGGTGGATACTGAAAAACACAGATTATAGCAAATGCGATTATAATTTTAAAAATCCACTATTCATAGGGTGGTCTCTTGCTCCCTCTAGTGGCCAGTTCTGGTAATGACATTGTAGAACTGTACTTCTCTAGCGAATGCTATACATAGCATGGTCTTTGGCTCCCTCTAGTGGCCAGTTCTCATAACGTCATCATTAGAAATATATATTTTGGGGTTTTTTCTTTTAATATTTTTAATATTTTCAGACCGTGAATATGTGAATCAGCAGATACTGATCCTGTGGATAAGGGGGTCCTACTATACTGTCAGCTTTGTCTGTCAGCAGCTCTAAAGAGTTTCAGGCAAGATTCTTTCCTAGCCATGCCTGGGGACCTGTGGATTTGTTTGGAGGTCCCCCCTTCTAAGTACCCTGAGTGCTCACTGGAAGGACAGATCCTGAAGCTGAGGCTCCAATACTTTGGCCATCTCATGAGAAGAGAAGACTCCCTGGAAAAGACCCTGATGTTGGGAAAGTGTGAAGGCAAGGGGAGAAGGGGACGACAGAGGACGAGATGGTTGGACAGTGTCACCGAAGCTACCAACATGAATTTGACCCAACTCCGGGAGGCAGTGGAAGACAGGAGGGCCTGGCGTGCTTTGGTCCATGGGGTCACGAAGAGTTGGACACGACTAAACGACTAAACAACAACAACCGCCCTTCTAATACAGATCCTGCTTAGCTTGTGAAATCAGAGGAGAATGGATGAGTTTGGAAAGTCATGATGGCTAGAGACTACACCTAGATCTAAGCTACCTCACTATTACCATGGCTGTCTTGATCTCCCTCCAAAATGAATCATTGTTCTGTGGTATATTTTGCATAAGAGTTAATCCAGCTTATTTTTTTTAATAACCTATCGATGCAGCATCAGCATAGATGCATTTCTGCTATCATACATCTTTTACAGTTGGCAAGCAAACATTATAATTTTGCCTTCCACTCTTTTAGTAATACCTTGCTAACAGCAGTTCACATTATTTTACATATTGCAAATGAGCTATAAAACTTAAAAGAAAATGTTCAGTCCACACACATAACACCCAACTGCCTTTTCTGCTTATTCCCAAGAATCACCTGTAAGGCAAAGCAACAGAAAAAAGTCAAGTATAAAATACATTTCACTTCATTGTCAGGATCAAGCCACATGCATCAGAGGAAATTAACCTCTAGTAAAGGACGATGTCCAGGAAACATAATGCATCCTTTTGATATGCTGTTATGAAGCATCTATTTCCTGGAATGATGGCAAAGGCACAGGTGGGCTGAGGCTGAAAAAGGCCAAAGGATTTATGGAGAAGTGGTTATTCTTAAAAGCATTTTCTTTCCACACAGTCAGGCATCTTGAAAAAGAAAAGAAGGAAAGGAAGCAAGAAAGAGAAGCTTTCTCACCCATCACTACTTTAAGTCATTGCTACAGACTAGAGATGAGCACGAACCAGGAAACCGGTGGTTCGTGGTTCGTGGCTAATAGCAAACCATGAACCACCATGAACCCCAGAAAAATTAAGTGGTTCATGGCTTGTTTTTCTGGTTCATGCCAGGGGAGACCCTTCCTGCTCCTGCCCTCCGCCTGCCCCCTTTCCCCCTGCCCTGTTGCCTCCTGCTGCCACTGCCACTGCCACAGCCACCACCTCCTCTTCCTCCTTCGCTGCTGCCACCAACCTCTGAGACAGTGGGCTTGGGTTTCCCTGCAAGGAGCTGGACATGCTGCCTCTGAGCATGCATCGGACAGGCGGTCAGCACATGTTCAGAGGCAATGGAGGCAGAGGAGAAGGAAAGGGCAGGAGCATCTAAGGGAGGCGACGGGGTCAGTAGGAACGGAGTGGGTGCGCACCCCATTCTGCCAAAGCAAAACGAGGGGGGGGGGGAGTTTGGGGCTTTGTTTTGCTTCGGCAACATGGGATCCTTGAACTAACTGTGAACCAGTCCGGTTCGTTGTTGTTTCTGGTTCGCAGTTCGATTCACGCCCATTTCTAGGACAGACTATATTAAAATCCAGTGGGGTATAGTCAAGATGTTCTTGGTGCCCAGTGGTTTACCTGGTTGTGAGTGGGCACGAAGACGTTGCCAGCATGGATTGAGAGACGGCAGCCACAAAGGTCCGGTTGAAACAACCAAACGACGGGGAGATTCTTTTGGATAACAATTGACCCACACTTGTGTTTTTTTTGTGGGTTTTTTTTTCATCTGTAGGTCAAAAACAACCTGAAATCTACAGAAATATGAAATGTTTGGAAAACCAAAACTGTTCAGATGTAGAACAGCGGGCGCTTCCCTCTTAGAACCTGGCTTTATAGTGCCGCTTATTCGGTTGTGCTAATGATGAGTTAGTGTTGCCCCCTGATTTTCCTTGGTGTATGCTCGTCATTAGCATCTGTACTTTATTTTGCATTTACATTTTTTTTTCTCTACCAATAAGGCACGCAGGACCTTTACAGAAAAACGAACTTTCTATGCTCAGCTTCTGTCATTCTCTCATAGAAGGAATATAATGAAGCTGCCTCATGTCAAGGCCTGCCCTTAGAAAAATAAGGACAGCATTAAGGACCTGAGGATATGTAATAGGTAGCACATTGTTAGATGCTGGAAATCTCTTCATGTTCTGGAGACGTGTGTCTGTGACTTAGCAGTCATATTTGCTAAGCATGGGCTTATCTCCTGCGACAAATCACGAAAGAAATCAGGATAATTTGCAAATGGTGGGAGGTGTGAAAAGCTCCTGCTGTGACAATCACACAGTTTCCGTACTGGAGGAACGCCTTCTTTAAACAACACACTTTCTATAATGTATAGTTGCATCACTCACCATTAGGTATGAGAAAGGGTATTAGTGGGTCTTCATCTCTGATGCTGAACAAAAGAAGCTGGCATATACCAGAGAAATAAAGCAAAACAAAACTAGGTAGAAATGTACCATCTACTGAGGACAGGTCAAGAAGGAAAGGATGCGCCATTTCATAGCAAAGCACATGGTTTCTACACAAAACATCTTACATCACTGCTTTTCCCAACCTGGCACCTCTAAAGATGCTGGACTCTAAGATTTGTAACCCAACAGATCTGTTGGCCATCAGCTTGAGTCAGAACATGGAGGAAATTACATTTTGGGGGGCTACCCATCAAGGCCATGGCTGGCAGTCATGCTTGCTGAAGGATTCTGGGACATGTAATCCAAAAATGTAACTTTTTCAAGCTCTGGTTTGGTGTAAGGGAATGTACCTGCTCAGGGGAACGATCTGAACCTCAGTCCCAAGAGAGCTGCTGTTTGTCAATAATCAGCTAGATCGGTCTTGTTGGTAGTCGAGGGAGATGTGACATGTTGAATGATTTAAGCCTTCAGGAAGCTTGCTTCCTGCAGTGAAATCCTAGTCGCATGGAGAGTTTAGCAGTGGAATAAACACTGTGTGGTTTGTGAGATCTGTTTCCTGGAAAAAGTTCAAGAAACCTTTCAAGAAAATGGTTGAGCTGACCCTTTTCAAGGACAGTGGAGTAACTCTTAGCTAGATTAGCCCGAGGCATCTTTCCAATTACCTGAATCTATGAAATCCTTATAGCTTGCATACATTCTCCAGCAAAATGTAGAAAATGCAATTTTCACAAGATAATATGACTATGGGATGGAGAAAGTAAACATTGCAGTGCCAGGAATTCTTCTTCTGGATCTCAACATCATCCTGGCGTTTCTCCTCAGTAACCGGACTTAACACATTAAAATCAATTAAGCCCAAGTTGGAAATTGCTAATTGAAAGGGGCAACTTAATTCACTCCATTTTTTTGATTAAAGTAATTGACTTCAGTTCTTATTTTTTCATTACTGTTGTGAGAGAATTAAGTTAGTATTAGGATTGCGGCTAAAACGTTAAACTCACTAAACACCATTATATTTTAGACATATCGTGAGAAGAAAAGGTTCACTGGAAAATACAATAATGCTAGGAAAAGTTGAAGGCAATAGGAAAAGAGGAGGACTTAACTAACATGAGATGGATTGATTCAATAAAAGTTGCCACAACCTTTACTTTTCTAGATTTGATTATTATTAATGATAAGACATTTTAGAGGTCATTAATTCATCGGGTTGCCATGTGTTGACAGTGACTTACTGTAGTAGCACACAACGACACCAATGTTATGGCTATCTTGGTTTTTATATCAGGGGAAGAAATAAGGTCTTTAAAAGATACAGTGCATTAGAAATACCCCAATTGTGGTGCAGTGGACAGAGTGATCGGCAGGACTCAGGAGACCTGGTTTCAAATCCCCACGCAGCTATGGCAACTCACAGGGTGTGGGGTCAAACTGGTAAATATCTCCCCTTGAACGCCATACCAGGATCACTGTAAATTGGCCCTGACTTGTTGGCGCATCACGCACACGAAATGAGCTCATGGAGGAAAAGTGGGTTATAAAAGTAAATGATAAATAGTGGTAAAGAAACACTCATTCCCTTTTCAATTGTATCACAAATGCACTGGTGAGAATTTCAAACCTGGTGTTTGTCTTGGAAGCTGCTCTGTGGAGACGTACAGGAACAAAACAGATGGGATCGCTCTCCTTCAGTCTGCCAAAGTTTTTTAGCTTAGCAATGGAATATAATTTGGAATCGTGACATATAATTAACTTTTTAAAAATGTTTCCCCTTTCGATGTAAACATGAGAAAAATAAGATATTTTAAGGCTTACTGTTTATATTTATTCAGAATATTCATCATCACCATCACCACCACCATTATCATCATTGTGTGCAGTCAAGTCAATTCTGATTTACGGTGACCCTTTTCAGGGTTTTCCAGGGAGAGAATACTCCAAAGTGGTTTCCCATTCCCTTCTTCTGGGAGCATCCTGGGACTGTGCCGCTTGACCAAGGCCACACAGGCTGGCTTTTCTCCCAGGGGGCACAGTGGGGGTGAATCGAACTCCCAATCTCTGGCTCCACAGCCAGAGACCTAAACCACTCAGCTATCCAGCCATTTGGATATTCATATCCCCCTGTATAACATGAGATCTCACGGCGTGGTACAACAAAAACAGTATAAAAATGTACATTGTTTAAAACCTATACAATTATTTAAAATTTAACAATTTAAAACATACAGGAGAAGGTAAACAATTTAAAGGCAATGTAACATGTTGACTCTTTCCAAGTATCTTACCTACGCTGGTCTCCACCCTAAGGCTATGAAGACAGCAGCTGGTGAGGCTGGTCACTTCCTCCGCTCAGTGCCAGGCGGAGCACCACCACCTACTTTGCCAGTCTTTTCCTTTTCCCGCATAAGCTTTCCCTCGCCAACTGGCCAGAAGTGCCCAGAAAGCAGACGACTGTTGAGCTGGTGCGCCTTAAGATTCTGCTGATGTCTTTTAAAGTAACCCAGAATGCTGTCCTTCTGTGGGGTCAGGAGGTATTTCTGGAGTAACAAAAATGAGGTGTGTGTGTGTGTGTGTGTGTGTGAGAAGACTCGAAAAAATGTCCTGTTCTTTGCTGAGACTCCACCCTGCACCTAAAAATTTGAAAACATGGATCTTGTTTTTCATAATATATACTAAATCTTGGTCTACCAGTGTTTCATTTCCACAGGAAAAAGGAAAAAATTCAAACTGTTGGGTAAGAGCATGGAAGTTATTCCTAGGATTGCCATTTTTTTGCAGCTCTGCAGCTGATTATAAAATTCCATGGCATTTTCACCAATGCCTCCATGACATTTCAGGGACCACTGAAATTTGCTTCATACTCAAATGAGTTATTTCTTTTGCCAGGTCTCTGTATTTTGTTAATTTTTCCAATTTTTGATTTTCAACTCTGGCATCTCCTGGAATTCCAACGTCAATGACCCAGACATTTCTTCGTTCCGTACTGTCGTGTCTGTCCGTTTGACTCCGAAAGTCCCACAAAATCTTAACTTGGCTATTTTCTGATGTTTTTCTCTCCCTGATGTTCCAATGGAGGAGGATGATGATTAGAATCAGCTCCTGTGGCCCCTGGAATTTGCTCCCTAATGCTGGGTGCCTCACAGAGAATGTTTGATTTGGCGTGAAAGGAAGGTGATCAGGCCAGCTCTCTGTACCAAGATGGCATGAGACGTGCCCCTGATGAATTGCGAAGGACACAGCTGCAAGGTTTCGCTCTTCTAGCAGGTATTCCCCCCCTCTTTTTTCCAATCATCATTAAAAAAATAATGTGTTAGCATTCTTTATTTACAAAGCACAGATTTTTGTTGCAGAGTGTTTTGGAAGAAATGAGGAACAGGATGGCTCCAGCATCTGGTGGCAATAAAGAAGAAATTAAAAATATATCTCTGTTGTTTCCCTTGTTTTCTCAGCATAATTTCTTCCCCATTTGCAGAATACCACTGCTGTTACTGCTGTTACTACAGCTACTGCTGCTTGCTACTGGTACTGGAACAAATACACAGGTATGGGTTCCCTGTTGGACTGAAGTTTTAATGCAGCTTATTTTACAAAAGGGTTGGAAGGGCATTTGCAGTAGGTAAGTGATCCGTTATGACCTAGAGAATACGTGCATGCTTCCTTTAGAACAAGCACTGTTGAGCTCACTGTTTGTGCACACACATATGTGTGCAAGTAAACATCTACTGAGTATGATTTGTTGCAAAACACTGAAATGTAGGGCTGTATTGACCTTTAACCAGACTGATTTTTTTTTTAAAAAAAAACTTTCACCAAGTGAATTCTGGGGTATTTTTTGACCCCGTGGAATCTCAGAGTTTTGAAGACTGAATGAAAGGATTAAGCTAGAATGACTTGAGTGAGCAAAGTGACTGAACTCAGTCTGTTGTACTTTGGGCACATCATGGGAAGGTAGATTTGGTGGAAAAGACAATATTGCTGTGAAAAGTTTAATGCAGGAGGACAAGAGGAACACTGATGAAAAGATGGAATGAGTCAATAAAAGAAACCATGGCCTTGACGTTTACATGACCTTAGCAGGACTGTTAATGACAGGATCTTCTGGAGGTCCTTCATTCATAAGGTTGCTGTAAGCTGGAAATGGAAGCCATCTGGAGGTAGGTAACAACAAAAAGGGCTAAGATTTATGGAGCCTCCACTAGTAGCTGTGCAGGCCAGGATTTCTGGGAGTTGTAGTCCAGGAATATCTGAGGACCCCAAGGTTGGGAACCACTGGACTGGAACAAAAGATGTTTCAATGCAAAATGCAACAGATGTGTTGAGATTTTTTTCTCAGTTGTTGTTGTTTAGTTGTTAAGTCGTGTCCGACTCTTCGTGACCCCATGGACCAGAGCACGCCAGGTCCTCCTGTCTTCCACTGCCTCCCGGAGTTTGGTCAAATTCATGTTGGTCGCTTCGATGACACTGTCCAACCATCTCGTCCTCTGTCATCCCCTTCTCCTCTTGCCTTCACACTTTCCCAACATCAGGGTCTTTTCCAGGGAGTCTTCTCTTCTCATGAGATGGCCAAAGTATTGGAGCCTCAGCTTCAGGATCTGTCCTTCCAGTGAGCACTCAGGGTTGATTTCCATCAGAATGGATAGGTTTGTTCTCCTTGCAGTCCAGGGGACTCTCAAGAGTCTCCTCCAGCACCACAATTCAAAAGCATCAATTCTTTGGCGGTCAGCCTTCTTTATAGTCCAGCTCTCACTTCCATACATCTCAGTTGTCCACCCATAAAAACAAGCACCTCTGGCTGGTAACCAGTATTTGGTGGCAATGATTACAAGTCTTTTAGTGACCATGTTGTCAAATGCTGACATTGTAGTTCTAGTTCTTTGTAAATTCTGCAACAAAATATGACGCAGGCGTTCTGCAATGCTCCATCTGCTCTGAGGAGGGTTAAAGTCCCATCAGATACATTGCTTATCCTTTTAAGAACAGCACAATTCTAAATCTGTCTCTTCAGAATTAAATCCAATTAAAGTTACATTGAGCCTCTGCGTGATCCATATAGTTACTGTGCTGGCTGGTGGATTCTCAGAGTTATAGTTTTAAAAAGTTACTTTTCTTAGCTCTGCATTAGCAGCACGATGTCTAGTTCAGGGTTCTCACCATGGTTCCCAACCTTGGATCCCCCAGATGTTCTTGGACTACAATTCCCAGAAATCCGGACCAGCAAAGCTAGTAGTCAAGGCTTTTGAGAGTTTTAGTCCAAGAACATCTGTAGACCCAGGGTTGGGAACCACTGTCCTAGAATATTGTTTTTCAGTCATAACAGACTTCTCTTGGGCATTTGACTGGAAGGTGTCTTATAGCTGCCCTTGGATATGTAGTAGATAGTTGTGTTGGTGCAACAAAGTCAGTTTAGTCCAAATTCTGGTCTGATCTGTCCAGATAGACTAACAAATGGGTCATCTCTGAATGTAAGATAAAGCCATTCAGAGTGCAGTAACAGGAGCTTCGTGGCAATGAAGTCCTCAACCTTGAGGCTGGGTTCAGTGGGACTAAATAAATGGCAATGCACTAGGGTGCAAAGCCAAACAATTAAAAACAATTCTTAATAGGCACACAAATGATCACACTTCTCATCCTCCTTTATTATCTTCTTCTTCTCTTTCTCCTTTCAAAAGAGAGGCTTTAAAAGACTTACCGACCCCATACCTGGTAAGGCAAGTTTTCCTGCTTGTCCTTCTGCGTCTCTGAGCTAGTGGTGGAAATGGCCACCAGATGGAGCAAGCCTGCAAGCCAGTTGGTCTAGGTGGCATACCCAAACTAATATAAACACAGGAGGGTTGGGTTTACTTTGGGGGAAATGGCGCCCCCATCTCCCCTTGTTTGATGCGTGACGCAACCATGCTAAGAATTCCGTGGTGGGGAATGAGGCCGAAAGCTGTTTCTCTCTGTGGTGCAAGATAGAGTCCAATCTGAGAATCTGGAGCAAGAAGACATGGGGCCAATTCTACAGGGGCAACTTCCACATAATTCCTCCATCACCAAAGATTTATGTGAAGCACCAGAAGAAGAGGGTCAGTGTGTCCGTCTGCATCAAATTGCATGGGCAGACCTATAGGTACAGAGGCAACATTAGAAGGGATGGTTAGAAGTTAAAAGAGAATCACAACAAACCTGAGTGAAGAAGACTATTTATTCATTCATTTATTTATTTATTTTATATCCCACCCATCTAGACCAAAGTCTACTCTGGGCGGCTAACAACAAGTTAAAACAAATTCATAAAAACAATAGCAATATAAAATAACAACAGCAGCATAATATGGTACAAGATGGAAAAGTAAACTAAGCAGTGACAGGAGGGAAGGCCTGCCTAAAGAGCCAGGTCTTGAGCTTGCTCTTAAAAACACCCAGTGAGGGAGCCAGGCCAATTTCTGGGGGTAGATTGTTCCAGAGACGAGGGGCCACCACTGAGAAGGCACGGTTTCTTGTTCTTTATCTCCGGGCCTCCCTCGGCGTCAGGCCCCTCAGCTGCCCCTCCTGGCTAGAACGAGAAATACGGGTAGATCTAGGTGGGAGAAGGCGTTCCACCAGATATTGAGGTCCTAAACCGTTTAGGGCTTTATATGTCATCGTTAATACTTTGAAATCAATGCAGAATCGGACGGGCTGCCAATGCAGAGCAGCCAGAGTGGGGGAGATATGTTGATGTTTTCTCACCCCGGTGAGAAGTCTGGCCGCCGCGTTCGGCACCATCTGTAATTTCCGCATCAATCTCAAAGGCAGCCCCATGTGGAGTGCATTACAGTAGTCTAATCTCAAGACTACAAGCGCATGGACCAGAGTGGTGAGTGCCCCAACATCAAGATAGGAACGCAGCTGGGCAATCCGCTGAAGATGGAAGTAGGCGGTGCGGACCACTGACGCTACCTGTGTTTCCATGGTAAACATCGGATCCAGATGGACCCCCAAGCTGCGAACCTCAGTCTTTGTGGTGAGAGTCACCCCCCCAAAAAAGTGAGGGAGTTTCCCAAACCACCAATGTCTGGGCCACCCACCCTCAGGACCTCCGTCTTGTCCGGATTCAGCCTCAGTCCATTCTCCTGCATCCATTGCAGAACGGCCTCCAGGCAGCACCCAAGGGACGGAACGGCATCCACTGCAGATGGAAAAAATGAGATGTAGAGCTGGATGTCATCAGCATATTGGTGACACGAAGCTCTACATCCTCGGATGACCCCCCCCCCCCCCACGGCCTCATATAGATGTTAAACAGCATTGGGGAGATGATCGAACCCTGCGGGACCCCACAACTGAGGGACCACGGGGCCGATACATTCTCCCCAAGCTGCACTCTCTGGGGACGGCCCTCCAAGAAGGACTGGAGCCAAGCGAGAGCAAGGCCACCAATCCCCAACTCAGAGAGCCTCCCCAGGAGGATACCGTGGTCGAGGGTATCAAAGGCGGCTGAGATATCGAGGATGAGCAAGGACATTTTGCCCTGTCAGCCTTCCTAAGTAGGTCATCCAGCAGGGCGACCAATGCCGTTTCCATGCCGTGGCACGGCCTGAAGCCTGACTGAAACGGATCCAGGGCATCGGTTTCACCCAAGAGAGCCTGAAGCTGGTCGGCCACCACCCTCTCAACTACCTTGCTGAGAAAAGAAACATTGGCGATGGGCTTATAATTGCCAATGTCATCCACTGCCAAATTTGGTTTCTTCCTAATAACTTCTTAATAACTGGTGGTCTGAGAGGGGTTTTTAAATGGATTGTTGTGCTCTGTTTTTTAAAATGTGTTTTAGTGCTGATTTCATTACTGATTTTAATGTAATACTCGTTTCATTCTTTTTAAATATTTGTATACTTACTGTTTTTAACTTTTAAAATATGACCTACCAGTTACCAGTCCCTGCACTTGGGCAACTTCAGGGTCCTAAAATCCCCCCTCCCACAAACAGTCCCTTTTTCTTTACATCAGAAATGGGACTGGAACCTCTTCAAACAGAGGATCCCTCCCTCTGTATTATAAGGCACAAGGCCAACATCCTTACGTCCACAGGTACTGCTGCTGCAATGCTACCTCATTTTCACCACTGCCTCAGCATTGCAAAGCATGCATCACGAATATTAGAAATATATGAAATATGGAGGGTGGGATAATTGCTGATTTTCTCCCTCCCACACAGGGAGTCCTGAACTAAACTCAGAACGAGGTGCAAGTTGGAATCAGGACTCCATAGTATTTTGGCTTTCAGGTGTATTTTGTGGAAGAAAAGTAGGTTTTTCAAGTACGTGCTCAGTCAAGAAATGTGCCAAAAACACGGTGCAAAATTACACAGTGTGCACAAACTGGCTTTAATAATAATGATAATCTTAGAACTGCAGAGGTGGAAGGGACCATATGGATCACTAAGTCCAGCCCGTGTCAAGGAGGCAGAGCGGGGAATCGAACTCCCCTAAACCACGGAGCTGTCCAGCAAGTTCTGATCAATGGAGGCATGCGTCCATTTGACACCAACATGGATACATATTTTCTCCATTGTTTCTTTAAATCACAGCCAGTGGCCATGCTGTTGAGAGGTGTTCTCGAAAAAGGTAACTTTTTTAAGCTCAGGAAAAGAAATTGATGTGATGCTGGCACAGAAGAGATCTAGAGACAAGATAATATGGAAGCGGAGACATGGGCTTGAGGGCTCTTCCATTCCCACCAGTGATGAGTTTATATCTATCCAATCCTTTTGAAGTGAGGTATAACCATGCTAGAAAATAGAAAGGAAAATGCACATAGACCAAGGGGGACTTTTTAATGCAAGGACAAGGTCCCTTCCTTTTTAAGAGAAACTGAAGAGAACATACATGTGATGGGAATGAGCACATTGTGCATAAGTTATGCACATTTCTGTGGTGGTCTGGAATAAATGTGACTAATTTGATTAGGAACTAACTGATCACACACCGAGCCACTTTGTTGAGGGAATATCGTGCTTTGTCATTATAAGACAACCAGCCTTTTCTTCTGGAAGCCAAGTTACATGATCAACAGAATCTTGTGATGTATGAGCTGAACTATTCCAGATTAAGGGCGGGCTTCTCACTTGCAAGGTTTGAAAGCCTTCATGCTCACCTGCTCACCTCATGCATGTGGGGAATATGCAATGGGGCATTCACTGGAAATTGAATACTCACGCCAAGGGTTATGCTGAGATTTACCTCTTTTTCACTGTGAACTGTTTTCTATTCTAGCAGGTCCTTCTAAGAACTTTAGCCCAAAGCCAACAGTTACTCTCAGTTAGAGTAGAATCAATAGAATTTTTGTAAGTGTTGACTTACCAAAGTCACATCAATTCAGAATGAGTTTCTCAAAAATAATCCTAAGGGTTTGACAAGGGTCCCTCATGATACTCTTGTGGTCAAGCTGGAAAAAGGTGAGCTAGACATTGCTACCATTATCTGGATTTTTGGCTGGTTGACAGATTGCTCAAGAATGGCTTCTTGTCAGTCTGAAGAGACAGGACAATTGTCACAGGCTACTGTCCTGGGTGAATATGGAACAACTGATGGATATGGAACAACTGATTGGTTCAAAATTGGGAAAGGAGTACGACAAGGCTGTATATTGTCTCCCTGCTTATTTAACTTATATGCAGAATACATCATGCAAAAGGCAGGACTGGATGAATCCCAAGCCAGAATTAAGATTGCTGGAAGAAATATCAACAACCTCCGATATGCAGATGATACCACTCTGATGGCAGAAAGTGAGGAGGAATTAAAGAATCTCTTAATGAGGGTGAAAGACGAGAGCGCAAAAAATGGTCTGAAGCTCAACATCAAAAAAACTAAGATCATGGCCACTGGTCCCATCACCAGGCAAATAGAAGGGGAAGATATGGAGGCAGCGACAGATTTTACCTTCTTGGGCTCCATGATCACTGCAGATGGTGACAGCAGCCACGCAATTAAAAGACGCCTGCTTCTTGGGAGGAAAGCGATGACAAACCTAGACAGCATCTTAAAAAGCAGAGACATCACCTTGCCAACAAAGATCCGCATAGTCAAAGCTATGGTTTTTCCAGTAGCGATGTATGGAAGTGAGAGCTGGACCATAAAGAAGGCTGACTGCCAAAGGATTGATGCTTTTGAATTGTGGTGCTGGAGGAGACTCTTGAGAGTCCCCTGGACTGCAAGGAGAACAAACCAATCCGTTCTGAAGGAAATCAACCCTGAGTGCTCACTGGAAGGACAGATCCTGAAGCTGAGGCTCCAGTACTTTGGCCATCTCATGAGAAGAGAAGACTCCCTGGAAAAGACCCTGATGTTGGGAAAGTGTGAGGGCAAGAGGAGAAGGGGATGACAGAGGACGAGATGGTTGGACAGTGTCATCGAAGTGACCAACATGAATTTGACCCAACTCCGGGAGGCAGTGGAAGACAGGAGGGCCTGGCGTGTTCTGGTCCATGGGGTCACGAAGAGTCGGACACGACTTAACGACTAAACAACTGTCCTGGGCCCAGTGTTGTTCAACATCTTTTTAAATGACTTGGAAGAAGCCATAGAGGAGATGCTCATCAAATTTGCAGAAGACACCAGACCGGGAGTGGCAGCAAGTACTTCAGAAGACATTATTAGGATCCAGTATAATCGTACAAACGTACAAACACAGGCTGGCATGGTTCAGTAGTAATATGCATGAAAAAGATTTAGAGTCAACACTGGGTCATAGCAGCAATAAGTAAGTAAGTAAGTAAGCAAGCAAGCAAGCAAGCAAGCAAGCAAGCAAGCAAGCAAGCAAGCAAGCAAGCAAGCAAGCAAGCAAGCAAGAAAGAAAGAAAGAAAGAAAGAAAGAAAGAAAAAGAGATGGGGGAATGCAATACAAAGCTGCATCCACAGGTGTATCAAGGAAGCAGATAAAGGAAACCATACTCGTAGTAGCACTCTGTTCTGCTTTGAGCAGACGTTATCTGAAACACTGAGTCCAATTCTGGGCATCATCATTTAAGAAGGATATTGACAAGGAGCAAGGCGACCAAGATGGGCAAAGGTCTAGAAATGAAGCTCTATCAGGAAGTTGATTTAGTCTCGAGAAGCGAGGATTGAGAAGGTTGTGATAGCCACCTTTAAGCCTTTAAAAGGCTCTTATGTGGAAGATGAAGCTAGGTTGTCTTCTGCAGCACCAGAGGGGGCGAGCTGAACCACTGAATTAAAATGACCAGAAAGGATATTTCACTTAAATAAAATAAATAAATAAATAAATAAATTACACCCAAGGAGAAATTACGGACAGTAAGAACTCCTAAGAGGGAGATGGACGGTTTTAGAAGGTGGCAGGCTTTTCTTCCTTGGAGGTGTTCTGTCAAGGCTGGACACGTGAAGGACCTTGTAGGTGTGGGTTTCCTGCATGGGCTTGGGTTTCAGTTGGATGAGCCTTGGGATGTGTCCTATTTCCATTCAAGGGGGCTGCTCGAGTTGGAAATTAACAACTGGATCTAGGAATTGGTGTTGGAAGAGCTAGTGTCCAGAATTGACTTTTCGTATTTCCCTTTCCAGTTCCCTTTGTCTTCTCTTTAATACTCTTTAAGAGTGAGAATGTGTGTGTGTTTACACACACCTCCCCTCTTCAATTAAATCCCAGATAAACTCAGACCAATAAAATATCTCATAACAGATAAAAACCACATACACATTGATGGCCAGCCGGTAACATGCTCACAATTGCTGTGCAGATTTTCTTTGAAGACTTCCTTGAAGAGACAGCTCTTTAACCACCTCTTGAAGTCTGGCAAGGGGCCCGAGACATCTCCACAGGGCTGAACTCCTCTGGCTAATCCAGAGATGTGGGGCCACTACCAAGAAGGCTCAGTGCTTCATGAAGACCTTCTTCACCTCCCTCAAAGTGGCCACCCATAGGAGACTGACCTGAGTGGAATGGATGGGGCGGGCTGATGTTCTCCAGGCGAGGTGCTCCTACAAGATAGGTGGGCCCCTAATTGTTAAGGGCTTTGTATGCTAAAACCAACACCTTGAACATGGCTCGGAAAGGCACAGGTATACGTGTGTTGGCTAGAATCCTGTTTCTTCACATAAATAAATTTAGGCATGTAGAAATTTGCCAGCCATTCCACTGCACAATTCAAATGCGTAAATTGATCCCATGGTTCCCGTGGCATCTGATTGGGCAATGCTTCTGAGGAAATGCTTTGTGAATAGCCATTTTGCCTTCATGTGATGAGAGCTACCACTTGTGTAATGAGAGTTACACAAGTGTATCTGCTTAATAGTAGTTCAGCTTCAAGTACGAAGCATGCATCGAAGTAACTAGAATGTGTCTGAGGTCATAAAAATATTCCGTGTGACCTCCCCTGAAAAACACACAAAAAAACCACCACCACAACAAACAAACAAACAAAAAACTTCCAGGAAAGTAAAAACACACCAAAATACCTAGGACAGGTGGGGGAGAAAATACATAATATAAACACAGCAAGACTTGCATTGGGCTAGAATGTCTTTATTTGGGTTGTGATGAATTGAAAATAACTTATTTCTTGCCAAGACCCCCACAAGATTTTAGACCTTCGGTATGAGAATGAGACAAGGATTTTAAATTGCTCTTTAGGCAGTGTGCACATCATGTCTTTTCACAAAATGATTGTCTCCCCGTTAGTGAAACAACAGACCTCACACACGAATAAGCACAGGACTGGGGAAAAAATGCAAACAACCCATCCGATGCTTCTAATTTTTAAAGCCCCATGCAACAAGGCAGCAGCTGTTGCAATTTGTTGTATACATATTTTTCTCAGCAATATGAGAAAATATTGCACCATCTTTTGTGCAAATATGAAATAATCATGATCTCTTGTTTTTGTACAGTGCACAAGAATCCTGAAGCTGAGGCTCCAATACTTTGGCCATCTCATGAGAAGACTCCCTGGAAAAGACCTTGATGTTGGGAAAGTGTGAAGGCAAGAGGAGAAAGGGACGACAGAGGACGAGGTGGTTGGACAGTGTCACTGAAGCGACCAACATGAATTTGACCCAACTCCGGGAGGCAGTGGAAGACAGGAGGGCCTGGCGTGCTCTGGTCCATGGGGTCACGAAGAGTCGGACACGACTAAACGACAACAACAACAACAAAAGAATGAGAGAAGTGAGGATTTATATCCCTACCTCTGATGGAGTTCCTTTTGTTCAAGAACTTGAAAGCCACTGGAAAAGACATTTTTAGCCTTCAAAAATGGCACACTACCTGCAATTGTAAGTAGTAAAGTCCAGTCTACTGTCCCAGGGTTTTATCATCCTGTTATGCTGCCTGTATAGATCAAGTAGCCATATTGAACAGCTGCATTATCATGGCAGTATCTCACACATGATGATGCAGACAAGTCACCAGGTGATGGCTGCAATCACAGACGGGTAGGTATCTAACCGCATGTGAATCACACAGCGAAAATAAGCAACACTGATGATGAGCCAGTACTTCCACTGGGTTCCATTCATCAACTATAACTGAGCAATTGCTGTTCCACCAGAGTGTCGCTGATGGAAAGAATCTCACCATTGCCTCTGACAGGACAACTCGCTTCTCTCCCAGAATTATTTCTACTCCACCATGATTAATTTATTTATTTTTGGTAAGAATTGTTATGCGACTTTAAGGGCTAGAATCAAGGTTGTTTGTTTTCCCTCTACCCTCCTCTTTCCATTTTCCTTTTGTGTCATGACCATTAGAGTGCAAGCCTGCAGGGAGGGAGAGGCTTATTCTTATTGAATACTGATCTGGCTTTTTGGATGAAGAATGGGGTTGAAATGCTATAAATAAAAAGGAAACACACGTAAGAATTGTGTACATATGTGGATAGTATCTTTTTAAAAAGACAACCGACCAGTTTTCCAAGCTTGAACACTACTATTGGCGAAAGAGACTTACGTTTAAATTATAAATAAAATCACTTTGATATGTTTTTAAGGACTTTTCTTTTAAAAAAGGACTAAACTTCAGACTTATCCATGACCACAACAGAGAACCGAGGACGGCATGCAGTTGTATTCCCAGATCTCCTGAAGTCCTCCGTGATGTTAACCAGATGGAAAATAAGACAAAAGAATTCACAACTCATGGCAGACTGATTTGAATTCCTTTAATTTCACACAATGAATAACATATGAATAGGATTAACTTTTTTTCCTTTTTTTCTCATTTTTTTTTAATAGTTAAGTGCTCTATACTGTGCTAACCTGATTTGGTAGCGAAAGGAGCTTCCTTTTAGAAAAAAATGTTTAAAAACCAACATCTAAAATCATGAAAAAGCATGACATTTTAGCATGCCAGATGTACCTAACCCTCAAATAACAGCAAGTCTGTCTCCATTTTTTTTAATGTACAAAAATGCTTCATGAATAAAAACCGTTACAAAAAGAACATTTCAAACAAATGTACAAGTTTTTTTTGTCTTGCCTCTATATTCAATAAAATACAAATACATTTTTGCTCTAAAATATGTTTACATACAATCAAAGGAGAACATGCAAATTACACGTTAAAAAAGGCTTTTAAAAACCACTTATGAGTACAACCCAAAAAGTAGCCCCCACATCTTATAGAACAATCTTGTGCCCGTTCATTTTTGTAGATTTTTTTTTAAAATTTTTTGAAATACAGTATGTACATATTTAACACTTTGTGTGCATTTAGTATTATTATTTAAGAAACAGCATTAAAAAAAATAAAGCAATTGACATGGGTGTACCTTCCCCCTCTCTCTTCCCATGTTGACAAAATTGGCATCTCCCTTCCTACATTTCATTTTTTCCCCCCTCTCAGTTTGAACAGGGGTGGTGACAAGCCTCTACATGTTTCATTGCTAAGCAGGCAGGCATTTTTTTTATGAACATCTCAAGTAAATATCCTTGGTTGAAATGTGTTTCTGTTTAAAAACCAAACCCTACACTTTGCAGTATCAGCCGAAGAAAACCTGATAGTGACACTTACATTATCAATAGGAATGTAAACACCGACGTTGTCCACCAGCTATGCCAGCACTGATATTTAGAACTGGGGTGTAAACAGTAATGGTTGCAGTTTCATATCATTATCTTTTTTGGGGGAGGGAGGATGTATTGAAATGGAAAGCATCATTAAAAGCCGATCTCCTTCTAGAAGGCATTCCCCTAGGAAAACAGAAAGAAAGTGTGCTTACCAGAATACAGAGTGTATATATATTTTAAACAAGACATTTTGGCTCCATCCAATTTTATTCGTTTACAAACGCAATGATTTGAGAGAGGTAAAGGGGTGGCTTTCGGAGCATCTCTGCCATTATAGTCATCACTAATGATCCAAAAGGGAAGTGTTGAAAATGAACTGGTTTATTCCTACCAACTCTGAAGGGCCAATGTTGGCAAAGTTCTAGCCATATCTGCATCTAGAGTTTTCATGAGATCGATTTCTGGTGGGTGTGAACCCTCCCCTTCTCTCCCTTGAAGGAAGCACCGTGAGTCTTTGAAACTGTGACATATGAGCACTTAATGGCCAAAATCATGTTGCTTAATGCAGTAAATGGCACTAGAGGAGGTCTATTGACACAATGGGGATTGGGTGAGTCAACTCCTCCATAATTCCATTGATTCAAACTGTGACTTACTTTAGCAGAGTGTGTTGCAGTTAGAATAGGCTCAGTTGAATCTATGGAACTTATGGAGTTGACTCACCAAACCTCTAGTGACTCAATAGGCCTATTCTAATACGTTTACCACACTAAACAACAGGATTCTGGCCAATATTTCAGAAGAACATCACTGCATTATAGGTGCTAAATATAATTGGTAGACCCAGCTACCGTAGACCTATTTAGCGAAAGGAACTTGTACAATCAGCAAGTACATGAGACTAATAACGAGCTCTAGGGATACAACTATCCAGATCCAGGGATGGGGCTCTTGGTACAGGAGGGCACTTCCATGGGCCCATCGGATTCTGAATGTGAATACACACCCGCTCCCCATCGCAATGCTCATCATGTTCCTTTGAAATGGCTGGATAAACCTTTGGGAGCCAAGCCGGATTGATATCTGCCACCTGTGTCCCATCATATATCTCTGTGTTTGTGTGTTCTAACTAAATTATTGAGAAAGGTGGAGAGGGATGATTTTTTTTAAAAAAAGAAGCTCATTACCAAATATTGACCAAAATCCTGTTGTATAGTTACACTGCTGGAGGGGAGTTAAGTCACAGCAGCAAATCAGTGCTCGTTAACAAGTTCCTGCTCGCATTCCTTGTTGTACGCCAGTCAGGGTGGCTTAGCACATGACCAGGAATTCAAGCAGGAACTCCTCAATTAGTGGCAATTGGCCTCTGCGAATGACACTGTTTCCTTTCCACCAGCGTAGCCGTGCAAGAGGATTTTAATAACATGGTGTAGTCTCCCACCTCACATGTAATCCCTGACAACTGGTAGATAATGCATTCTTTAATATGATTATTCTGTTTCTACAAATTATTTTTAAAAAACAAGATGGGCAGGTCATGTGACATGCAAAGCATGCATTCACATGGCCATCTAACAGTCCTGGTTTGCTCTTGTATGAATTATGATCCCAATCTTGACCTTCCGAGCCTTTATCCATTGTATTGGCCAAACAGCCAGATGTGGGTCACAGCAGCATGGTCTCAATTGCACTTTACATTTTTTTTTCCTGCAAGTTTTCATGCAAAAACATCCCCCGAGAAGGCTCTCCACCACTGCTGTTTTGAAGTTATGGCTCACAGTCAGTGATTTCAGTACCGGTCACCTGTGTGTCAAGGAGCAAAACAGTCTCTCTCTTTTTAAAACTGGCATGATAAATATGGCATTTAGACTGAGTACATAGGAGCAACATTTTGGAGATTTGGGGGTAGCTGTGTTACTCTATGTAAAAAAACCATAGAATATGGTGGCAACTTGTAAAGATGAACACAACGGTTCAGTCTTTAAAGTTCCACAACCCTGGTGAGGGTTCTGCAGCTCACTCATTAAATAGAGCCAAGGAGAGGTCTATTAAAGGGAGTGACAGATCTTTGAAATCCAATCACATGCATATTTCCTCAAAAGTAAATCCCACTGTGCTCAGTGGGACTTACTACAATGTTAAGTGTGCTCAGAACTGTAGCTCTAGTGTTGTTTTAGATGCATATGCCTATTCAAGGACTGCTGGGATAGTGATAGTAGGTCTCTACTGCCCAGTTAAGTCACATCCCTATATGAATAATGGTGTGTTGTAATGATGTTGGGATGGTAATGATGGCTGTGGCAAATGTATGGCTGCCTCATTCTGTATAGCGGGCACGAATCAGTGGTGGATAGTGGCATCTCCCTTGTAACACCCTATGTATGAAGATGCAAAAGATTACATGCATGTGTTAATGAAAAGTAACACATGAAATGGAAAAGACAATAATGCTGGAAAAGGTTGAAGGCAGCAGGAAAAGAGGAAAAGCCAAATGTGAGATGGACTGACTCCCTAAAGGAACCACAGGCTTGAATTTACAATTATTGAGCAGGGCTGTTGAGATCAGAACTTTTTGGAGATTTATAATTCATAGGGTTGCCATAGGTTGCCGGTGGCGTGACAGCACAGAACGTATGAAATGCCCCTTATTAAGGATGTGTATAGAATGTGTGCCTTTCTTTTCCCCCCACATTCTCCCAGTCTGCACTCCTTAGAAGCAGACATGGCCCAAGTAAACCTCACATGAATTTGGGATTTTGGGATTTGCAAAGCATTTTATTGAATAGGAAAAGAAAATTCATGAAATGTACACATTTGCAAGGTGCAGACAGAAATTTTGCACATTTCAAAAATGCAAACACAACGAATGGGTTTCTGTCTGCATGCAAGCTATGTGGGGTTTTTTTTTGGGGGGGGGAGTATTTCAAAAAGATGAAAAGGAGAAACCCCCAACCTGGATGGATTTCTCCCTGTTTTTTGAAAAAAGTATATCTGGGAGCAGATGGACATGGAGGTAGGAAAAGGAAGTCCGCAGGAATGGAGTTAACAGCTGTGCTTATCCCTAGTCCATCGTGACAAAATGGCCACTCCAGTTGCAGTTTTTGCTGATACATACTGAAATCAGTCAAAACACATGAAACCACCACCGATTCACAGATGTGTCTGTGTTTCTCTGTGTATGAGGGACCAAAAAGCTCTGTGGTGGTGATCAGATGCACAAGAAAATATCTGCTAAGTCTGAAGCACTCCTCAATGCTAATACAGTACGAACCCCTGTATCTGCAGGGGATCAGTTCCACAATCTACTGCGGATGCCTGAAACTGTGGGTACAAGGGAACCGTATATACAACATACGAGGGGACAGGACAAAGGCCACAAAGAGATGACCTTGTATGTTGTATAAAGGGTTGTGGCAATGCCGATAGGTGAAATCGTAGATACCGATCCTGTGGATACGGGGTGTGTCTTACTGTACTTTCCAAGGGCATAAATATTTGCACTGAAAAAAAAAAGGATTATCTCTGATCAAAGAACCACTGAGTGGACCAACATTCAGTGACTCAATACCAGTCACTTGCTGGAGAAGACACATCCACATTTCGTGACTCACTGAACTAGCAGTGGATCCAAAAATGGGATATGTGTGGTAGTGTCACCCTGCCAAGCAGCAGCTTAATAAAATAAGTGGATTTGCTATCTGTCCAGTCTGGCAGTACCTTGTAAGGTGCAGGACTGAGAAATGGCCATACATGACCTTTGGCTTAGGAGTCACAACTTGGGCAGCTTTGCTGTAAGAAAAGGCATTCTGCCTGAGAAAGAAGGATAATTGCTTTCTGTCGTGGTCTGGATACAAACATCAACGTGCATTAATTTCTTCAAAAGCAGAGGTTCAGATGCAAACTTAAGCTTCCATTCTAACCTAACACAAAGCTTATAATTTTCATGACAGACAGATGAGTACTCATGGAGGAAATGGTAATATGTAAAACACTGTTGTTTTTTTCTGGAGATGGGGGAAAAAAAATCCGGGACTTGGTGAAATTCTCACTGTTGAACCTTGGTCAAGAGTTTGACCATGGCAAAGTGTCCACAGTGTGGAGAAGAGATGGTCATCAAAGACTGTTTGAAGCAAGAAGCAAATTGGACTTGGCAAAGCTGACAGAATCAGAGACGAGAAAAGCACATCGCTTTTGGGCTGCAGCTCCCTAGCCAACAAGCCGCCAACCCTTTCCCCATCTCTAGATAGAAGACCAGGTGAAAAAACGGAGAAATAGGGGGAAAACACTATTGTTTCTTCTTGACCTGTCCAGCTTCTTCCTACACAACGAGAGCCCTGTGGGACTAGTTCAGAGTACAACTGCATCCACATTACAAAGGTAAAAGCTAAAATGGGCTCTCGATGCCTGTAAACAGATGCAAAGCCTAAGAGTGCCGTTCCCCAAGCGAGACGCCTCACATGCCTTTTGCTTTCCAGATGGCAACCATTCCAATCTGTTGCAGCAAAAACTGAGGGCCCTGAAAGACTAACCCATTTCTCAAAGCCCACTTCATTTATCCAGAATATCAACTAAATAGATGACGTCACCACATGTGTCACCGTTCGCGTTAATGTTCCATTTCCCTCTGAACTGGACTCTATGCAAACACCCCGACCTCCCAATTTTGGGTATTGTATATATGCCTCAAACTGAGTAACTCTCTACGCATTTAACAGAACGGATTGCGCTCCACAAAAACTCTCCCTAAAACAAACGTGTTCGCTTTTAAAGTCCTGCTGGGCAATTTTGTTTTTCATTTGACAGAATATGTGTGATAAGGGGGTTAGGCAAAGGGATGGGGGGTTGTGGTTTTGGGCCACGGCTTCCAGAATTCCCAGGGCACAAATCTCTGAACCTCTAAGGGGTTAGTATGCTGGAGGATTCCAGCCTCCTAACCGTGTTCACGGTGTACACAAGACATGGCCTTGGGTTGGATCCAAAGTTGTCATTGGGCTAGTGGCTGCCCATTTTCAGAATTAGTGTCAAGGGTGGTGTGTAACACCATTTTTGGGGTTGCTTAAGTAGCTCCACAGCAATTTGCATAGCTGCTAACACATTGGTTCCCAACCTTGGGGTCCCCAGATGTTCTTGAACTACAACTCCCAAAAATCCTGGCCAGCGCACGTAGTGGTGGAGGCATCCGGGAGTTTTAGTCCCAGAACATCTGGGGAACCCAAGGTTAGGAACCATTGTGCTAGTGCAACTAGAACAACAGTGTGCTGTCGCATAACTGCGCTTGTCGGCCCCCTCCGCCCTGCCCCAAAGCTAGTTTAGATTTAGGTGATGTGATTTGCTGCCCCCTTTCCTTCTGGATCTGTAGAATACACCATCATCACATCTATAGAAAGGCTTTTCCAGACCAGAGACGGTTCCTGGCAGGCACAGGCATGGCTACTCACCATAAAATATGTTAGAAGGGAGCATGGGAAATGGTTTTAATTCTGATGAGACAGGGAAGATGCACATAGTTATTGAGGCTGGAGAAGGGCTGGCTTTAACAAAATGCTGCAGACTATAATTTTCTTTCTCAAATATCACCCTAACCTATGTATTCTTTTTTTACAATTAGCATGTACAGTATATTATTGAATTATGTCTTTTATGTCTTCGATGAACTCAAAGCAGAAGCTGTGCTAAGTTAGGAGTTCTCTGCTCTGATGTAATTAACAAAAAAAGGAAAGGAAGTGGCCATCTACCTGTTTTAAATTTTAACACCTAGCTTTCTCTCTCTCCCCACCCCCCCACCCCCTGAAAGCCATTATAACTACTGCAATGGAACAACACTTTCTTTAATAATGCCTGTGTTTGGTTTTGACAGATTTGCTTAAAGGAAAAAAAAAATACGGGTGGATTAAAAAGTACACTTTAAATTCGAACTGTACAATTGAAATGGGCAATTTAAAGAGACAATTTATTACACAGTTTTGTGTCCATGCAGACTGACTTTTTCCCTTCTTCTTCTTTTTAATAATTACATTATGTACAAAAGGGGGGGAAAAAAGACCTCAACCATTATCTTTCAGTTTATTAAGGCAACCACAACTTGGAAAAAAATGTGTCCAAAGTGACATTAGTACAACTTCAGTGGCAACACCCTCTGAATACTTAGACTAGCATTATTATTATTATTATTGATAAGAACACTTATTCATTTTATATTTTAATTTAGGAAATGTCTGTCAAGAAATGACACAATCCTTCCCTCTGCTCTTTTATTTTCTGGGTAAAATATATTTGAAGTGACTTTTGCTGTTTTCCTTACGTTAACGAAAAAAGAGAAGAAGCAAGCCAATGCATTGCTTCACTGCTTAAGACAAAAATGTACAGAAATGTCACCCTTTCTTGTGTCTCTACTGATTCCCCCCCGCCTTTGCTGTTATATTTCAATATAACTCTGCTTTCCAAAATCAACAGGGCCAGGGGTGAATGCTTGCTTTTCCTGTCCATGGGAACACCAAGCCACTTGATGGGAGGATCTTGTGAGTGAAAAACTGAGGTTTGTTTTTATGGGAAATGCTTCGCTTTTTGTTTGTTTGTTATGCTTCCAGAGACGGAGTTTGCCAGACTCCGCTTCTCTTGTCTTTCCGCTTATGCACCAGAACCGTGTGTAGGATGGAGGAGGCGAGAGCAACACAGAAATCAGTGTTCCTGATCTTATTCCTTATGATTCATTGGCCAGAATCCTGGGAAAGATTTCTGAAAAAACAAAAACAAAACACAACCCAAACCTGACAAAATAAAACAGAAAAACGTCTAAAGCAGATTAAAAATAATCAAGAGCGCCGCTGAGGATGATACACTCTTTTTTGTTTAAGCCAGACTCATTTCCACTGCAAGAGTTGCCAACTTTTTTCCTCACAGGGGCTCTTGTGCCTCCACAGCTGCATGGTATGAAGAGAAATCAGGTACAAAATGCAATGTTTTCCCTTCATGGAACAGCCGTTGACTAGAAAAGCTGCTGGTGGTGAACTGATTTCTGCAGTGCCTCTGGAAAAAAAAAAAAGGGACAGGAGCCTCTATTAAGAAAGAAGTTGACCATCAAGGTGGGAATGTTTGTTCTGCCGTGCGCGGAGCTCTGATGAGATTGAGGGAACCTCCTTTTTCTTTTGGAATATGAGAACAATACTGATTTTTCTTAACAGACATGGATGGGCTCACTAGATCGGAAACTGTCCCTCGGGACCCCTTCCCCCTCTTCTTAACCTAAAGGCTAATGCCAACCATTTGCCGTCCTTGTCACTATTATTACTAGTCGTTCCTACTGGAGTTCTTAACAGCTGCTGTGCTATGGAAATACAGAGCCAGTCTGAGGCTGGGGACAGAAGAAGGGTGTCAAGCAGACGTGGGCCAGGCGAGCACTCTGGTCCACGGGTTCCCGGGCACTAACCATCCATCGCTTTTCCCATGACCTGTCCCCTAGTGGAGGTTTTCGCTTTCGCTTCCTCTCGTCTTCCGGTGCCTTTTCACCTTCACTTCCTCCTCTTCCTCCTCCTCTGGAAGTCGCTGCAATTTCTTTTTCCTCTTCCCAACTCTCGGTGGTGCTCGTGAAGGAGGGGGTGGTGGTGGTGGCGGAGGAGGGGCCTGGAGTGGAGACTCCCGGGCCATATAGACCACGGCCTCAATGGTGGCGGCAATGGTATCTTGACCGGCTGCCTGTTCCAAGAGCAAAGGATTCGGCGCGAACCTTTGGCCTCGTTTGCTAGGGAGGTCCACGCATTTTTCCAAGACGGGCATTTGGTCTCTGGAGTCTTCCTCGTAGGAGAGCGGCTGCTTCCGAGGACGCCCTCGCCTCTTCTTGACAAAGTTATTGCCCGTCTTGGACTGCCTCTGCAGCCGCTTGGCTTTCAGGATTTTGTTGACGTGATCCAAATTCTTCTTCGTAGACAGGATCTTGGTATAGTTGCACATTTTCCGCACCTCGCACTGGATCGCTTCGATTTCGCAGCGCTTAAACCGTTTCTTGAGCGGCGAGCCAGCTGCTGGGGACAGAAAAACAAGGAGCAATTAAGTTCGGTATCGACTGAGACAGTTACGCAGGTCTGCAAAACAATGGTTGAAACACGATTCATGGCAGCCAATGTAAAGATTTTCTAGGTCTCAGCTTTGAGGGAAGCATGGCATATCAAGAGAGGGCCTTCTCTGTTGACAGACTTTGGAACTCCCTCCCGCAGGAGGCCAGGCTGGCCCCCTCTTTGCTGTCCTTCCTCAAGCAGGCAAAGACCTGTCCCTTCAAGCAAGCTTTCCCTTAATTGACTGGCTAGCCTTTCTGGGATTTTTAAATCGATTACTGCTTTGAATGTGTTTTTAGTATTGCTTTAGTTTACCATTTCTGAGTGGCATTTTTTAAAAAAATCCTCTTTAGTATTTATATACTCATTTGTTTTTAGCTTTAAATATTATCTTGTAAGCCACCCTGGGTCCTTTTTAAGGAGAAAGGCGGGGTAACTATATTTTAAATAAATAAATATCAATCAAACAACCAACTAAATTCATTAGTACTTATGATTAATAAAAGATGGTCCATCTGGATTCATCTCAGAATCTTCTTTTCTATTCTACGTTCGGGCTAATCAAAATTCTCAACTAGATGAACTGAGTGGGGACACTAAAACAGCCACCTTCTCTTTCAAACAACTCCACCAACCTTCTCTTGCTACCACTGATTAATTTCTTTACCAAATACTTACGCCCCACATTACTTTTTTAAAATGAAACAGTCCATGGCCAACAACTATTAATGGAATAAACACATACCAGAAACAAATTTTAAGCACTAGCATATCAATTATAGAAGCAACTTGAAAATAACACATATATATATGTTTTATCAGAGGTTTGTTCCACTATTCCCTCATCAGCGAAGTCAGGATTGAAGCCTCCCAGTGCAGCCTCACACCTGTACTTAGGTCTTATACCAGCAATGTAACATCACAAAAGGCCACCTGAAGAGAGGTATATCATTACTTTTTCACTGCCTGGCACAAAATTAGCAAAGATGGAGCCAGAAACTTTGATTCTAGTCCCCAGTGATGTTGGGAGATGGAGAGGATCCAATTTTTGGATAAGAACGCCCAGAATATTCCAGGCAAGCATGCCCACTGGTCATGCTTGGGTGCTGCTGTAGCAGTCCGAAAAAGTAACTTTTCCCATCTCTGCTTGTCCCAGAAAACCTATAAGCCAAAGTAGACATCTCATGAGCTGTTCAGCGTGTCTGCCCCATTCATGCCTATAGCAGGGGTCTCTGAATTGCTATCCATTTTAATAGGTCTAAATATTTTTCAACCAAACAAGGCATATAGAGGTCCTTTCTCCCTTCTTCTTTAAAAACTGTATGTTAAAATATGCATCTGTTGATTTTATTCTGTAAGTGATCGTTGTCTTGGATTGTGCTTTGTGAAGTATTCAGAGGTAACGATAATAATATGACTGCTCTTGTTTTTATCACGGCTTCTGCTACTGCCATCGCTGCCCTTGGGGGAATCTTCTCATTCCCACAGTTACTGCTCCTAGTTCTGAGTTGTCCCCGATGGATGGATGCGCCTGGGAAGCTGTACCGCACTCAATAAACTACCACGTATTTGGAATAGGGTTTTCCAAAAAAAAATTTGATTGCCAGAGTACAGATTGGTTCCTGGTGCAAAGATGGAGTCAGCTTTCAAGTCAATGGAGAAATATCACTCATGTAACTACGGAAAAGTCTATACTCCCTCCTGACATACCCACCTATCCAGGTTTTGATTGTGGACAAAGGTGATGCTTCCACAATTTCTCTGCACCTTGTCACTGTAAGTCACCTGTTAATTAATTATATTTTTACCCCGCCTTTCTCCTTAAAAAGGACCCAAGTCAGCTTACATTATTAAAAGACAATATTAAAGCTAAAAGTCTAAATACTAAAAAGGATCAAGCAATACCACATTTAAAAAAACAAAACAAAACAGTAAGCAAAAACACATTCAAAGCAGCAAGGCACAACGATCCATTTAAAAATCCCACTCAGACAGCCAGTCACTGGGGGAAAGCTTGCATAAAGAGAGAGGTTTTTGCCTGCTTTTGGCAGGACAGCAAAGATGGGGCCAGCCTGGCCTCCTGTGGGAGGGGGTTCCAAAGTCTGGGGACATTATTATACTAGGTATGAAGGGTTGGCCATTAATGATACATCCTGGGCTTTCATGGACAGAGTGGTAGATGCTACTTACACAGAGTCTGGAAAATCATCACCTCTTCAGAACATACATACCTGCTTCTGATGCTGTTGATGAAGGTAAGAGAGATAACACTGGGTTTGAAGAGAGCGCAACACCATCAAGAGCTGCTGGTTTCCGACGGGTCATGACAGCTGAAGCAGAACCCTCGTTTTTATTATGAAGTGAATTCTGGTCTGCTTTTAGGTGAGGATTGGTAATTCCTAGAGAATGAAAGACAAAATAATGGTTAATTATGGTGGAAACCTAGGCTGATGGTAAAGGTTCCCCTTGACATTTAGTCCAGTCATGTCCGACTCTAGGGCGCGGTGCTCATCCCCGTTTCCAAGCTGTAGAGCCAGCGTTTGTCCGAAGACAGTTTCCGTGGTCACGTGGCCAGTGCGACTAGACATGGAACACCGTTACCTTCCCACCAAGGTGGTACCTATTTATCTACTCGCATTTTTTACATGCTTTCGAATGGCTAGGTTGGCAGGAGCTGGGACAAGCGATGGGAGCTCACTCCGTCCGTGGATTCGATCTTATGACGGCTGGTCTTCCGACCTTGCAGCACAGAGGCTTCTGCGGTTTAACCCGCAGCGCCAACACGTCCCTAGGCTGATGAGAAACTCACAATAAATGCTCAGCTATGCTATGATGGGAAATTGGCCCCAGCCTTCCCTGCTTGTAAATGTGCTTCTAATAATGCACTTTTGATACTAGAGAGGATTACAATTTTTTTTTTACTGGGTTTCAGTCATTTTGCTTGAGGACATCACATAAACATTGATTCCCAGCCAACACATTATTGCCCCACAAGTCTGTTTTTAAAATAATATGAGGAAAGACTGTGATCACATGTCTGTTGGTGTTGTTTTTCCATGTGCTTCCATGCACTCATGTATCTATCACCACAATCACAAGTATGAGAATACTATGACGTTATCCCACTTAACTAACCACTTACCCTCCATTCTAACAATTTCTCATTACATCCATGAAACAACTGATTATGTTGGTGCTAGCTAAAGAGGCTTCTATCACAGTTGCTATTCCCACCACCACTACTATCATCTGCCTAATCTTCTTCCTCTCCTTTGCAATCTATCTTTTCTCCAATATTGCTAGGGTGCCACACATTAGGGCTATCCCTTTTTATTCTCATAACAGCATTGTGCACTAAGTTGGTTTTGTAGTTGTAACTGCATCAAGTAAGTTCCCCATATGCTTCCTAGATGAGGTGGGAGTAGGAAGAATTAAAAGGCCACCATGTATGATCAAATGCAGCCCATTGTCATGCTCACTCTCTTGCAAAACCAACCAGCCAGCCAAGAGCTACAAAATCCCAACTTCTACAGCACTGTATGTAAAAGCAAAAACAAACTTCTGATGCTCAAGATACTGTCTCCTGCACTCAATACCAGGTGGCATTATAGCCCAGGCCAGGACTTGAAATGTCAAGAGAGGAACCAGCAGGCGCAATGCTCAAAACAGAGTTTTGAACTGGAAGAAGTAACCTGTAGTCCCCTCGGAACCAGGAAATCCATTGAACTGATCTGAACCATGAAAACTCCTTCCCTTGGGCCAGTGGACCAGTCTTTCTCTAGGAAAAAAAACACTAACTGGGCTGGTTTATGGTTCGATTGGTGGTTCAGTTTGGGGATCCTGTTTTGCCAAAACAAAATGAAGCGCCAAACTCCCCCCCCCCCCCTCAAGACAACGTAGGAAGGTGATTAGGGAAGGGACGGGCAGTTCCCCCCAGCACAAATCTGAAAAATGAACCACAAACACTTTTTTTTTTGGGGGGGGGGGGTCTGTGATACATTTGTGGGTCGCCAGAACCACCCGTTCTTCTGGTTTGTGAAAGCATAGGAAAAGCAGGGAGAAAAGGCATGTAGGGGGTTTGATGAATACATAGGAAAAGAAAAAAGAGAAAGACGGCAGGAAAAAAGAAAAGGAAAAGTTACTGAGGTTACCCTAAGAAGGTTGTCATCTAGTTGCACATTACCTTAGATGACACTGGTAATCCTGGCGAGCAATAGAGAGGGAAGTCAGCAGCAGAAAAAGAGACCAAGAAAACATTAAAAAAAATTGAAAATAGGGTTCCAGGCTCAAGATTCTTGGAGGAGGTGGTGGACGAGGTATGGCCTGCCAGCGGATGCTGGATTGCAATTCGCACCGTTCCTCAACACGGTTAGGCTGGCTTAGGGCTCATGGGAGCTGCAGTTCTTCAGCATCTGGAAGCCGGCGCCTTCCCTGCCCCGGTTCTTAGATGTCTGTCTGTATTTCCTTTTTTTGTGTGTGTGGCCTGTTTTGCCCGCACGGAGCCTGAGGCCTCATCATTGGAGATTCGAGACAAGTAGCTAGCTTGTTTGTTTCAGATGACAATGCCGAATGCGCGAACCCCATGAGACGGTGTTGTGCACAGAAGAAATGTGCGGCAAATTAAGAGTTGTGTCAGTGTTTCCAAGATGGAAACAATCTTAGTATATGTGTGTGCACATGTGTGTGTGTGTGTGTGAGAGAGAGAGAGAGAGAGGAGAAAAAAAGAGGGAGGGAGGGAGAGAGAAGTTGTGTATTCAGAACATAATGATGCCAGCCACCTCCTGGATCTAACATCTGCTGATAATTAAGCTGAAGATCCTGTATAAAAAGCTCTATGAAAACTAGCAGCTGTCACCTCTTGACCTCTATCAATGGAAAAAAAAAAAAGGACCCTAACCCATAATTCCTCCCCCTCCCCACTTCAACCCAAGTCTCTGTGAAACTGTGGCTCCCCAAACCAAGGGGCAGCCATCCATTTTCCGAAGGTAATCCCTCACAAACCACTTATCCTCTCTCAAAATCTCTACCTGCACAGAGTGTTTGCATTAAAGACTCTTGATTTATGGATCCCGGCTTCTTGGATGGAGGGGGCCTACTTCCTGTTGCCGTGGTTACTGGAATCTCGGTCCAAGGTTAAACTACTCCCGACTCAAAAGCGGTGGCAAGACCGAGCATCGAACAACCGGATTTTTATTGACTACCCTAGGCTGCTTCAAAGGTCAAAGACCACAGTGCTGCATCCTGCCTTTGGAGGGAGTCAATACGTCCGATATTTTTATTTCTCTTCCTGTGAAGAAGTTCCTGGGGTGTGTGTGTGTGTGCGTGTGTGTGAGCTGCCACCTATCGGGGGCTTAGCAAGGTCACCCAGATCATTGAGGAACACCGTTCTCCCAAGGAGCTGTTACAAATTTGACAAACGACTTCAAAAGGACTTAGCATCCACCCTTCGGCTCATCATTAGCTCTCTGCGGGGCTGCCGGTATTGCGTCTTCAGAGCTCACTTTTGTTTCTAATTTACTTCGGCCCTATTTTGAAATGGAGCCTCACTCCAGATGGTGGCATGTTAAGAGCCCATATAGAAGAAATAACTGCCTGAAAAGGGGGAGGGGGGGGAAGAGCTTGATGAATATTGAAACGCCACCTCCAGCTGATAAACCATTTTCGTAACCACCGGAGGTCAGGCCAAAGTCAATGGATCCATGACTCAGTGGTGGAGGACATGTGTAGGATGGAAATGGGAAGTGGTTTCCAACTTTGGGAAGCAGTTCCCAACACTGGTAACCAGGTGTTCTTGGACTGCAACTCCCAGAAGCCTTCACCACTAACTGTGTTGGTCAGGGTTTCTGGGAGTTGCAATCCAAGAACAACACCTAGGTTACCCAAGGTTAGGAGTCTCTGTTCTAGGTGTTTCCAGACTGTCGTTCCCAGCATTCCTTACCACCGGTTAGGCTGGCAAGGGCTGATGACAGCTGTAGTCCAACAGTACTTGGAAAGAGGGATGTCCCCTATCTTTGCTGTCTCAGGTGCAACGCCTGGTATTTCCCTCTAGAATCAAAGGGAACCCTTCTAGAACCCTTCAGATGTTGGTGCACTGCAACTCCCAGCATTTTTCATGACTGGCTTGCTGGTTAGGGTTCATGGGAGTCCCACAACATCTGGAAGACAGCACTTTCTCCACTCCTGATCCAGAAGGTCTGGATTACAGATGATGGCAGACCTGAGCATAAGGAAAGTAGACATTCTTGGGGTAAATGGCCAAGTCATTTGACCAATTGTTCTGGACGTTTGCCACAATGCATAGTAAATGGGTGAGCCGAAGATTGACAGTAGGAGAAGAATCAAACAGTTGCCAGTTTCTAGAGAACCAGTTGCACCTTTTTAATGCTGGGCTAAGTAGTTCTTATTCTAACCGATCAAGTCTCTTCTTACATTCGTGATGAAAAGGTCACATGCAAAGTTCACAAAACCTAAATTGCCCAGTCCACATCTGATCAGGGGCCCTGAATACATGCCCTTGGCGTGTAAATTTGAAACACTGATGAACCACAGAGGTTCCAATAATGTACCATGGAAGACTTGATGTCAACAAAACTTGATGGCAACATACTTTGTGTGAACAGTAATAACCAAATACCGGGAGATTTGGGTTGCCCTCAGTTTATTGTGGAAACTTTCCTTATCTAAGATGAATGACCAAAAATTTCTCATTTTCAAGTTCCCAGTAAATCCATGGGCTTCCACAAACTGAATCCTCACACCATTCATTTCAAATGCTGAGTCTTGTTTCATTGTTAGCTCCACTACAACCCAAGGAAATAGGCAGACCATAAGGACTTGAGGTCAAGCCTTCCCTCATCTTATTTTTGTAACACTTAGACTCATTAAGAGAGCTATGACTTTGAAACTGTGCACAGATTATTTTTGGTGTCTCTTTTGGCCTCACAAAGTATGTCCCCCCCAAAAAAAAAACCTGTGTGAAGAATGGCCAACTTGAATGTACTGGATACAAGGAAAGTTGTTGACAAGCTTTGAACGAGCAAGCTTAGAGTGAACATCAACATCCAGTGCAAAGTGTCCCGGAAGTGGTCTGAATGCTTGTTCTCTGCCTTGAGAAAAGGCACATCAGGATGCAGGGAATAAGAATTGAAACCACTGTCAACACACTTTAAGACTGTACTTCACCCTCAGAGATGGCCAGTAAAAAGTGACAGCTAAATCCATTAGCTGGAGAGAGATCATCCTGCTGAAAAGCAGAAAGGGTTCTGCCTGAGCATTAAGAAACTCCTGCTTAAAGACTGAGTGGGCAGAAAGTCTATATGAATGAAGAGTTTCGCTTTCGGTGCCTGTGACAAAAACAGATCAGAAAGGAGATACATCAGCTCCACGGAAAAGGCTCTTGTGAATTACACTTCCACTAGACTCCAAACACTCTGGAGGAACTACCACAGGAGCCCACCGTGGCTCCAGCCCACGCCCCATTTTTATATATTTTTGTCCAAAACGGTCAATCGCACCTTCTAGGGGGCACGGCTGGCCATTCTGGGCCAGCTCCCCCAACTGGTTTAGAGCCACAGGGGAGTTTTCCTCAAATTAGAAGTGACCAAAGGTCTCTGGAGGGTACAAATGTTAACCCCAGATCTCCTTGGGACATTTCCCACCATGGAGTATCATCAGATAGAAAGCCTGCCTGGTGAGTGAGACCGTTATAAGAATCCTTGCTGAGAGTTTTAGAAATGTCTCATCCTCTCACAATGTGGTGAAAAACCTTTTGCACTGTCTTGCTTTCACGTACAAGAATAAGATAATCAATGCTATACAGCAGTGGTTCCCAACCTTGGGTTCTCCAGGTGTTCTTGGACTGCAACTGCCAGAAACCCTGGTCAGCACAGCGGGTGGTGAAGGCTTCTGGGAGTTGCAGTCCAAAAACACCTGGGTCACCCAAAGTTGTGAACCACTGCTTTACAGGATTAATCTCAAAACTTCATTACTCTTAACTCTGTTCCTGCACAGCTACCACGGCTTGCCATTTAGAGAACTGCTGGATAGCTCAGCGGCTTAGGTCTCTGGCTGTGGAGCCAGAGGTTGGGAGTTTGATTTCCCACTGGGCCTCGTTGATGGGGACTGGACTCAACGATCCAGAGGGTCCCTTCCAGCCCCGCAGTTCAAAGAACATCTGGATGGTCTTCTGGTCCATGAAAAAACTTCACATCTTCTCCCTTGCTTCCTATATTGGTGGAACTTTCTCCCAGAAACCTGCAAGCAGCTGCCTGTCTAGCTTCCTTCAGATCCCTTCTTAAGATTGCTATTCTTCCCGCGAGGGCTTTACCTCAACCTCTCATTTTCCCACTCAGCAACCAGGAGTGCAATCCTAACGAGCTGAGACACTGGAAATGATTTAGGATTATCCTCACCATGCTGTTATCGCGGATCTGTCCTGGACATTTACTCCTTCTCTACCTCATTTTCCCTTCTTTTTTTCCATTTCGATTTAAGATTGCAGTATAAATTAGTGCCCAGGCCAACATCTGTATAACTGAAACAAGTGGGTATTGCTTCTCTGTTCACTCTAATTCCCCTTCCTCCCCTTTTCCTGTTGTTCCTTGAGTGCGGAATTGTAAATTATAAGCCCATTTGGGTAACGAAATTATCCTTTTTGCAAACAAAGGAGGGGAAAAAAGGTCCAGGTTTTGTTTGTCGTGTTGCTGACAGAATGCCAAAGGGATGGTTTTGGGGTGCTTGATACCGTGCGACATTCAGAGGGGCTACACATTATTTTCACAACAAGCACAGCAGTGCTGGGGGGGGGGAGGCACTCTGTGAGACCATAGATCAAGAGAACCTACCACAGCCTCAATTTCATGGGAACTTCTGAACATATTTGAGAAACGGCGGAACCAACAGCTACTAAGAAATCAGAAGAATGCGGTTGTGTCACTGAGGAATAACAAATACTTTGCTATTTTCCACCATCTATTGGGAAAAAAATATTTGCTAAATTTAACTTAAGGAACTTCTATCTATAGGTTGGTCACTGCAGTAGTATAAATAACTTCCTGTTACCTAAGATTCCAGAATGGACAAGGTTCCACGCCATTCTGAATCTTTTGCTGCAGAAGTGGCAGCCTTCTGAAGTCATATGACCCTGCCTCTGCTTAAGGATTACAAATTCTTCCCCCACCTCCGGAGGTCAAGGTGCCCAGTATCCAAAAGCAGCCAATCTATGTTGGTTGTGAGGGAGCAGAAAATACCACATGTACTTTCCCACTTCGATTGCAGCGCCACACATTGGCTGAAATCCTGTGGTGCTGATACGGAAAAGTCGTAATTCTGGAGGTGACATGCCACAACTTAAGACATTTCTGTAGACAATATCTGTGGCATACTGAGTCACATGATCTGCCACACAACAGATTATATCTATGGAGATTTCTGAGGTTGTTGTTACATGCCGTCATGTCACCTCTGATTTACAGTGATCCTCTGAATGAGTGATTCCCAAAGTGTCTTGTCCTCAACAGCTCTGCCCAGCTGTTGTAGACTCAAGCCTGTGACTTCCTTTAGGGAGTTAGTCCATCTGATATTGGGTCTTCCTCTTTTCCTGCTGCCTTCCACCTTTCCCAGCATTATTGTCTTTTCCAGAGGATCCTGCCTTCTCATGATGTGCCCAAAGTAGGACAGCCTCAGCTTCAACATTTTGGCCTCCAGAGATAGTTCAGGTTTGATTTGATCTAGGACCCACTGGTTCATCTTTCTGGTAGCCCAGGTACCCACAAACTATCCCACACACTACACCAGAGCACAGACAGAGTTCTGACTCCTGTCCTCTGAAGAGGCCGGCCACAGAGACTGGCGAAACGTTAGGAAGAAAAACCTTCGGAACATGGCCAAGCAGCCCGAAAAACCTACAACCACCATCGTACCCACAAAGTTTCCCTCAAGCACCATATTTCAAATATCAATTTTTTTCCCCTGCTAGCCTTCAAAGATTTCTTAGCTGGAGACAATTTGCCTCCAACATGCCCTTTGTGGGCCAAAGTGTTGTTCCTCTCCTCAACTGCCTGGTTGTGATGTGGACCCGCACTTTTTAATTTAGTTGCACACCGCATTTGCAACATAATGCTCCTTGCAACATTAGCTGGGCCAGATGATTTTCATTTTGATAATTATTTTGCATAAAGGTTGAGAAGAAATATGATCAACGGGGAATCTCTCTCTCTCTCTCTCTCCCCCCCCCCCCATCAAAAGAAAAAGGAGGAGCAGGAATAAGCTTCTTTTGAGTGGCTGGGTAGGAGTGATGCCCTGTTCCATAGCCGGGAAGAGCGAACGGAATTACAGTCTGATAATGCAACGAAGAAAAGTCATCCTTATTAAAATAAGGCTCACCTCCTCCCACGATGGATGCCAGCCATCAATTAAAAACAATCAAGCATTTATTCTTCACCCATCAAGATAAAAACAAACAAAAAAAAACCCCCTGCTTGCCCTGATGGAGCCGGGGCTTATTTTTTCTGACTCCACAGGAATTCCAGGTGAGCGGTAGGATTTTCATTAACATTATGGTTAGGATTCCATACACACTTTTTTGTACCTCATGACCCCACCAATGAGAGTTCCAATGCCTGCCCCAAATGGATCCAACCTACGGACAATAGGAGTCGATCGCTACAGATTCCATTTGCTGAAAAATGGCTCTGCAGTTTTCAAACCTGATATCTTGCACTGTTTGGGTCAAAAGTGTTGCAGAGTTTTGAATTTTAAATTCCTCTGGCTCTGCAGCAGAAAGGCAGAGATTCACAGAGCAGAATAGCTTTATGTTCTCCAGTTTAGTCTATCCCCTTTTTACTCATCAATGGGCACTTACAGTCTCAATAACTCAGTCTGTGATATTAGTTGTAGAAAGAATAAAGATTTCATTACTTGCAGTGAAAGGATGACAGCAAACTGAAAACAGGCCTGCTTTGAGCAACCGGCCTCAACAGACTCACTGGATCCAGCAAATAAAAGAGAAGGAAAGAGATCAAAAGGAGAGAGGCAGGGCTCTCTTTGAATTCAGAGGCAGGTGCGAACTATTGGTTCATGCTGGATACAATGACAGTCACCCCAGCCCAGAAAGGGCCTTCCTAGACACACCCATTAATGTCAGCATGCGAGGTTGCAAAAACTCCAATAAAAAGTGCCTAAAAGGCACCATGCAATAGATTCATCTGGGCCTTTCTTCTCATCCTCTGAAATCTGGAGAGATGGTTTGCAACTCTTCAGATGACACAGACCTGCAGAATATCTGCCAAGATAATGCAACAGAATGTGACTTGGGGAATTCAAATGTGCTGTCATTGGGCATGAAGGTTAAAATACAGAACACACCATCCTTTTGATCTTTTGCCTCTGCAAGTACAGCAGCATCCCAGGGAGCAGCAACATCTAAACTTTTCTGATTGACAGCACTGTATCAGCAACACACTGCATCAGAGGCTCATGGGCTTGCACTGTGGTGAGAAATGTGCACGGCTGTATGAGAGAAGTGAACACAGCTAACTTATCAAGGGGATAGAAGATGCAAAGTTATGATTCTCATATGGCACAACACACCACTGGCCACTTGAAAAACAGCAGCATAGAAAGGGCAGGTTTTGCAGGAAAATTAACAACATCCTTATACAAAGGGGTAAGCTGGCGGGATAGTTCAGTGGTTTAGGTATATGACTACAGAGTCAGAGGTTGGAAAGTCAACTCTCCACTGTGCTTCTTACAAGTGGAGCCAGCCTCTGTTGTCTGAGCGAGCTGCACAGTCCTAGAGCGCCCACAGAAGAACGGAACCATAAATAACTTCTGAGTGTTCTCTACTTGGAAAATCATAGAAACATAGAATAATGGAGTTGGAAGGGGCCTAACAAGGCCTTCAAGTCCAACCCCCTGCTCAGTGCAGGAATCCAAATCAAATCAGATCTGACCGATGGTTGTCCAATTTTCTCTCAAATGCATCCAGCACTGGAGCATTCACCACATCCTAAGGTCAGAGGTTCCATTGTTGTACTGCTCTAACAGTTAAGAGGTTTTTCCTGATATTCAGCCAAAATTTGGCTTCCTGTAGTTTGAGCCCATTATTACGTGTCCTGAACTCTGGGATGATTGAGAACAGATCATGTCCCTAATCTATATGACTATCTTTCAAGTATTTGAAAAATGCTATCATATTTTTCCCCGTCTTCTTTTCTCAAGGCTAAACATGCCCAGTTCTTTCACTCTTTCTTCCTAATGCTTGGTTTCCAGTCCCCTGATCCTCCTTGTTGCCCTCCTCTGAACTTGTTCCAGTTTGTTGACATCCTTCTTAAAGTGTGGTGTCCAGAACTGCACACAGTACTCTAGATCAGCAGTCCCCAATCTTTGTGGGACCGCGGACCGGTTGGGGGGTGCGGGCTCTGTCCGTGGGGGTGTGTGTCCCATTCACGGAGGGGCGTGTCGCGCTCGCGGGTGGGCGTGTCCCGCTCACGCGCATGCGCGCAAGCGCAACACGCCCCTCCGCGAGCACGACATGCCCACCCGTGAGTGCGACACGCCCCTCTGCGAACATCACACGCCCCTCCACAAGCGCGACACGCCCACCGTGCGTGTGTGCGGAGATCCATGCCCGCGGCCCAGTTCCAGGAAGCCCACGGACCGGCACCGGGCCACGGACCAGGGGTTGGGGACCCCTGCTCTAGATTAAGCCTAACCAGTGCCGAATCCTGAAAAGGGCCACCATAAGTCAAAATTGATTTGATATTACATGTTGATGATTATTATATAAAGTAGAAAGTGGAAACACAAACATAACAACAACTTATGATACAGTAGTGGCTTGTATCATAATAAATTTGTATAAACTGTGTATCTTGAGTTGTAAATGGAAAGGACTGGCGGTGTGTAGTTCACCCTAAGGAAACTAACCACTGTTGATCTCTTCGAGGCAAAGCAGAGATCAGAAAGGCAGAGCCATAATCTCCTGGCATGAAAGCAACAACACCATATGGGTCCAGGGTGGATCTGTGTCAAATGTTTAGTGAAGGAAGGGCTAGAAGACACGTGCCCTTCAGATGCTGTTGGGCTGTAACTCTCAAGAGTTTCAGCCATCACAGTCTAAGATGGCGTCATGGGAATAATAGGTCAATAACATCTAAAGAGCCACAGCTGGCAATGTTTAATGTCACCATCCTCTCTCTGCCTCCTCAATCTTAATACATGTACTTTTATTCTATTTATAGTTGCCCTTGACAGGACTAACAATAATTTTAGTTTGAGGTTGACATCCATGAGGAAAACAGTATAGGGGAATGAATGAACCCATACGCCCTTGCTGAGGTCAAAATCAGAGACTTCCACAGAGCAGGAACATCTTTTTGAAAATAAAAGTTATAGAACAAGGTGATTTCCTATATGGACGTGGAGTTTGGCCCCTAAGGTTGTAACCCTACAACGGAGGGCCGAGGAACTGTTTCTCCACTGATGGCTGCCTTCTCTTGGCCTCTCCTTTGGAGAACTGCATGATAGTGGTGGATGAGGCCAAAGCCAATTATAGTAAATTATTATTACTAGCTTTGAACCCCTCTTTCTGACTGCCCTTCTCCCTCTTCCTTTCATGGCTCCTGTTCTGAGGATCTGCCGAGGAATGATGATTTTTCTGGAATTCTGAGCCAATATCTTGTGGAAGCTTGGGAAATCAGGCTGGGGGCCACAGCTCGCCCCCGCCCCTGGTATATCCATTTACTATGGAGTAAATTCTGAGGATAACATGCACATGATTGTACTGCACGTCTTTTAATATTTGGACAATTTTGCCATAATCAGCAAGTTTTGGATTCTGTGCAATTATTATACCAGCACCATATGAGAGCTGTCTGCTCATTCTACATAAAGGATTATGACCAAAGAGTGAACAACACGTGGATGCTCATTCATGCTTCTCAGCAGTGAGAAGTAACAGAAGAAGGGAAGCTAATAATACTCCTTTTGTGCCACTTTGGCAGTTTAGGATGCTTAAATTCTAATCTATTACCATGGACAGAAGTCTTCCAGTTGAACCTGCAACCTTGCTTATAACAACATAGCTCAAGGGACAAGAGTCAATTAAAAAAGAATCTCATATTCAGGTTTTTTAAAAATAAAAATAAACCAGATACAACTTCTAAGAAGCAGATTTCTAAATCTGAAGATTTAAGGCAAAGAAGACATTACAATACATAACTATCCTGTTGTACGAAACATTGGTGAATATTTGGGTCTCATCAAGCAAATATTTGACCTAATGAATCAAGCAAACTTAGGTCTCAAATTGCCGTTCATTCGATGGGTATAGCTTAGCTGGGACCAACAACTGGATTTAGCAAACTCACTGGCTGAAATTGTGTCGCTTAGAGTAGTAAGTCACAAACAGACCATTGAGTCAATGGCATTTACAGAAGAGTTGACTGATGAAATCCCTACTGATTCAATGGAGCTACTTTGGTTGCAACTTACTACACTAAGCAAAAGGATTCTGGCCACAGCCACATCAAGATATGAAACAAAACTGTTCATGTACAAAAGGAGTGATTCTGTTTCCCTTAACATTCACATAAAATGTTTTCTTCTTCTTTTGTGCTCTCCCCAATAAATATAAGGGCTGACAAATTATAGTGAAGAACAACAGCAATAAGGTTCTTGGGCAGCTGACCAACGTCGTTAAATGGCATGCAAATTATGTTCATCACATACAGATGAGGGACAGCTCCTTGTTCATACTGTGTCCCCCAGTGATGAAAACATCAGTTATCCTTTTCCGAATTCTGCACAGAGAGACAGACAGAGAGAGAGCGAGAGAGAGAAGGAGGAAGGGAGAGTGTGTGTGCAAGAGCCATCATTAGCTAGATCTCCCAATCTTTATCTCTCCTCATATACCCTGAAGAACTAATGCCATGATGATAGCTTTGAGAAGCCTCTTAGGAATTGGATGAAGAGAATTGATAGTGATGAACTCCCCAGCTAATAAACACCAAGTGGTTATTCCTGCAGGATGATCAATTCCTGGCTGTCCTGAGGCTCGTCTGATAGAGTCAATTCAGTCGCCTCACTAATAAAGCCGAAGACCAATATCAGATTAGAGTGGAGGCCTACTTCTTAAAGGAACAGCCAAGAGACCAGAGTGGTGTGTCGCACGAGATGAGATCCGCTTATCTCTCACCTCCTCCTGCACCCGCTAAACAGCGGCTCTCCAACCATTCCTCCTCCCGCCCCCCCCCCCCGTGGAAATCAAACTGATACGCCCTCCCCCATTTTCTAGCCATCTAGACAATTAATTTGTCATCTTGTTAACCGAAATTTAATGCAACCATCTAAAAGGAGTCTTATGCATGATGATAAACTTTCGTCCCTGCCGGGAGCTTCCGTTTTTTTTTCCTAGGACTCGTTTCACATCCCATCTATTATGCAAATGAGATGCGGAAACAGCCATCTTCCTATTCCATCTGCACAGTGATGGATTATGCAGAGTCAGCTTGTCTGAAACTAATGAGGTTAAATATGTCCTGCCATTTCTTTCTATTTTAGTTGGGCCATTTGGTTGACTTTGAGAACATCTGATACATGTCCCTTTAAAGATGAAAGAGACATTCCCTTTAAGTTAATCACTTTTCAGGTAATGGGAATACCCTTTTCATTGCCACTGTGGCTCCACACCATGGCCTGATCACGAGTCATTGGTCACTGACAGCACCAGCAAAACCCATTTTTGGGTGCAAACCCTCAAGTTTTGTGCCAAACAGCCCTTTCCCCAGTATGCACGGGGCAACATTTTTGTGTGAAAGACGTGATTCTTTGTGCAAAATGCAGATTTTTTTTTAAAAAAATCAAAACGTCTGCAAATTTTGCACAAATATGTTCCAAAATGCAAAGAAAAATAAAGCACAGGAATGTGTGCCATCTTTTCCAGCTAGGAGGGGAGGGGAAAGAACTTTTGACCTCAACTCCAAAAGTAAAATAAGCAAATATTTACCGATCACAAACCTGTTCACAAGTGTTTCAAGATTTATGAATATGTAACAAACCTATCCGGATACTAATACTCACAAGATGATCAGAATCAAGTGTACCAATGAATTGCAGACTTACCTGATCTACCTTTACCCATACTAATTTCTAGTCTCTTAGATAAGTTTTGGTACATTGAGTGTAGTGTACTGGTTAGAGCATTGGAACTGGGGTAAGACTTCCACTTGGCCAAGACGCTTACTGGGTGATCTTGGGTTATTCGTACTTTCTCAGCATGACCTACCTCACAGGCTCAACTGAGAGAATAAACTGGGCAGGAAAACCTTGTATACCATCTTGAGAACAGCTAACTATACTTTCTTCCTCCTTACTGGTGGAAAGGACAGATATAAAGTCAATCAGTCAGTAAATAAATAAAATTTATGTAGAAGAGCAGAGGACTACCGGGTTTACGGGACAGCTGAACAGCCCAGTGGCATAACTCCTAGGGGTGCTTTCTTATAAACCTGGAAGACTACGTTCCTTGCATTACGTATGAGTCTTGAGGGGCTGTGATTCATCACAATATATTTTTAGGATATATAGCTATAGCCTGGATGAAAAACTATTAGCAACCCCGCTCTAAAATTGCAGGCCTTAGCTTTTGCCACAGCGAGCCACCAAACTAACTTTCTGAAGCATTCATAGTGTCCTTTCAAAAACAAGAAACATCCACAAATCTTAAGATGTTCCTAGAATTTAGCTTGAGGAGAAAGGATGGCCTCACCAGGTCTTGCACAGAACGAAATAGAGGAAGGCTTTCTAGAAGTCAAGATACGTTCCGGCTGAAATCCAGCAGTAAGTCACCACTAGTGTAAGCCCACTGAATCAGTGGGGATATGGTAGGTCAACTTTCTTGTAAGTTCCACTGATTCAATGGGCCTACCGTACTCTACTTCCGGGTTATTACCGGATTTCAGCCATAGAGATTTACACCAAACTGATATCCCAGTTCTCATTTGCCGAGTTCTCCATCATGCCACAAAACCACGAAAAAACTGCTGCATTTCTTTTTCATGTGTCCTCTTTTCCTACATAAATAGGAAAACAAGGAAAATAGGAGACAGTATAACCCAAAGTCACCTACAAAAATAGGAAAAGAGGATCTGTGAAAAAGAAATGCAGCAGATGTGGTTTTCTCACACATCAGAGTGGAAAACTGTAACATCACTAATAAAAGTTGTAGGCAGGATTAATGTTAGAACTGCAGAGCTGGAAGGGACCCTACGGATCATCGAATCCAGCCCCTGTCAAGGAGGCACCATGGGGAACCAAACTCCCAACCTCTAAACCACTGAGCTACCAACCGTACCTAGCTTCAATGCCTGCAGGCAGAGATTTTTGTCACCTTTGTGTTTTGTGCAGGGTTTTTTGTTTTGGTAAAATACTGTGGGAATGATGGTACATGAAGGGTATGACCATTCCTGAAATGTTCCAATCCTAAGCATCAACCAGTATAATTTAAAGAAATAAAAAAAGAGCGCCTCGGGAAAAAAACTCATGTAGTACAGTGGAATCTCACACCCCCTTTGTTATAGTGGCAGCTTATGTTTCTGATTACCCCATATGAAAGGTACATTTTCCCTATATCTTGTTTTCCTCTTGTTTATGTTGTGCTTGTACCACAACTAGTGGCAGTAACAACAACAACAACAACAGTGAATATGCAGGAAGTACAAAAATTCGTGACCGAAGAGTCCGAAGGTCACGAAGAGTCGGACACGACTTAACGACTAAACAACAACAACTATTGCAAAGTACCAAACATTAAGGGAAAAAAATTAAAAAAGAACATAAACCCAATAGCATGTCATCCTGCTTATTATATGAAATCCAGAATCAGAGTTGTTCCAGAAACTTTGGCTACCAGTTCAAAACAATTGCCCAAAGCTGCCGCTTTGCTTCTTGAAATCCAAGCACGCCATCTCTCGTGCAATTTTTTAGAACTAATGTTTTAGGCTTGACCCTCTGGGCCATCCCCAAGCATCAGCAACGGTGATACATATCCTGTTTTCCCGAAAATAAGACCTAACCTGAAAATAAGCCCTAGTAGGATTTTGCAGGATGCTTGTCATATAAGCCCTACCCCCAAAATAAGCCCCAGTTAAGTGAAACCCCGCCCTCCACCCTTGTGCAGCAACCAGAAGAAGATGACATGACTGTAAAATAAAACATCCCCTGAAAATAAGCCCTAATGTGGTTTTTTAGAGCAAAAATTAATATAAGACCCTGTCTTATTTTCGGGGAAACACGGTAGAAGGACGGCTAGAAGGATAGATAGATCAAGCAACACAATGACAGAATGATAGAACCATAGAGGGATAGCTATTAAAAATAAAAACAAGAATATTGTTATTGTTCTTTTGTTGCTGTTATTTGCATGGGTATGAACCAAAAAGGACGTTTTTTACTTGGTAAAAGGACAGGGCAAAAAAACTGGGCATCAATAAGCAGAGCTCTATGATTTTCTTCCACCTGCTGTGCTTTTTTTTTTTTTAAATCCAAAGCAGTCTGGGGCCAGATGTGGCAGAAAATTGAGAGGCTGCCTTCCTCTTTACCTTCCAGCTTCTTTTCTGCTCACGCACTGACTCTGCAAGCTGCTTTTTCAGCGAGAAGGCTATGGAGTCTTCCTATCTTTGTTATTGCGAGTGAAAAAGAAGCAAGCTGCGGCGGGTCTATAAGACTGATTTATGCAGCAAACGGGCTGACTCAGACCTCAGGTTGGCAGCGGTCCTGCAGGCTTTCCTATTACCTATCACCTGATCTTTCCAGCCAGAGATATCAGGAACTGAACCTTTGCCACCAAGCGATGGTCCTTTCCCAATTACAAAAAAGGGGAAATGGAAAAAATCCTTTCTCCTTCTAAAACGTGCAGATGGGCAACTCTTATTAAACTCTGAAAACCACGACGGGTGGGGACCAACCGAGTATCGGGACCTTGTATGAAAGCAAAAGATGTCCAGCTACCACACAGCCATCAAAGAACAAGTGACGACGGGCCTGGAATCGGAATCATGATGACCGCTCAGCAACGTTATGATGATGTCCGCTGTTGTTTGCTACTGAGTCAGTATGCGTGGCTTTTAATGGTACAGAGCAAAGCCTCGCTTCTCTGTATGTGCATGGATATGAAAATGGCCCTTAGAGAGCATTCCAAAACCATCAAAACAAAAATTGGGGCACTTTTATTGTTTACAACACCCATAATATGAAACGGCATCTTTTGTGCCTCGTGAAAAGCAAATAACGTCATGGGATGATCAAAGCACAAGCAGCAAAATTCCCCTTCCCTTCCCCTTCTCTGGTCACAACATCAACACAATGTTATGTCTGGGATTCTCTGAGCATTAAAAATAAGTCCATTCAATGTTATTGGTCTCAGAGTAAATGTATCCTGGCCTCTGGAGTCTTCTGTCCGCCCCAGCTCCCACCCAGTACTCTATTACCTGTTGCAATCTAGCACATGGTATTAACTTTTATGCCTTCATCTACATGTACAATACGGCTCTGTTATCGTTGCTTTGGGAACCCTGGTGTTTGCATAAATTTTAATTTCCTGTCTTTTGTTTGCTTTCTTCACCATCATCCGAAAGGGGACAAAAAATATATTCATCTGCTTGCAAAATCATCCATATTACACTGCAATAGGGTACTCAGCAGGTACTACTTAGGCTGTGCTGCCTTAGCAGGACTTACTGCTGAAAGTAGTATGCATGCATGCGTGTGTATGTGTCTGTGGACATCTCTCATGGCAATGAATCACACCTGCCAGGAATCAGGGCACTCACCTGGTTGCACACAGCTTGCCACAGAAGCAGTGAATTCAGTACCTATCTTGCATTTTGACATTCTGAGAGTCCCTGGTTTATTTTACTTTTTTAAGGTTCTAGTCCTTATGTTTATGAAAAGAAACAGCTTGATGCCTATCGCCTCCTGTTACTCAGCTTTGTCACCTTATCCCTTCGTTATAAAGAGCGGCAACTTATTTGAAACAAGCAAAGAAACCAAGAAGCTTGAAAGACTGGAGCAGAATATATAACCCCGTGTAGAATTCATAACCTTGTGTACGATTTAGCATGCAAAGACATGGGGCGCGATGTAAGCACAGTTAAGCACACTCCTCAGTCCCATTGATCTCAATGGAAGAACAAGCAAAGTTTCCCACTAGAATAAATGAGATTTCATTTGAAAAGTGCTGGCCTTTTCAAATGGGCAGAATTTGCATGACTGGTTCTGAGTTTTAGGGAAAACGCCCCTGTGCTCTGCCTTCCCTCTACGGGTACTGGACTGCACACCATCACACCTCATCATGTCTCAGAGTCACGCAGCTTGTGAACCCACAAACAGAAGGGGTAGCCCATCAAGGGGGCACATATTTCGGTCTCCCAATGGCTTAACCAGACCTTCTTGACCTACTCTCTAGCTTGCTAGCAAATGAAATCATATCTGGAGGGAAGGCTTTAAAATGGATTAGAGGAAAATAATCATGCAGGAGAGGCCTGCCAAAGGCTTTTGGTTGTTATTGTCCTGTGAAACTTCCACAGTGTGTAGCTACAACAGGGGGAAGAGGTCTATTGCCTTCCAGCCCAGTTGGTGGGCTCCTGAAGGCATCTGATTGACCATGGTGGCAAGCAACATACAGAACCAGAGCTTCTTTTCCAGCACGGCTCTTCTTATGTTTAGGAACACAGGAACTTTTCTGGAACACAGAAAGCTGCTATATACTGAGACCACTGATCCACACAGCCCACCCGTGTCAACTTTGATTGGGAGCAGCGCTTCAGGTTTACACAGGAATCTTTCCTAATCTTACCCTGGAACTCCAGTAGGATCTCCTATCTAACCAGTAACCAGACCCGATCCTGCTTTCCTTCTGATATCGGATGAGGCCAGTGTGCACAGCGTGGTGGTAGAATATGATAAGGCTCTTATGTTCTTATAGACCAGGCGTTCCCAAGTTTGGGTAACCTGGATGTTCTTGGACTACAGACCCCAGAAATTGTGGCTAGTGCAGCTCGTGGTGAAGGTTTCTGGGAGTTTTAGTCCAAGAACATCTGGGGACCCAAGCTTGGGAACCACTGTTATAGACCCATCATCCATCCATTTCGGGGACAGAGGAAACAGAGCAACATAAGAGGTGCCCGTTTTTCCTACCTGCCCTATTCAATCTGTTCACAACACTGCGTGAATTATTTGGATTCTGTACAGCCCCCCACTTCACCTGTCATGTTTCTCTTGCCCTAACACCATAGCTACAATTAAGCAGCACAAATACTATGGAGGTGGTCGTTCCTGCACCTCCATGGGTCTCAGCAAAGGTTTACAGAGATCAGAGGCCAAAGTTTTACAGACAGATCTGGGAATCTGGTTTTTGGCCCAGAAAATCAGCGACTGCCCTTCTATGACGCAAGGATCGGTTCATATATCATCATAGGGCAATTTTGATTTAGTGCCCAAACTCTTCCCAATCACAATGGACAGGAGCTCTGGTAATGAAAGATAAATGTTTTCTTGGAGCTCTTCAATATGCATCTTTTAATCCGGGTTATTAAACTGTGTCTAGAGTTTTTTTTAAAAAGAAAAGAAAGAATGAAAAAGAGAGAGAGAGAGAGATTAGTAGCATGAGCTGGCCCCAACACACACTGAGAAACTCCATCGCTTAGTTACAAATCGATGTAACGGCCATTTCCCCTTTTTTATTATTAAGATGCACAGAAGGTCAAACCGAAACAAGACAGTATTTTTGCATTAAAATGAAACAAAGAAGGAAGAGGAGAGAAACACACACACATTCAAGTATCAAATCATAACATCATATACCCCAGAATCATAAGACTTCTGGGTTGTTGTTGTTTCGCATGTGCCAGTGTTGAAATATATAAAATCGTGAACGTAGCCCCCTCCGCCCGTCCTTGCAGCTGCATCTGACTCCTGAAGATAATAAGATCTTGAAGAGAATTAGAGGTTTGGCTGGTGAGGGAAAGATGGTGAATGTGTGCATAGAACGTAACAGTGCCCAGAGATTTACCAAGCGGGAGAGAGAGAGAGAAAGAGGGAGGGCACTTCAAATAGTGCAGGGCAGATTCATTAAAATTGCTGGCTGCATTCCAGCAGTTAAAATTGAGGCAGCCTATTTATTGCGTTTTGCTCAAATAAATCTGGAAATGTGTGAATCATATCCCAGAGAAGAAAGGGAGGGAGATGGAGACGGAGAAAGACGGCAAGAGGGGAGGGATGCGGTTTATATAATAACGACCAAAATCCAGAACTAGTTCTCTATAATCAGAATGTGAGGAAGGACAGGGCACAGCCATTGTCTAATGGATATATCTATATTTATTCATAGCATGCCCAAGGTTCTCCCGGGCTCCCTCCTCTCTCCCCCTTTCTTTCTTCTTCTTCTGTTTTTTTTTTTTTTTTAATTTTGGAAGATGTCAAATAAGTAAAGCCACATTTTCTATGGATGGTGTTATTCCTGGAGTCTCAAAAAAATAAAATCTCTGTGGCTTTCATCCTCTCCAGCTTCTGTGGTTGTTAATAAGCCTCAGTTTAGCTGGTTATGCTTTGTGGCACTCCATATCCCTTTTCAGATGTTGTCTGCAATGTTGGCACCTCTCCCCCTCAGGAGCAGCGTTCAGCTGGGATTCAATTACAGCTCGCCTTGCCAAAGCAGATTGTTTTTCCAGAGATGGTGTGGGTTTGGGGGGCGGGCTGTGCACAGGGGGGAAAGGGGAGGAATTCATTACATTATGCCGTTTGTCCAAGCATTTTTGAAATTATTTGTATTAAAAAGGAGGGGAAACATCAGTGCCCTGTTGATCTGCTAAGATGGCCGGATGCTACCAGGTCGGCCGATGGTCAGAGAGAAACAAGGCTGTGTAGATGTCCATGTATGTAATGTTTCTCCAGCTTTGGGACATTGCATTCCTTGGTGGACTTCTCCCTCCACTTGGCAAAATCTCTGTTCAGCTTCAAGGCTTTTTAAAAACCGTACCGGGATCTGTTTTCCTCGTATTATGTGCCGCAGATGCTCGGTTATGGGAGTTATTGTAGTGTATCCTACAAGTTTTAATCAAGCATGGGAGCTGGGAAATGAAAAAGAAAGAAATCTCTCCAGCAGTCACAAATCCTATAAAGCTTTAGGCAACCTGGAGAATTTGCTGAACTTACAGCCTACAATATCACAGCCAAAATGAACTGATCTGGATCCTGCAAAACAGCAATACTCGGTGAAGGACAGATGAAAATTACTTCTTTTCAGACGTGGGACATAAAAGAAATGGAAACTACAAGAATCAGAAATTCAGAAATGGATCTTTTAAATACACCTCGGAAACACAAATCGAAGGTTCTTATATTTGACAACAGTCAACAGATTTAAAATCTGAATCTGAGTTCAAAGAAAGTTGGTGTGTGTGTTTTTTAACCACGGCAAGAGGCCCAACTCTGCTGGATGAGCCATCAAAACAGGACCAGCCGTTTGGTTATTTCCAACAAACCCATTCCACATGCAGGCTTTTCTCTCTCAGATGTAAATTCTGAGGTTGACTGGCAAGGAATATCGTGGTGACAACAGGTTAAAATACCATTGGGACATATCTAAATGTGGGGAATTTATTTACAAAATAAATCTCAAACCCATCTTTCTATTTCAATTAAGAGGGCTTAAGGCATTTCCAACCCTGTCTGTCTGTCTATCAACATAGTCTACAAGGGAAAAAAAAGAATGAATAATCAAACAGAACACAGGTGGAAGTACGGAGACCAAGATTTACAAAAGCCTACAAAAACCCAAGCCCGGGAGAACCCAGCCACTGAAAAGAGTCAAGGGCCAACCAAAAGAGAAGTGCATCTTAACTGCCTATGGGGAAATCACCAAGAGTGGCAGATCTCTAGGTTTAGGAACCCTGATTGGGTTCTGGGCTCTTGGCAGGTGTCCAACGGTGCCAATCACCGACGTCAGCCCTGCCTGAAAGGGTGGTGTCCTTCTGCTGTACCCAAGTAGAAGAGGGCTTCAGGTCCTTACTGGAAGGGAGATGTTTGTTCATATACTCAGACTTCAGAAATGGAGATAAGCAGCAAGCAAAGGGGCTTCTGGTCGCACTCTGCAATCAGCACAGAGTCCAAATAGGGATGGATGAGGGTAACATCATCCACAGAATGCCTCACAACGACTCACAGCAGACCACTATGAGGGATCCACTGTTCCTGAGGAATACGATGGCCAACTTTACTGCATGGTGGAGGGAAAGCGGCTGTTGGTCTTCCAGTCCTCACTATAGTGGTGCTCTAGTTTGCGCTCTAGATCACAAGTGAGATGTACTTCATCTTTAGTTGGACCAACGGTTCGCCTTCCTCTACAGATCCCTCTACCATCCTTTCTTTTTATTGACTGCAGGTCCCCCTGAAAACCAAGCTGACCTCTTGGTTTCATAAGGAGGAGGAGCTAATGAGAAATGGTGTCATTCGCTCAATCCGTTCTCCCTTATCTAGGGAAACCTAGGGCCTCGGCTGACCTAAGACCATGCGCCCAAGGGGAATCAGAAATATACCAGGATCCAGCAGTCTTGTGGGGTACACTACTGAAAGAGAGACCTTTGTCTCTGCAGAGATTAAAGATTCCAGTTTGAATGGATTTATAGCAACCCTAATAGAGCTTTCAAGGTAAGTAAGAAATATAAGGGGTGGTTTTAACAACAGTACCCCCCCTCTGTGAGCTTCCATGTCCAGGTAGGGATTCGAACCCAGGTCTCTTGAGCCCTAAGTTTGTCATTCTATCCACTACACCACACTGGGTATCGCTGAAATTTAAAGGACACACAAGCAGATCTGAAGTTGGAAGGGTGCAAATGTGCCCATTTGTCTTTGCTACTGGTAGGGCCTGAACCCACAGATGCCCATCAAGTAAACCACCTCCTCCTGCTCCTTCCTGGGCAGAAAAGTTTAAGAATCATGCGCCGTCAAGTCAATTCTGACTTATGGTGACCCTTTTCAGGGTTTTCCAGCACGAGCATATATATTAATCTTAGAACTACAGAGTTGGAAGGGACCCTATGGATCACTGAGTCCAGCCCCTGTCAAGGAGGCACCACGGGGGAATCGAACTCCCAACCTCTGGTTCTGCAGCCAGAGGCCTAAGGCACTGAGCTATCCAGCCAGCCCCGGGACAGAAGGAAATAAATAATATAAAAAAAGGTGAGCTTGGCATATAAGTAATATGCCTGCTGCGTGCTCACACCCAGATACTCCTCCCTGTTGTCCCATCTTCTCTTCTCCTCTCGTATCCCAGGCTCATGTAACTCAAACTTAACCAACAGATCAGCGAAGCCCTATGTCCTATGATTGCTAGTTACAGCCTTGTCCTACACTCAGCCTCCCCTCCAGCCCCCCAAAGTTTTTTTAAGTGTGTTTCCTGCCCTCCCCTCTGAGTAATGACAGATGCCAAGATAATTAGCAAAATGTTCTCCATCCCAACATTGCTCCTTTGGATTCAATGTGGAGAAGGGGGAATCTCCGCAGGTCTTCTGGACAGGAAGAAGCGATTATGAGCACTATCATGTTGGTGGCATTAAAAACAAACAAATCCAAAAGTAGAACAAAGCCCTAAGGGAATCAAAGGCTCCAACTCATCCTTCCCAAGACATGTGATTTAGCTGAATAGCACTAGATTTACCCGTCATGCATCTGGCCTGAAAGCGACATTCATCAAGGCTAAACAAGGTCTTAGTTAAAGATGTATACGAGAAAGAAAATAAAAACACAGCAGCTAAATTTAGTGTCCGCTTCTTTTCCCCTCCCCTTTCCCTCTTCACCCGCCAAGTCGTATTGCACATTTCCTGCCATCTGTGGATTTGAAATGGTGCATTAACGGACTTCTGAAGGGGGGGGAGGGAAGCCACATGATGTATAACGGCAGTGCCAACTGACCGTCAACTGCTGTGCAGCTAAGTGGCCCTCCACATTTAAAACAATCACCTATTGATTTCAAGCCCTCTGGTTTAAAACAAGTCTTCTTAGAACAGGTCCTCGGAGCGGTTTCCCTCGCTGACAATCCTGCCTGCTTTAAGAATAAATTGGCATTCAACTGAAGTGTAATCAAAATAATGTTGACTTCAGCCGCCAATGGGTCTTTGTTAGGCTTTTCAATAATTTGCTTTTTTAGGAATTCTTTTTCACAACCATTCGGCCACACAAACAGGCTTCTGTTACAGCGCTTGGAAAATACGTTACACAGATGAGACAGGGCAAAGGGTGGCAAAGGGAGTCTTATAAATTAGCAGGACAAACAACATTTAATGATCTGTACTTATGAAGACACTGCCAACATGGATTGCAATAAATCTGTAGCTGCATAATTAAAGAGACCTTTTCCCCTCTCCATTGCAGGAAATGGATCTATATGCTATAAAACCCCAAGATTCTAGAATTAGATGAGTGTCCACCCACCCCTCTGTCCCAGTTATTGATCTTAGCATGTCTGTTTGATGGCTGGATGGGTTTGGGACAGGTGGAAGCAAGCTTGGGGGTCTTCTCCCTTATTGAGTCGACTTTACTCCTTCATGTTTCACTTTCTTTTGAGAACACAACAAGAGTCCTACTGGATTAGAACCAAACTCCATCTAAACCAGTATTCTGTCTCCAGTAAGTTCAGTTGCCAGTAAGAAGCGCACAAGACCAGAGGCCTCAATCCAATTTACGACAGAGTCACCGAATCAACTACTAAGCGGTTAAATCAACACTTGTGTAGATCTCTTGACTGATAGTTGGGAGAGCCTACGTGGTGGAGTGCACAGAACAGATGGGTGGCCTGGGTTCAAATCCACACTTGGCCATGAAAACTCGCCCGGATGTGGCAATGGTAAACCACTTCTTGAACTTCTCATATTCCCTGAAAACCCTATTAGGGCAGCTGTAAGTTAGAAATGTCTTGACGGCACATAACAACATTCTAGTTGGAGCGAATGAGTGGATTTAGGCCTGAATAAACACAATATACTTCCTATGTGGTTTCTCCCCAACATCTGGTATTCAATGATAAACTGCCTTTTTACATGAAGGCTCCATTCAGCTGTCATGGTTATTAACTGTGATCCAACCATTCCTCCACAATTTGTCAACTAAATTAGTGCCTCTAACCTCGTCTTCTGGCAGCAAATCTGCAAGTTAATAACAGAGAGGTTTCTCTGAACACCCTCCCCTGTGGATTCCAGGAACACCCAAGGGAGCCACACAACATAGACCAGACCCCAACGATGCTAGTTACATGCCCTTACTAGTTGTGAGTTTGTCAGCCATGTGGAAGGTCTTACACAGTGCATTGATACACGTTTCTAGAGTCTCCCATGTGATGCAGACTCTTGATTGATGCAGAACTCCCTGGTGCATCTAAGAGCTCTATGAACATACACTGGTGTCTACATACAGCCCCTTGGTATGGCCACTGACTATCTAGATCAGTGGTTCCCAACCTTGAGTCCCCAGATGTTCTTGGACTAAAACTCCCAGAAGCTTTCACTACTAGCTGGGCTGGCCAGGATTTCTGAGAGTTGTGGTCAAAGAACATCTGGGGATCCCAAGGTTGGCAACCACTGATGGTATGGACGTGGCCAACGTGTGCTCCAAGAGGCCTAGAGACCATGAGCCTGGAATTCATTGTGCACGTCTTCAGTACGCAACACTGCAGCCCCATCACATGTTTTTCCAATGCATGAGGGGCTTCAAGTAATCTCCCCTCAATAGCTGTGTGAAGGAGTGCTCTTTCCCCCTGTTGTCCTGAAAATATTAACGGCAGATTTAGAACTGTCTTGGCTACCAACCGATTTACAGCAACCTTTACTCCTGGGTCTGCTGGTGCCTCAAGGAATCCTTGAAGCCCCTCTCAGCATCATTGCTCTAAGGTACGGTTGACGTGATGTTAATGCCCATTGCCCATTTTACTGGTCCTTGCAGTGTTGCTACCACCAGACCATGAGACAAAAGGGGGAGAGAGACCGTGCCCTGCGCGAGGGTGACTGATCCCACTTTCCCTGAAAAGAGGGGCATCGCCAAAAAGGGAGGATAATGTAGGGCAATGATCTACCCCACTCCTGCTCTGGTGTCAGGATTGGCACACCTGAGTAGCCACGCAGATCTGCGACAAAAGTGAGTCAGACCGGACGCTAAGGAGGGCTGGTGACGCCTGTCAATCAGAGTGACCCTTTGAAGAATCACTAACCTTGGCTTCACCTGTGTTGCCATGGAGACCTGGCTACCTGCCACTGCTGTGAAATGAGCTCAGAAGGAGAAAACACGCTGGAACCAAATGCTGGCAGGTGACGAGGATGTGAGGAGAAGCGACGTATGTGTTTGGAATCACACCTACTGTGGTCTTCTCTTTCATTTAGGCCTCTAAAGCTCTCCTGAACATCAGCTATTAATGTTTAACATACACGATGAAGGAATTATGTAAAAAACAACAACATCAAGACACTGATGGCTCGGCAGCATAGCTTTTTGGCAGCTAAATGCGAACCATCATGGTGTGTGATTTTTTTTTTGGAGACCTGGAGGGATTTTACCTTAGGTGAGACTGAGTAGATCGGCTTGGTGTTTAAACATTTTTTGGCTTAAAAGTCTCACTTGTGCAGTTTACTTAAAGGAGCAGCTACACAATTCCAGGCACCTTGTGCAGGTGCCTGATGAATGAGCATCACCCTTGAGTGATGGGGAGCTCAGGTGGCTTCCCCTCCATGTTTGCACACCAAGTTTGCAGAGGGAATGGGAACACGCTGGCTTCCTCCATCATCAGCATGTTCAGGGCAGTTTCTGAACACAGGGCACCTCTGTAGCTAATTGCGGGCATGTTTTCCACATCATCAGTAACCCCACCACTCGATCCCTTGAGGTGCCTGACAGGTGGAGCATCTACAGGAAGACATATTTGACAAGAAAATACAAAGTGCAGCCTTCCAGTGAAGGACCACAACACCCACCAACTCTTGACAGCATAGCCAGTGGTAAGGAATTCCAGCCAAGCAACCTCTGGAAGGCCGCCCTTTGGCCCACTCTGGTTCAGAGGTTTCCATTTTCAGACATCTCTTCCACGCTGGAAGGGGCTATAAAGGGGGCAATGCCCCACCCTGCCCCTTTTGGGGGTGAGGTCCTCCTGTGCTCAGACCACAGGCCACCTCAGGCTGAGATATACACAACTCCGGCATGCATGGGCTGGGAGAGATGGTCTTAACTTCCTTCTCCTTCACATATCAAGGGAAGGTGTACGGGATGAAAAGCAACCTCGACAATTACCCTATACAACAGTGGTTCCCAACCTTGGGTCACCCTGGTGTTCTTGGGCTGCAACTCCCAGAAACCCCACCCAGCACAGCTGGTGGTGAAGGCTTCTGGGAACTGAAGTCCAGGGACACCTGGGTGACCCAAGGTTGGAACCACTGATATAGGACGTAGGAGTGGAATATGCCAGAGGCGTGAGTTTCAGCTCCAGGAAGATCCAGTGGTTCATTGGGGAGGAAATGACAGCAATCACTTGCTTGGGCAGAGCTTGAGCCCCTCCATGATGGAGACATTCTCCTCCATATCTAGTGTGCAATCCTCAACCATTCCTGTCGACAGCACTGTGACAGCAGTGTACCTGTGTTTGAAAGTGACTTGAATCTACCTACCTACCTACTCACCCAACCACTCACTTACCCATTTAATTCGTATACCTCACCATGTAGTGGCATGTCACTACTCTGGGCAGTTTTCAACATTTCTCCTTAATTTCTTCATAAACAATGATTGTCTATATTTTAGTGGTTCCCAATCTTGAGTAACTCCAAGAAACCCTAGCCAACACTCTAACGTTTCTCTCTCTCTCTGTGCGTGTGTGCATTTAAAAATCACTCCATCTTGCTCAGCCTAATGTATGCGTTTCTTTAAAAAAAAATATCTTTCTTTACTCACTTTATATTATTTAACTCAAGGCAATTTTTCACATCTGTTTCAGTGTTTGGGAATGTGGAGAAGGAAACATTGCATGTCTTAGAGAAATGCCTGATAGCAAAGGAAAAGATAGCAGGCTGGATAGCTCAGTGAGTTAGGTATCTGGCTGCATAGTCAAGGTTAGGAGTTCGATTCCCCACTGCGCCTCCCAGAAAGAGCCAGCCTGGGTGGCCTTGGGCAAGCTGCACAGTCCCAGGGTGCCTCGTAGAGGAGGGGAATGGGATACCACTTCTGCGTACTTTATCCATAGGAAGCCCTGGAAAGGGGACTTGACAACATGCACAAACACACTCACAGAAAGAAGAGAACAAACCTATGCCAACATGTGTTTGTGTGCTTGCTTTTTGTGCGTGTGAATTTGAGGATGGGTTATAGATCTGCAGAGTCAAGTTCAATCCAGAAGGGAAAAGGGTTGAAACCCCCTTTCTAAAACAACAGGGAAGCAGGAAAAAGGTTTAAAAGCTAATTGTTCTGTACCTGTGCACTTTAACTCATGCGCTTAAGCCTAAGATAACAATCACAACAACAATAATGTTATTAATAAAATAAGTGATTAGTTTTTCCTCGTCTCGTCAAAGAATGTGATTTTCCTCAATGTTTTGCATGTGGCAGAAGCATGCAGGCTGGGGCCTGCGAAAAGAGAGCCGTGGGGGTGAAGCCACCCACACTTTCTGACAACTACCCCTTAAAACCTGGCAAGAATACTGGAAACATTTCTACTTTACACATATAATGAGGAAGATGGAGGAGGGGGAGAAACCCATCCAGGAATGAAACCACAGTTGAAATTTCTTATTGTCATTAATACCAGGGTATTAAATTAAATCTCCCTTCCCAAGCCCTCAGGAACAAAACGGGCTACGTTTGAAAGAAAAACAAAATTCCATCAGCTTGGCTTTGGTGCTCCCCCCCCCCCTCTCTGGCTGTATGCAAAACTCATAATTCCCTGCTCTTGCAAATGTTTCCAACTAGGAAATAATTGGAATCAGAAGGCTACCCTTTCCGCACAAAAAATGGCGGAGAGAAAATGCAAAGATTCTCAGCAAATCCCGACAGGTCTTGCTCTTTTGGTAACAGGAGAAAACAAAGGAGGAAAACGATCCGGGAGCGACCCTCTTCCCCGACTCTGTAAGCCCACCCCTAAAATAATTTTAACTACCACACACATACTTTTTTTTGCCTGGGCCAATTAGGAGGAGAAGAAGAAAGGGACCTGAAAGATGGGAGAATTTTCCTTCTAAAATGAGATTTGTCCTACATATGCTATCTTGCAGACAATACCAGGATCACAGCTTCTCCCTCAAACAATGGAGGCAGAGAGTCTTGGCTTCCAGATCACCCATCCTAGGCTCAGATACGGAAGGGATGGGTCTAGAGCAATGGTTCCCAACCTTGGCTTCCTAGATGTTCTTGGATTACAGTTTCCAGAAGTCCTGGTCAGCACAGCTAGTGTCAAAGACTTCTGGGAGTTTTAGTTCAAGAACACCTGGGGACCCAAGGTTGGCAACCACTTGTCTAAACTCTAAATGATCTTTCAGGTCACTTTCAGTTCAATGATTCTATGTGTCAGGAGACAAGCAGAGACATATCCAAATCCACTTATTGCCTTCCTTCCCCCCCTGCCCCGTACATGATCCTTGATATCAGTTGCTAGAGGCTGGATATTAAAGGTAATCGTTGACCTTTAAGCAGCACACCTTGACTGGGCAAATGTGGGAAGTATCAGGCTGGGCCACTTCAGAGGTCTCATGCGATCCTTGCAAGTTGATGCTGGACATCTCTATGCCTGAGGAGGGTTTTACAATTGAAGTACACACTGTTTCACAAGTAGCTCAAATCCACAAAGCTCCCCATTCAACCCAGTATGTCAAGTAATATTGTCCTGTGTATTCTCGAAGGCTTTCACGGCCAGGATCCGATGGTTGTTGTAGGTTTTCCGGGCTGTTTGGCCGTGTTCTGAAGGTTTTTCTTCCTAACGTTTTGCCAGTCTCTGTGGCTGGCATCTTCAGAGGACAGGAGTCAGAACTCTGTCCTTTCCTTAAATTGTCCTGTCCTTAAATTCTGATAATAAAAACAGTAGGAAAGCCCTCCGTGAAGAGGACCGCAGACTGAATGAGCAGTAAATTGTAGCGGGGGGAACAAATTAAGGGTATTGTGAGTCAAGGGAAGTTCATAGAGGTTCTCAGTGGCTGCAAACTTTGAATCAGGTTATTTGGTAAATGAAATTAACACTCAGATTAGATACGTAATTGAAAAACTCGATTTCATTTCATTAAAGCTTTGAGTTAGATTAGTTAACATGACTGAAAACATGTGTTTCCACAACACAGAGAAGGCAGGGAATAGCTGAATTTCATCAAACTGACAGAGCAATTTTCAGTTTATACTTTCAAAGGAATTACTATATTTATCAATGCAAATGTTTCTTACTGGAACCGGGTTGGTAAAATAGGATGCTGCGTTTAGATGGTTTTCAAACTTTCACTTTTTAAGGGAACTCTCCTTATTGACATCATGGATTCCATATGTAGGCAACAGGTCCGTGAGAAGTACTCTAATGCACTTCGTTTGTTCTGGGTGTTGGCCAAGTTTAGACAGCCTCCCTGTTGCTTTCTGAAAACTAAACATGAAAGTTGGGACATATCCAGTGCTTGTTGTGCCTGTCTCCTTACTGTCAATCTGCAAGAGAAGACTGAGAGCTATGGGCAGAAGTTTTAGAAATCTTTCTTCACCATTACTTAATCTTCTCATTGATGTACTCCCAAAAAGGCTTCTGAAAAATCCTACAGTTCCTTGAAACATGGTGTAAAAGCTGATGCTTCATTTCAGCATTAGGCAGTTCAAAACTGCTGGATAGCTCAGTAGTTTAGGTCTCCGGCTGCGGAGCCAGAAGTTGGAAGTTTGATTCTCCACTGTGCCTCCTTGACAGGGGCTGGACTCAATAATCCATAGGGTCCCTTCCAGCTTTGCATTTCTAAGATGATGATGATGAGATGATAATAAACCAGCCTATCCTGACTTTTCCCATACATCTCTGGCTCCCGATATTCTCATCATTGTCTCCATGACAATCAACCACTGTTCTCAACTAGACTAGAGCCGTTGGATCAATTGCTGAAGTCAACACTTAGGTACAAAATCTCATTGTATATTCAAATCAAATCAAATAAATTTATGGTCATTGTAAGTATATACATAGTATACCCATACAACGAAATTCACACAGACACCCAGAGACCAGACCCACATGCACACACATACAAAATCCCCAAACACTCCCCCCCACTAAAAATCCCCCACTAAGAATACAATGGATCTACTTTAGTTGGGATAAGGAAATGGCTTAGGCCCTACATTTCTTTTATACTCAGCTCATAGAGGCACGAGAGAACAGCCTGGTCCTTGTTCTGAAAATTTATCTGACTCTTTCAGTGTTTCCTTCAGACGTCTGAAATGCCATAACAAAGTACTCAAGAGCTTTTCAAGATGTCTTGGAGAGCACAGTTCTCACTGTTACTGTGTTACCCAACAAACACACTGCCTTAGAGAAGAGGTTTCAGGTAGGGATGGGAAATTTGAAGTTGTAGGACTTCCCAGTCCCAGAAGTTGACTAGAATCCTCCAGGCAGACTTCTGGGACTGGAGGAGGAGAAGGAAGGAGGCATAAGAGATGTCTTCCTATTGTCACTGTCTAATTCATCCCATCCTAATTCTCATCCCAGATGAGAAAGGATCTATCTCTGTCTCAATTTCTCTACATTTGATTTGTCTTGGTTTTGAAGTTCTGTGATTGCATCCATTTTGACAGACCCTCACAGATGCAAAGCACAATATACATATCCAATATACGCAAACTACACATACTAGTCACTATGGCCCACAGGTCAACTGGTGGCCGTCTGTTTAGTGATGCTATCTAGTACTGTGAGAAGGGAAATTCTTCCATCATCCTCAAATATACCTGTTGGGGAAATGCTGGCTGTTGGTGAAACGTACGCAAGTTATGACCAGGACAACTGTGACAAATTATCTCTCAACAGGGTGGCCAACTGAAGGCAGCCGCTCCTCTAGAAGTTTCAATCCACTCTTGCAAAAATTTGCTCTTGTTGAGTGGTGGTTGATGGAAGACAACAGAGAGAATTGCTTTCTGCAGTTTAGAATCACTTGATGGCAGAACTGGAGGAACGGGGCATGTTCTGGGCAAACCCAAAGTGGCCCACAAGTCAGCAGGCTGAGGCACGTATCTTTCAAACTATGGAGGCACTAGCCAAGCAGGAGCTGTTTGTTAGCATAACAATGGCGGAGTTCTCCCGGGCCACCACACTGCTTCAATGTGCTCCTTTAAAAGAAACTTCTGACTTCCCCCTTGACTGTAACAAGGCGAGGATCGCAGCTCAATGGACGTAGATCACATGTGCAATGCCCAGCACCCTTAACCCTGGAGAAATAATATCAGAGTAAAAACCACTGGCCTCGTTGGACCAATACTCTGAAGTCTGACACCGTATAAGACAGCTTTCCATGTCCCTGCCATCACCAGTGAGAGAATCTGTCTAGCAAGCTACCTGACAAGCCACCAATGGGCAGTGTGGGCCATGGAACCTCATGAGTCTACTCCATATTGAAGCAGGAAATCATAAACACATAATGTATAATGACAGAAAAATGGTGTAATAAAAACCTTGTTTTACCCCTTTTGTCTAGTCTTCCAAAGACTTTAAAAACAAACAAACCCCAGCAACAGCAAACAAAAAGAAGAGGTTACAAAAGTAGTTTTATATGTTCATAAAGTATTCATTTTATTTTAAATTTTTTAAAAAGTGGGAAAGACTTTACCCCATTTGGTTTAGTTGAGTTCTGAAATGGAAACCATATCTTCAATGCTAATTAGACACCACACTACTTAGTCTTCCTGTCCTCATGTAAATAACAATTAGCAATAATTTAGCAGTTGTACGCTCTGGCATTTTCTCTAAACCATCCCATTGTATCCGACTCCAGATTCCTTTGCATTAATTAGGATCATAAGCCAATCAGAGCTAATTAAGAAGAAAATAAGTATAATAATACAATGAAACAAAGCTAGTGATTTGTATCTGTTTGGTACTTCCCTTTCCCTCTGCAGTTCATCAAATAGCCGCAACGCATGGAACTTCTCCTAATTGAAACTAATTATGAGGTTTCCCTTGCTACTTTGAGCATGTTGAAATCCCACAAAGCTCATTAAAGAAGAAACAAAGCTGGAATCTTTTGGACATATTGCAACTCCCTCCATGTTAATTGCCACCTAGTTCTAAAGGTGGTAAGTAGGAATGGGATATTGGATTACTTGGACTACAAATCCCATAATTCTGGGCGTCCTTCCTGACTACCTCACAAACACCCAACTGTGGCTCACCTGGGAGACAAGGCCTTAACTGGAAGACTTTCAGGCTTAGCTAGGCCTTGCTCTGCCTAGCTTCCTGTTTACCTCCCAGAACTAGCTGGGAGCTTTCTTTCTGATCAGCAAGCTAAGTGGAGCGAAGCCTAGATAAGCCTCAAAACCTTCCACTTTAGGCTTTTTCTTCCAGGTGAGCCCCATTTAGGTGTCTGCAAGGTGTCAGCTAGAACTCCCAGGTTGGAGAATTGTCCTACTCTGCAGGACTGCCAAATTTTCCATCAGGAAGGCGGTTCATACCAAATCTGCCTTTTTTGGGGGCTACTTTTTTGGGTACATGTTGTACAGCTTGTAGCAATCTTGTTGCTTTTGGGACAGTTGATTCTGGTTTACGTGACATCTGGAGTCCAAGAGATAGTAGATAATATTTTCTGGGATTTAAAGTATAACATGGAAGAAGTACCGCTCTTTAATCTTTTGGTGAGTAAAGGTATTACAGTTGGTACGTGGTACAATTTATAACAGAATTATTAAGTTGTGGAATGTTTTCTGAGATGGAATATAGCCTGTTTTGCAGTCCTGTGATTCATTGATCCTTGATCGTTACTTCATCTTCTTTTTTTCCCTTTCCCTTTTCTCCCCAGATGTTTTGTTTGAGTATGAGTCGTCTGTAGGTAGCGGTAATAGAGCCTCTGCTTCTCCATTAAACACCAGAATGAGAATAAGAATAAGCATGGGAATTATGAGATTTGTAGTCCAAGAAATTTTTTAAAATCCCATTGCTAGCAGTAAGCAATTCTGGGGATAAACCTGCTACATTCTCTGCTAGGATGTTCCTTCACTACAACGAAGAGACATAGGTTTCATGTGCCGTTAATGCTTTGAATGGAAAGCCATTCCAGTGATTCATCTGTCTTTCCCACCAAGAAATATATATGGCAGAAATGGGATTGTGTTAAAATTTGAGTAAAAGTCACCTGAAATTTGAGGCAAGCAAATTTCAAAGAGGTTTTTGAACTAGGGGTGCTCTTCCTGAGACAAAGTGTATAGGCCTCTGATGTATGTATCTGCTTCAGCCATAGCTTGCCTGGCTCAGTCTTCTAGCCTTGGGGGTAGTGGTGGTTTCCCACTTCTAGCAGACGCATCTCCTGAAATGATTCATCTGACTGAGTAATCATCAAGACAACTGTAAACTCTTCTTCTGCACAGTGAACCACTATGAGATGGCAAGCCTTTTTCCTTTTGGACTTTGTTAGCCTTTGTATATTTTTGCCAGGGAATTCTGTGTATATCTATAAAACACATAGTACAGAAAGTTGCAATAACTGTTGTCATGTAGTAGCAGCAGGAGCTGATGGGTTGTTTGTATCTTTGTGATTGATCCAGCCCTACTGCCCTTGTTCTCTATATGCACACTAAGTTTCACAATGGGGGGAAAAAAACCCACTGATTTTGCACAGAGCCCCGAGATTTTGTGCAAATTGCAGAAACAAGCAAACGAAAAAAGTGGCATCTCTGTCCTATGCTGGAACTCAAAGGGTTGGAGATGCTTTCTGTCCATTTCCTCCAACACCTCAGCAACAGTGAGACTTCTTTACATCCCTAGTCCAAAGTATCAGAAAACGCTATCAGACAATCCGAAAAGGATCAGAAACCCAAGATAGAGGTTCAACACCAAGATCCAAGTGATCCGCCTCCCTTCCTATACATCCCATATCCTTGGCTTTATTGGTAAGAAGCAAACAAGAGAGTGAATGCAGTTGTGGATAAAGTGGAACAAAGCTTGAGTATATTCGTTTGCAAATATTTTTAATGAAGTACTTGAGTACCCTGAAAGCTTGCAGCCATCCCACTTGAGGAGCTACCGAATTACAACTGCAGCTCTCAAGAACCGATAGAAACAGAGGTTCCTTTGATGCTTACATCTCTCCCCTCCAACCCATCAACGGATGCCTGCCTATAAACCATGGACCTCCTTGCGAAGATTCGTGGAGTTCACAAATCTAATTTTGCTGCTGAGTCACCATGCGGTTTGGGTAATAGCTTAAATCTGCGTTTCAGTTTCCCCGACTGCATAAAATGAATATGACAGTGTTCTATCTTGTTAATCTCTTGGCACTTATCTCTGGATTAGAGTTACTCACCTGCCTCGCAGCAGTGTCCTGAGGATTCATTAACTTAATGTTCATACAACTCTTTGAATATGTAAAGGACCACTGAAGTGGAAGTGTTATAATCATCTCACTGTTTAGACACATAAGCTTTGATCTCCAGGAGAAGGGAGCAGGCAAATCACGGGGAGTCAAACAGGTGCTAGCTGATTTAAAACCCTCTGCTTCTGCTTGCAAAGACCCCCAAATAAAGAGGAAGCTCTAGATCAACTCCAGCTGGCAGATGAGCTGGGAACAGCTCTTAAGAAGTGCGGAGCAGGAGAGAAAGGGGAAAATTAGAAGCTTAGGATAATGCATATTTTCCATGAAACACACTCCCTCTCCCTTCAATGGACAAGCTTTAAGGAGAGATGTGGGACTCAGCAAGCAGGTTTGACTGCATTTACCTGCCAACAAGCATTCACAAAATAAAGCTAACTGGAAGATACAGTGCTATGACTAACAGACATTTTTCATCATCCCAAGGAGCACCGCTTCTGGATACATGCTAATCAGACCGCCTGTCTTGACTGCAAGCTTTTCCACTCCCAACTGTGGTCAGTCTGAGGACATTGTATAGTCATTGTTTTAAACTTTAAATATTGTCATTTAATCATGTAAGCCACCTTGGATCCTTTTTTTTTAAAGGAGAAAGGAGGGGTACCAATGAACAAACAAATAAGTAAGGTTTGGTTTCTCTAACATTTCCTCTTCTCATTTAAAACTAAGTGCAAGGAATAAAATCTAGATCAGAATCCAAGGAAGGGAGAGATCTGTGCTCTGTCACACTGCAGTCCCGATCTTGATCCATTCCTTCTGCTGTGCTTACCATGTGCACTGCCAAACAAAGAGACATACGTAGTTATTTCAATAATCCTTTGTGGAGGGGGGGGGGCAATCGAGCTGAAGACTGTGAGCCTCTCAATTTGTCGGTGCAGAGCTGCAGCTCACAGATGGCCTGAAAACGTCTTCTCTCTATGCTACAGCCCCCATCCGCATCAGGTCCTCACAGTTTACATACAGCCGCTAGCCAGATCTTGGAAGTTAATGTTTCAAGAAGCTGGGCTTGGAAAGTTCATTCCCACCCCTCTCCTGACAACACAGGGTCCTTCTTCCATTCTTTTCACTCATACATTCAGTGTATATGTATTTTTCTTCTCCAAAAATGTCAAGCCTTGGCCCTCTTTCCACTTCTTGGGTAAGAAACACATTTCCTTTTGCTGAGTCGGTCTGAGAGTGATTGCTTTTAGGTTTTCTTCTCTTGCACTCCTACACGGCTCAGTGGCATAGGAACAGTTCAGGATGATTCAACGGGTCTTTTCCACCCCATTCCGATACACACTCTTTGTGACTGCAAAGGAAAACATTATTTCTGGCCACCTTGTTTGTATTTGAAAGATCCCACTAAAACTGGCAGGTTGCGGATTCCAAGTCCACTGCCCCCCCCCCGCCAGCTCCAGCTTTTTATTTTTAATTTTTTAAATATATAAGAAGGGATAGTCAACACTTGACTTCTATAAATGGCTCTGTCTGTGCTTGACAAGAAAAGTGTGGATTTTCTGTCAACAAGTTTAATTTGGCCTGCAAGGAACATTTAGTGTGATGTGGGCAAGGAAATACCTCTATGAAACACACACAGATACACACGTTGCTTTCCAGAGATGCGTGAGAAACCTCTCTGATAAATTTCACTCCTTACCTGGCCATAAATTTGCTCAAAAATTCATATAACTCCTATTTCCCCCTCCATCAACACTAGACTTTATTCACAGGGCAATCTGTTGGGAGTTTTTACAACCTTACATGTTGCCTGTAATTTGTCTGGCTGAGAGGGACCTTTCTGGGTTGGCGTGACTATCAATCTATGCAGCATTAACCAATTGTTCCTTCCCACATCAGAATTTAAAGAGAGTCCCCCATCTCTCTGCTGAGTATTCTATTTCCCTCTCTTTGATCTGCTGAAGTCAGTTAGCAGGTTGGTTGTTAGTTTTTCTGCTATGTGTTTGCAACTGTAAGCAAAGAAACATTTTTATTCTTACTATTACCAATATCTCAGAGTGAGTTATTGAGACTTTAAGCGCCAGTTAATGAGAAAACGGGGTCGACTATCTGAAGAACTTGAAGCTACTCTCCTCTGTGAGTGTCTGTAGCTCTACTGTGTAGTAAAAGGAAGGATTTTAACGAGACATTCAACACTCTGCAAGACAATCCTACACACGTCCACTCAGAAGAAAGCCCGTTTGAGTTCAGTCAGTCTTACTTACAGGTAAGTATCATGTGACAGCTGCCTAAACATATTTTAAAATAATTTTTATAATCTTTAAATTCATTCGCGTCATTCGTTTTAAAAAAATTATAAAAAGAAACCAGAAGAAAAGAAGATGTTCTTTAGATGAGAAAGGTGGCACACACAACTTCATTTGCCAACAGCTTGACTTCCCAAATACGGTCACAGGAGGTTATACTGAATCAGAGCCTTTATCCTTTTAATCTTAATTCTCCCCAGCAGCCTTTCAGAATTTAGGCAGGAATCTTTTGTAACTGTGCTGTTACATAGGTCAAATGGCGTTGGCCAAGCTGTGTATTAACAACCCCACAAAAGTCCCGCCATAAAAATAGTAGGCATCCTCCAGTCTCGAGAGACTATGGTAACATGCTCTGAATAGAGGTCTTGCAACAGCGTCTAGTGTGGCTGAGGAGGCCAATTCGAGAGTGACCATCCCTTCCACACTGAAGACAAATACAATCTGTCCCCTGTCCAGCTCCCTGATTTGGCTGGTTTCGGGACTGCCTCTTTGGCTCGGCCTGCTGGACAAGGGTCTCTTCAAATTGGGAGAGGCCATTATTCCACCGCCTGCCTCCAGGCTGAACGCTCAGATGTCAAGGTTTCCCATCTGTTGAGGTCCATTCCTAAGGCCTTCAGATCCCGCTTGCAGATCTCCTTGTATCGCAGCTGTGGTCTCCCTTTGGGGTGCTTTCCCTGCACTAATTCTCCATACAGGAGATCTTTTGGAATCCATCCGTCAGCCATTCTCACGACATGCCCAAGCCAACGTAGACGTCGCTGTTTCAGTAATGTATACATGCTAAAAATTCCAGCTTGTTCCAGGACTACTGTATTTGGAACTTTGTCCTGCCAGGTGATAACAAAAATGTGTCGGAGACAACGCATATGGAACGTGTTCAACTTCCTCTCCTGCCGTGCACAAAGGGTCCAGGACTCACTGCAGTACAGGAGTGTACTCAGGACACAGGCTCTATAGACCTGGATCTTGGTATATGCTGTCAGCTTCTTATTGAGCCATACTCTCTTTGTGAGTCTAGAGAACATGGTAGCTGCTTTGCCAATGCGTTTATCCAGCTCGACATCTAGAGAGAGAGTGTCCAAGATCGTTGAGCCAAGGTACACAAAGTCATGAACAACCTCCAATTCTTGTGTGGAGATGGTAATAGAGGGAGGTGAGTCCACGCCCTGGCCCATGACTTGTGTTTTCTTCAGGCTGATTGTTAGTCCAAAATCTTGGTAGGCCTTGCTAAAACGATTCATGAGTTGTTGAAGCTCTTCAGCAGAATGAAGAGCTCCTGCCATAAACAACCCTGATTAAGTCTTGCAAATTCCAGGCTGTGGTTTCCTTTAATTACTCCATCCATCTCATATTTGGTTTTCCTCTTTTTCTAATGCCTTCCAGCCTTGTTGTCTTTCTCATTGTTTCTAGTCTCCTCACAACGTGCCCAAAGTACGACAGCCTTGGTTTAGTCAGTTTTGCTTCTGGACGGTGGGATCCCAACTTTGGATAACCTAGGTGTTCTTGGTCTGCAGCTCCCAGAAGCCTTTACCACCAGCTGTGCTGGCCGGGGTTTCTGGGAGTTGCACTCTAAGAACACCTGGATTACCCAAGGTTGGGAACCACTGCTCTAGAGAGTTCAGGTTGGATTTGACCTGGCATCTATTTATTTGTCTGCTCCTACCTATATTTTGGACTATGTGGAATTGTGTGTGGAAACATTTGCATGCAAAATATATACTGTAGAACTCTGTCCCTTTTCTGAAATGCCTTCCTCCCCTTAAATATATCCCTCTCTACCAAATCAAATCATCAAGTACAATCTCCTGTTAGTTTATGATGGCAAATACATGGATGATTAGATGCCCAAAGCAAGGGCTTCTCCCACCTTCCTAGATAGCAAAACCTCTTCCACCTTTTTTTCAGTGACTGAATAATGATGGTGTGGCACAGGGAACCACACACCTGCACACCTCTGTTGTTTATTTGTTGTTTATTTAAATCATTTATTTCTCGTTCTTCTGCCTAGCAGGGCTTCCAAAGAGTTTTAATAATGATTAAATCTGACCCTGGTGACCCTTTCCAGAGTTTTCTAACTAGACAATACTTGGAAGTGGTTAATCATTCCTTTGTTCTAGAGCAGGGGTCGTCAACCCCCGGTCCACGGCCCGGTGCTGGGCCGTGGGCTTGCCGGAACTGGGCCGTGGATACGGATCTCCACCCCCCACATGCCCGCGCGGGGGTCGTGTCGCGCCCGTGGTGGGCGTGTCACGCTCATGCAGGGGTGTGTTGCGCCTGCGGGGGGCGTTTCACGCTCACGGTGGGCGTGTCGCGCTCACAGAGGGTGTGTCACGCTCGTGCGGGGGGCATGAGATGCCCCCGCAGGCGCGACACCCCCCGCACGAGCGTGACACGCCCACCGCACGAGCGTGGGCCCCCCTCCCCCCGCGCATGGAGCTTGCTCCCCCCAACCAGTCCGCAGCCCCAAAAAGGTTGGGGACCGCTATTCTAGAGGAACCCTGAAAGTCTGCAGCTTGCCCAAGGCTACACAGGCTGGCACTTCTCCCAGGGAGCACAACTGGAAATTGAACTCCTGACCTCTGTCTTCACAGTCAGATACCCAACGATTAACAAACAGGTTTAAAACATTTTAAAAAAGAGATCTGAACAAGAACTGCTCAGTGGTTTAGGCATCTGGCAGCATCTGGCAGCATAGCCAGAGGTTGGGAGTTCGATTCCCCACTGTGTCTCCTTAACAGAGGCTGGGTTTGATGATTCATAGGGTCCTTTCCAGCTCTGCAGTTCTAAGATTAGAAGCCAGGTTGGAAAAAAAAAATCCTACACACCAAAGATATATCCTCCCATATCTCCTCATTCATATAAATGTTTGTTTACTAAGGTTACCCACAATCTGTCTGAAGAAGCGGACTGCAGACCAGATAAATTCTTTACAATACCACATGGTTCTTGGGTTTTGAAGTAGATTTATCTGTTGTTATGTGCCATTAGGTCACTTCTAACTTATAGCAACTCTAAGTATGTGAAATGTCCATGCAATGGTTTATCATTGGCATTCACCCAATGAGTTTTCCTGGCTGAGCAGAGATTTGAGCCCAGATCTCCTGATTCCTAGTCCGTAACTCTACCCACAACATCACTGGTAACTTACACATGTTGCAATTTGAGTGTGGACTGGCCATAACTCATAACTTTGGATGGCCTTCCATGTATAGACTGCAATCTCTGAAGCTGTATTTCTAAAACTAGTCTACATTATGCATTCTTCTTTACATGGCCAGGTTAATTTTAGAAAATGGATAATGCATTAAGAGATCAAGTGATGGCTAAACAAAGAGTTATCCTTCTGGTGGAATACGTGGATGGCTGGTTCCACCAAACTAAGGCAGAAAGGAAGTTAAATACAAGCCCTGCTCTGGGTACTACAGTGCAGTTATCGTTTTATGTTACTGCTATTTGTTCCAAATTAAGACAGAAAGACAGTGGGGCATTAAGCTTAACCATTTTCCTCTTGCAGCATGAAATGCACAGTGTCAAATTATATCCCCCAAGCCGATTAGGTCTAATTCTGCAGGATGCTAAATGTGGATTATCAAAGCAATTACTGACAATTTTGTAGGGTAGCGGCTAGAGCTTTAGCAGAGACTTGCCAGTGGTGGAATCTTTCCCCAGAGCAAGCAAGGTGAGGGTGGGAGAGGTGAGTTCCTATGCCGCCATGCCAAAAAGGCTTTACGGTTTGGAACAAGCCTTAAAACACACTTTGGTCTAGTTTTTCAAATGGAAACTGCTCCCAAGAAATCAGAAGACAGAGACTCGGAAGACAAGTATGAACAAACTAGAAAAGATCCTTCAAGTGTAAGGAAACTGTTGGAGTTTTATTTACAACCTCGCATGCTGTCTGTAGTTTGAGTCACTGGGAGGGACTTTTCTGGGCTGGGGTGAGTGTCTATCTATCCAGCACTAACCAATCATTCCTTCCAGCTCTTGAAATTTACAGAAAGCCCAACCTCCCTACCGTGTGTTCTATCTCTCTTTTGCCAGTTGGTTGATTGCTAGTATGTGCACAGTAAAGAAAACAGTATATGGAAGTCTGTAATTTCAGTCAGTAAAGAAACATTTTTTATTCTCTCTCCTACAAATGTCTCAGAGTGAGCTACTTATTCAGAAGGAATCTGACACTCCTAGAGGCTTTGAGAGGTGGGATTTCATATTTTTCATCAGGTGTTTTTTTCCCAAAGGGCAGTCTGGGTCTCTGTAAAATGTCCTGGGGGGCAGCATGAGCCCCATGGTTCTCAGACTGAACTAGCAATTGGTATGTGGCTGCTTTTTGCAAGAGTTCCATCCGTGCAATCCCATGCCTTTTTAGAGGTATCTCCATTTAAGACAAGGGGAGGTATCTTGGTGACCATTATTATGCTCCAGATGTTACTTCGATGTAGAGCTTTGCACTATGTGAGCATCCATGGGCCTAATCAGCATTTCCATGATTTCAGGAAAGGAAAATCAACTCTGAATAGGAATCTTGAATGGACGTAGGTATTTTGGGAAGACTGGAACCAGATTGCTTGGAGCATCAAACATCACACCAACCCCAAAACATCATTATTTGCACTTAGGATATACCGACTGCCTTCTTAGAGTGAGCAAAACATCTTTTGATGATGTAATCCACCTTGGATCCTTTTTTAAGAAGAAAGGTGGGGTAAAAATGTGTTAATTGATTAATTAATTAATTAATGTGAGATGTTGGATCTAAAAAGCAGGCCCTAGGAAGCCTATAACAAAAAGAGCAAAGTGGCACAATTAAATTATCTCCTGTTTGTGGCATTTAAGACGATCAAATTAGGCTACCAGCCTGCAGAATACAATATATAGGACCATTTCTCACTGCCAGATAAGAGCTGGATTAGATGATTTAATAATTCGCATCATTCCTGTTCGCATTTGAACAAATTGCCTGCCAAGAATAGATTTCTCTTTAAAATCAAATCTCTTTTTGCATTATTAGATCTGGACAGGCTAACTTCATTCAGTGTTTCATATGGCTTAAAAGCTGGTGCGGCCTCTTTACAAGCAAGATAAACATTGTTTTGGTGATGACCCTGCGAAAGCTTTTGAGCTGGAAGGTACCATTATTCTCAGGAAGATTGATTAAACAATTTTACATGGCACAAAGCCCTGGATGTTATTGACAAGGGCATCAGGTGCTTGGACACCCCTAATTCCCAATTGAGTGGAGCATAACTTTCATGCACTTTGATGAATCAGCTTTCATCCAGTCCCTCCCTATTTTAATGCATGCACGTGTACCCTGTTTCCCTGAAAATAAGACCTAACCTGAAAATAAGCCCTAGAATGATTTTTCAGGATGCTTGTAATATAAGCCCTACCCCAAAAATAAGCCCCAGTTAAGTGAAACCCAGGGACGTGGTGGTGCTGCGGGTTAAACCACAGAAGCCTCTGTGCTGCAAGGTCAGAAGACCTGCAGTTGTAAGATCGAATCCACACGACGGAGTGAGCTCCCGTCGCTTGTCCCAGCTCCTGCCAACCTAGCAGTTCGAAAGCATGCAAATGCAAGTAGATAAATAGGTACCACCACGGTGGGAAGGTAACGGCGTTCCGTGTCTAGTCGCGCTGGCCACGTGACCACGGAAGATTGTCTTTGGACAAACGCTGGCTCTATGGCTTGGAAACTGGGATGAGCACCGCCCCCTAGAGTCGGACACGACTGGACAAATTGTCAAGGGGAACCTTTACCTTTACGTGAAACCCTGCCCTCCACCCTTGTGCAGCAACCAGAAGAAGATGACATAACAGTATTTGAATAAATGTAGATTGTTGTAAATGAAAAAAAAAAACATCCCCTGAAAATAAGCCCTACTGCGTTTTTTTGGAGCAAAAATTAATATAAGACCCTGTCTTACTTTCAGGGAAACACGGTATGCATCCTCTCTCAGCAAATGCCACAATGAATTCCTGGCTAAGCTTAATGGCATGATAGTTGCCAGGAAAAAAAAAGGAGTGGGTGATATTGAATATTTTGCCTAGACACAAGGAGCAGATGTGTGATATTTATATTGAGAGGGTCAAAGCCTTCTCTGGCCCAACGGATACACTCTGCTTCAAGCCAAGAATTCAGTGTGACCGTTCTCCTTGAGGTAGCAGAAATCAATCAAGTCACCCTGTTCTCCAATGGGCTTGCCCAGGGGATACAGGAATCCAATCTGGACCTTAGAGTTTACACCAAGGTAAACTCATGGGGAGCTTGAATGAAAGACCCCACCTTAGTGCCTCATCCTGTATCTCATCATGGCAAGTGAGGGAGCAGCTTGTGCCTTAACTGTGCAACCTTGTGTGCATCTATTTAGAAGTGAATACTAAGATGATTCAAGGATACACCGAAGACAACACAGAAAGAATTTAGGTTTGACCATGTCAGTTGGGTTCTCACTCAAACCTGAAATGCCTGGCAAAATACTGTCAAACAAGCGGCTAAAGAATTTGAAAGAAAAAGAATCAGGGAAGACAGAAATGAGAAGGCAAGAACGTAACTTCTCAATAGTTCAACAAATATAGGATCAGCTAGCCTGCTACCAGTTTCCGTATTTTCCAGGCCCATATTGCACTAGTCAGTCACTTCTGTGTCCACCAACACGCTGCTACGGCTCAACCTTAGTCACTCACTTCTTCTTTACTCCCTCAATAGTGAATCTGATATAGTTATCTTTGAAACTGAAACGTGAACTATTATTATAAATACTAAGGAGTGCAAGAAGATTGACGTGCAACTAAGTGGGTACAGGATAGCATCCAAAGTCAGCTACCTGACATTTCTGGTTGCTACCCTAGCAAAGAGAAATAAGTAGCCTGCTATTTAGACATGCCTAGTTTGAATCTGTCAGCTGACACCAGAGACCAAGGGTTTCTATTTGACTGTCTAGATCTAGGAATTTATTGGGTCCCATGCATGAAATCAGCAGCTTCCGAACACTCCATGCCTTCAAATCCATGGTAGTTTCTGGAATTGGTCATAACTGTGGATGTTCTTCCATGAACACAACTCTCTGCCTACATAAGGGATTTCTTGCTGTGTGTCTTGCATCACCTTACGTCTTGGTTACGTGATTCAAGATAAAGAGATTTCAAGAGGAGGAAGGGTGAAGATTTTGCATTTATATCTATAAACCTTCTGTAAGATTTCATCAAAATTTCCAAATTTCTTCATATATGGGGTGGAAATAATTATATATACGCTGGGCCTGGATCTATCTTTGCATTTTGTTGTTTAGTCATTAAGTCGTGTCCGACTCTTCGTGACCCCATGGACCAGAGCACGCCAGGCCCTCCTGTCTTCCACTGCCTCCCGGAGTTGGGTCAAATTCATGTTGGTCGCTTCGATGACACTGTCCAACCATCTCGTCCTCTGTCGTCCCCTTCTCCTCTTGCCTCCACACTTTCCCAACATCAGGGTCTTTTCCAGGGAGTCTTCTCTTCTCATGAGATGGCCAAAGTACTGGAGCCTCAGCTTCAGGATCTGTCCTTCCAGTGAGCACGCAGGGTTGATTTCCTTCAGAATGGATAGGTTTGTTCTCTTTGCAGTCCAGGGGACTCTCAAGAGTCTCCTCCAGCACCACAATTCAAAAGCATCAATTCTTCAGCGGTCAGCCTTCTTTATGGTCCAGCTCTCACTTCCATACATCGCTACTGGAAAAACCATAGCTTTGATGAGGCGGACCTTTGTCGGCAAGGTGATGTCTCTGCTTTTTAAGATGCTGTCTAGGTTTGTCATCGCTTTCCTCCCAAGAAGCAGGCGTCTTTTAATTTCGTGGCTGCTGTCACCCTCTGCAGTGATCATGGAGCCCAAGAAAGTAAAATCTGTCACTGCATATATCTTTGCATATATATACATATATATACATACATATACATATACATATACATATACATATACATATACATATACATATATACATATATATATATATATATATATATATATATATATATATATATATATATATATATATATATATATATATATATATATATATATATATATATATATATATATATATATATATATATATATTTGAGTCCTTCAACTCTCAGAAATCCGAGTCTGAATCTCTGGGACATTGAGCCAGGAGAAGGGCTGTAGGTCAATAACAGGAGCACCTGCTGTACCTGGAGAAGGTGTTTTACACCAAGGAAGATTTTTGTCTGAAACCCTAGAGAGCTATTGCCCATCATAGCTGACAATTCTCTGTTTGCTGCACCAAACTTCTGATTTCATGTACAGCTACTTTCAGTGTGCTCGATAAGAACTGCCACCTTCCTTTTTTTTTTAGCACAAGTCCTAGCTTTGACTTTTGTATTTGGTCGCTGCCAAAGTATTTATTAGAATTTGCTCATTACTTCATATTCTGGATCTGAAGTTTATTAAAAAAAAAAACACACATACACACATACCTGAATTTGGGAAAAGCAATGTGGACAGATTTCCCCCCATCTGTCTTCCTTAATGAGACTTCGCTCCCACATTCACTCAAACCTTCAAGATTTGCTCACACCATCCTCTCGCCAGGCGTGACACTTGGATCTCTAACGATGAAATGTGAATCTATAGAGACTGGGCCTCTCCTGAGAGCGGTTCTAGCCAATGCTAAAGCTAGCATGAACGCTGCTATCCTTACATTTCCTTTGTGTGAGCTGCAGCTGTGTACTCAATCTCAGGCTCATCCATTACTCCCAGAGTGTATGTCTCTTCCTACAAAATCCATATCCACTCCTGCGCAGGATCAATGCTTGCCGTCAGCTTGTATCTAAACAAATTGAATAAAGCTAAGGATCTTCGGAGATAGGCCCTGTTTATTTATCTCATAACAAGCCCACAGACTTCCGGTATTTCTGCTGCTGACACTTTGGTCAATAAAATCTTCAGGTTGTACAATATAAAGGTGTTTTATATTTCATCTTGCGGACAACAATGGCACCATCAAGCAAGGAAACTTTACGAGGCTATGGCCAAAATGTTGATTGCCTTGAGTGGAGACTGTGAGAATGAAAGATATAAAAACTACGAATAAGGCCATTCTTAGGCACAAAGCTTTCTTCTTCTAAATGTCTGGTGGAACAAGAGTTCTCCGTCTGGACCTCCTCATGTCACGAAGCTCAACTCCAAAGATAACTTAGATTCCAGGATATTTTTAGGGAAATATTATCCTCTGAGTTCAGAGTAACAAAATCATGTAAAAAGCAAACCCTAAATCCAACCAACTAAGGAATACAGGAACATATAAATGCACTAATTTGATATTAAAACCCAACATAAACTTGAGAAGAAGAAATAAGATCATGAAACAGTAACATCGTATAACTCATTATCTGCTTCAGATGTGGTTACCATAAGTCAGAAGTAACTCATTGCCTGAAATCTTGTTTGTGCAAGTTTTGGAACGGTTTCCAGACACAGATTGCCTGCAAGTTAACTATCGGAAAAATGGACGGCCGATAAGGATGGGTTGGTGTCTCTCTCCCTCTGGAAGGTGGGCCAGAGCCATCGTTTTTGGTTGGGACAGAAGACTTTCTCTACTGGGACGCAGATCCTGCTAGTCTCCAGCTGGTTCTAGAAAACTGGGAGGTCTCTGGTGGTGTATTTCGGAGTATTTCGGTCACTCCGTCCGTAGTCCTTTGTCATGCATCCCCAGTTTCAGAGCCCATGAGGGCTCCCACAGTGTGAAGGTAAAGGTAAAGGTTCCCCTTGACATTGAGTCCAGTCGTGTCCGACTCTAGGGCGCGGTGCTCATCCCCGTCTCCAAGCCATAGAGCCAGCGTTTGTCTGTAGATAGTTTCCGTGGTCACGTGGCCAGCGCGACTAGACACGGAACGCCGTTACCTTCCCACTGAGGTGGTACTTATTTATCTACTCGCATTTACATGCTTTCGAACGGCTAGGTTGGCAGGAGCTGGGACAAGCGACAGGAGCTCACTCCGTCGCGTGGATTCGATCTTACGACGGCTGGTCTTCTGACCTTGCAGCACAGAGGCTTCTGCGGTTTAACCCGCAGCGCCACCACGTCCCTTATGGTGTGAACTAAACTGTAAAAACACAACCTGGCAGAGTGGACAATACTCCCCACCAAAATTGAACCGAGAGTGATCAGGTGATATCACCACCTCCTAAGAGTTGCTACAGAAGGAAAAACCAGACACAGTTCAAATGGAAAAGGAAGAACCTCAAACAGACTTTACGACATGGATTCTATCTGTCCTGCGATGCAGAAACAGGACCAGTTAAGTGAATGTTAAGGGTTTCCTTTTTTTCTTCATCAGATGGCTAGCCAACTCTGCAGCATTTCTTTTACTAAGCACAGGGAGGTGAGGATGGAAACACAGTTTTCTGGTCTTTTTCCTCATAGACCAACTCATCTTTCTTTCTTTCTTACCTGGGCAAGTGGAGTATTCCACACAGAAAACGGAAAGTGCTCTTTTCTTAATAGCATGATAAGAAATTTCTTTAAATAAAAAAAAAAAGCAGCTGGAATTGTATTTTTTGAACAGTGTTAATTAGCTTAGTAAGACACATTAATTCACCATCCTGTCAATCTGGGGAGGCTACAAAAGGTTGTCTTTTTTTGGTGGAACAGGCACCTGATTACTTTCAATTGTATCCTCTGTTCCTCAAAATAAGGCACAGATCCATGTTTTGCCTTGAACCATCCAATTCATGCTTCCAGACAGTTATCCACAGGTTATTTTTTAAGTCACCAAAGGCCAGCAACATCACTCAACAGAAAGAAGGTAGTCAGGAGAAATGAACACTCTTCTGACTCCCCCTGCTGATTAATTCTTGATAACAATTCACTTCCAGGGTTGTAGCCTTGCTTCAGAATGGACACATCCCTGGACTGTTCAGGCCAGTATTATTCACAATGATAAATATGCAGCCCCGTCTGCTAGCCAGAAAGACCTGAGCACCTTAGAATGCAATCCCCCACTGACTGTCTTCTATGTAGGATATGAGCTCGGCATGGCCAACAGGCACAGAGTGTTGCAGGAATATCTTACCCACATTTGTGGTTATGTTTAGACTGCTGGGAAACGTTTATGGAAGTTTTTTTTGTAAAACCATGTTGTTAATTTTATCACTGGGTTTCCGCTAAGTTGCATTCACACTGCCCTGTTACATTCACACAAAATCATGAATGAGTTTCTCTTTCTCCATGCAAATTGACAGGTGTTTTGGCTGCCGAAGAAGAAAAAGGACATATTAATATGCGGCAGCAACAGATGGTCTGTGGAACTTTGAGGAAGTAGATAGACCACTTCCAAACTCCACCTGATGTGGAAGCATTGTCAGTACCAACTAGCAGGCAAAGGCGAAGTAGACTGGTGGGGCTTCATTATGGGAAACTCATTGCAACTGGTCACAGGACTGACTGGGGAAGACAATGGAAACCACCATAGACTTGCCATGGCTATGCAAAAATATAAGAAAACCTCAGTACCCAGAAGCTTTTGATGGGGAAAGGATACTGAGGGCCTCTAAGACAAAATGTAGATCAGCAATTTAGAATGTATGACAAATATATATATATATATATATATGGACCCAAGGCGGCTTACATCATTGAAACACAATATTAAAAACTGTAAATATTTAATATTTAATTTTAATGAATTTAATATTAAATATCAAATATTAAATGAAGTTGCCTAGTTGCATAGCCTTGCTACTTTAAGGTCCTTTACCTGAGGGATCAAACACAGACGGTCATATGGGCACATACTCTGCAACTTAGTGGTGGCCTTCACCTGAATCAGGACCTATTCTGTTGCCACGACGTGTCTTAGGGACCCGTGGCAAAGTCATCGTTCTGTAGCCTGTTTTATTCAGGAAGGTTGATGTGAGATCACTGAAATGAAAACTACAAATGTAGACATGATGCATAAAAATCCACTCAAGATATAAGGGGAAGGCTAGTTAGCAAAGTGAGGATGGAAACTATTAATAATGTAAGGAAACAGCCAGCCCAGAAAAAACCCACACAGTCCCTGGAAACAAATTAGAAACTCATTTATATGGTGCCAGTGTGGTGTAATGGATAGCATGGTGGGTTTAGATGTGGGAAACCCTAGGTTATAAAGAGCTGCTTTCTGCTGAAAAAAGACCAAGGGGGATTGTCTTTCTCAGTACTGTCAACAGCTCGCCAGGAGATCCTCCACACTTCTGACCTACTATACAAAGGATAAGGAACTGGCTGATCCTGGTAGAGCCTGTTGGCCCGTCTAGTCCTCAAGTAATAGTTCTCCAAACTTGCCTACGAGTCGTTGCATAGCCTTGCTACTTTAAGGTCGTTTACCTGAGGGATCAAACACAGACGGTTATATGGGCACATACTCTGCAACTTAGTGGTGGCCTTCACCGGAATCAGGACCTAATCTGTTGCCACGACATGTCTTAGGGACCCATGGCAAACTCCACCTGATGTGGAAGCATTGTCCTGTAGCCTGTTTTATTCAGGAAGGTTGATGTGAGATCACTGAAATGAAAACTACAAATGTAGACATGATGCATAATTATGTCCTTCTCGTTGTCCCTTCATCATCTTAGAACTGCAGACGGGAATGTCTAGACTGGGATAACTTGACAAGCACTGGGTGAAGGGTGACCTCTTTTTTTCCAACCTGCTCCTCAAACTCCATCTAGAGTATCAGCAAAACGGTCAGCGCTTAAACTCCTTAATTGTCACCCCAACTGAAATGAAATACATTTGTAGGGGACATTTCAGATCCCAGGTCTGGAAAACGTGAAGGACGTCCCATTATTCCATTATTGCTGTATTGGAAAATCATCCAGCTGAGTTCACAGATCAAGGGATTTCTGTTTTATCTAAGAAGAATTAAGGCATTTCCTAACAAATTAAGTAGATGCCCAGAGGTGTTTAAAGACCTTTTCAAAGTGTGAGAGCTTCAGAATTTGGAGAGGAGATGATCGGCTGTGCTGTAGAAGGAAACTAGAGCTCACCACTAAGCCTTCCCCCCTCCCTCCCGCCCATTTTATGTGGAATTGGAAGAGTCAGAGAATGCACTGCAACACACAGCCAGAGGCAATGTAATAAGCTCTCTCTTTTTCTTTCGGGGGCTGAAAAACTGAGGTTTTCAAAGCGTGTTTGAAGCCAGACAGTGGCGATCTGATCTTCCATATTTCTTTGGGTGGGAAAAAAAAACTGTTGAAGAAATAATGCCAGACCTATAGCACAAAACCTACACTTCAATTTGCAAAAACTAAACACTGTGATTTATACCTTTTGGAAGGGGGAGGGGGAAAAATGCTAAAAGAACATTCTGTGTAGCTTTAGCTTCCTGCCAGAAGCTTGCGGGTTGGCCGATGGGATGCATTCCTAGAGCCTAGACATCACTGAACATTATTTTTTAAAAATAATAAACAAACAAAATGGCAAGAAAATCAAAATTCCCCCAAAGGACAGCTTGTCCTGATTTCTGTTCAGCTTTTGATTATGTAAATATATTTATATAAAGGATGACTTTAGTTTTACTCTTAGGCAACAGGTTTGAACTGAAGCAGAGGAGAGTCAGGAAGGCAGTGTCAAGTACTGAATGTTCGCTCATTTATTTTAGAAACACCCTTTCGGTTTTTCCGAAGGTCTGACTGGTGTGTACTTCTTAAACTTCTATGGCTCTTCCTCAATAATAGCTTTCTCCTAGTGATATTACTAAGAACCTTTGAATGGTTGGATTGAATGCAGAGGTTCCCAACCTTGGGCCCCCCAGATTTTTTTAGACTACAACTCCCAGAAATCCAGGCCAGCACAGCTAGTGGTGAAGGCTTCTGGGAGTTTTAGTCCAAGAACATCTGGGGACCCAAGGTTAGGAACTACTGTTCTAGAGCATCTCTCTGCTCCTCTTTGATTATCAGTGCCATTGCCTGTTCCAGGCTCAGCTCTCAGAGAGAGAGGATAAAGCTTTGTAAAGGTTACCTCTATTTGTCCTCACTTTTTTTGCTTGCCTGTTTACCTGGGAAAGGAAGGTGAACAAGTAGAACAAGAAGAAAACTGGAGCAGCAGCTGCACCTGGAGACCCCAGGCCCTTCTAATTAGGGTATATCGCTGGGCAGGTGCCCAATGATATGAGGGTGGCCATGTGTTTTCTTTTACTGTCTGAATGTGCCCTCCATTTGAAGCACGGTTTAGTCTGGTTTGAAGGGAACAAACAGAACCCTTGAGGTTGCTCACCCATCGCTTGCAACATCTGAATGGTAGATATATATCAGGTGTGTGTGTGTGTTTTCTACTTTTGCATTTGTGCATATAAATGGCACTCAGTGTGGTATAGCGGATAGAGTGTTGGACAAGGACTCAGGAAATGAGGGTTCAAATCTTGTCTTGGCCATGGAAATTGGATGTGGCAATGGTAAATCATTCTTTGAACCTCTTACATACCTCAAAATGTGTTGGATGTGATTTGACTTCACAGAACAATAGCATGCATAGAAATCTGTGCCCTCTTTTCCCCTCCTTTTTAGTGACACATGTCCTTCCTTCCTTCCTTCATCCAACATCAGCTCCTTCCTTCCTTCCTTCATCCAACATCAGCTCCTTCCTTCCTTCCTTCCTGTGATATAATCATCTTAGAACTGCAGAGATGGAAGGGACCCTATGAATCATCAAGTCCAGCCCCTTGTCAAGGAGGCCCAGTGGGGAATCAAACTCCCAACCTCTGTCTCCGCAGCCAGATGCCTTAACTGCTGAGCTACCCAGCTATCCAAATACGTAAGCATACACCCTGCTGAAACCAAATGCCAGCCCAGACAGTCACTGTATTGTCTTTGAAAGAGTTCAAACATCTAAATGAAAGACTCATCGTTTCATCCGGCAAATATGTGGCAACCTATCAGAAAAGATACTCTAGAAAAGTTATGCACCCCTTTAGTGCAGTTGGCCCCGTGTGCTGTCTTTTTTTTTTTTTAATTGAAGGCGCAACACACAAACGAGCCTCTCTTCACAAAGAGTTGTCCTTATTGAGGCATTATCTCCTAAGGCCTTTTCAGAAGCAAGATAATCTTAGGTCCTAGGATATACATCAAGCAAACAATGCCATTTGGATGAAATGAAACTGCTCAAAAACTCCCTTGGAAGCCAGTGGGAAAGGAAGGGACGAGGAATCAATAATGTCCTTCTAGACAGATAAGGCAGCCTGCAATTTAGCCTTCTAAGGTAAAACACAGGAGGAATTGGGGTGTGTGTGTGTATGTGAATGATGGGTTTGGTGCATTTCTAGCTACTAAAGGGGCAAAACTGATGCTTTCTTCAAGCTATTCATATATATATAACTAACACAGCAATGATCCTTCTGGCGAATTTTATATTCCCTGTGAAATCCTTTACGGTGCTTTAAAGCAATGCAAGAGTTAGGAGGTTAGGAAAGTTCCTTTATTGGTGTGTGTGTGTGTGTGTGGGTTATTTGATCGACAGCTGTGAGTAAAAACAAGGAAGCATCTTCGCCAATCTGCATGACAAAAGATTGTTGCACAAGGCATCTCACGCGAATTTGCAAGTCCACAGAAACCAGTACCTCCAAGCTCAGGGATTCTTCAACAAATAATCAGCAGACAGTAAGGCATGCCCTTACTGCAGTATGCCTGCAGTGGCAAAGAGCTGTTTGATCCTTTTGGGGTGCAATTCACCCCTTTTAATTGTCACCAGGATGATGCCAAATGGGCAGTTGCAGCAGCTTTTGGCTTTCAGATGTGTCCAGTCTTATCCAACACATGCATTTTCACATGTCTGCTTTTTGTATCCACCTGCCGTATTTTTTAAGGTTCGCAGTGTTGGTAGGATGAATGGCACAGCTGTCAACTGACTGACAGAGCCCAGGGGGAAAGGGAGAGGTATTAAGTCATAAATGTGCAAGCAGGTCAGCAGGCAGATTTTCCCCTCCATTCGTTCACCCTACAACTCAGCTGTGGAGCAGGAAAAACACACACACACTTGATTGCAAACTAGGAGTCTTGTAAAGTTTGGCAGTTGATGTATCAACTTTGATCTACTCTCCTATTTCCCTTCTTTCCCTTCCCGTCCCAATATATTTCCTTCTTCACAAAACCAGAGTCTGAGACTTGAGGTTCAGCAGGAGGGGAAAAGAGGTGGAGCCTTGACCCCTCTGCCTAGATATGACAAGGAGACAGGCAAGAGAGGGATGCTAGAGGCAAAATCAACTTGAGGCGGGAGAGTGACCCAAGTTGCCCAAATGGAAAGCCTCCATTGGCTCCCACTTGGGAGAAATGAAGCCCCTGCAGGTGAATATGCAAAAGACTCAGCAGGTAAAGAGGCCCAAAGAACATCAGCTGTAAACCAGGAAATCCCCAGATAAAACCCTTCCTCTGATCAGAACACAGTTGATGGCTTCAGGCAAACTGGTATTTCTCAACCACTGCACAACTTCCCAACAATTTGCAATTGGCATTCCTTTAAGGACTGCTGTAATGATTGCCCAGATAATGTATGTGGAAATTATGGGAGGCCTGTATAGACTCTAAAGCAGTGGTTCGAAACCTTGGGTTCCCAGATGTTCTTGGACTAAAACTCCCAGAAGCCTTCACTGCTCGCTGTGGTGGCCAGGATTTCTGGGAATTGTAGTCCAAGAACATCTGGGGACCCAAGGTTGGGAACCGCTGCTCTAAAGGTTACAAGATTGGAAAGTCCTTCAAGATGTCACCTAGTAAAAGAACAAATGAATGAAACCATTAAACAACAATAAAGCACACTAAGAAGATTGCAAACAATTGTACAGAGAGGGGCTCTCTCTCAGGTCCTCACGAGGATTACCTGTGCGGATGATGCTGGGATCAAGGGAATGCCCTCCTCCTAAAATCTTGAAACTCCAGGGAGACCCATACGGATGCATACAGCCCTCCATATAGCCTGGATCCAAGTCACTTAGGAGTTCATACACCAAAACCAGCATTTTGAATTAAATTATGCCTGGAAATGGGTCAGCACCAAGAGAAGCTATCGTATTGGTTCTCCCTGCAACAGATTCTAATCAGCAAAGCGGCTGCAGCCTTCTAGACTTTCCAAGGATGCATCTGGAGGGCCAGAAGCTACATGCATGTTAAACATTACATTTGGTAAGTCTTTAACAGCAAATATATGGGTATCATTATGTGCATTTCAGTACCAAGTCCTCTAGAGAAGATATATAATTAAAGAAACCTAATCAGCTGCATCATATACACTGAATATATGGTTGACACTGCAAATCAATTAAATAAACAGCTATACAGCAGCAGCATCCAATAAAACAGCAGTTGCAATATAATACACAACAGTTCAATTAAGATATTCTCAACAACAGACCAAAGAACCCAAACCCAAACTCACAGCATTTAAAAGTGAAGAAGTGTTTCGAAAGGGCTCTGAACAATATTCAGCGTTTGTATCCACACGTACCAGAAGATGGGGAGAGTTCTAGAAATTGGGTAGCACCATGGAAAAGGCACTGTCACTCATCCTCTCCCCGCCCCCACATGTCTACATGATCCTATAACCATGTCTACAAAGAGGGCCTGTGGGGAGGGCTTCTGCAGTTCCAAAATGACTGGCATACACAGACAAAAGTCATTTGTTCTCCTACTCCAGAGGTTAGAAACTTCCAGAAGGCCAGCCCTGGAAAGTGCCCTTTCACCAAAATTTCCTACAAAATGCTTATAAGGGAACATGAAGGACAATTTCATTACGTTGCTTTGTGTTAGGCCTGAGGGGTCCTTTAAAAAAAGAGGTACTGGCAGTCCCAGGGAACCACAGGTGATCCATGCATTACATCCTAAAAACCTGTATCAAGATAAGTAGCTCCTACTCTCTCAAGAGCTCCGTCTTGTCTGAGAGATAATGGGGAGGGCAGACATAAGAGGAAAGTGGCAGCAAATAGGAGCCGTCACACTTTGGAGCAAGATATATTTTTCTATTGCTCTTCTGAGTTGGAGAATGAATGAATGGGAGAGGGTGAAGCAATGGCTGAGTGAATGGAGTGGATGACTCTCTCTCTCTCCTTGTGTGTGTGTGTGTGTGTGTGTGTGTGTGTGTGTGTGAGAGAGAGAGAGAGAGAGAGAGAGCGAGAGAGAGAATTTTTTTTGCCCCTGGCTCTGTCACTCCTGGCTCTGCTCACTGCTGTATCATCTACCTCAGTGGTTCCCAACCTTGGGCCCTCAGATGTTCTTGGACTACAACTCCCGGCAATCCTGACTAGCACAGTTCGTGGTGAAGACTTCTGAGAGTTTTAGTCCAAGAACATCTGGGGCCCCAAAGCTGGGAACCATTGGTCTACCCACCAACCACCATGGGCACTAGCCACGCCAGCAAGAAAGTTAACAGTATACCTTCTTCTGATCAGTCTGCAACATCCCAATTATGTCAACACATTCATTTGACTTTCCCTCACTGCTCTTGGGGAGCAGGTTTTAAAACAGGCAAAGAGAGCTCTCTAACTCATTACCAGATGAGCTGAACTGTATCACCCTCTCTTTCCCTGACAGATCACATTGATTCCTTCGTACTGATTGGGGCTCCTCCAGGTTTTGGTGTGCAAAGAAAGGCAGATCCTAGGCCAGATGAGTTGCTCATCCTGCTGCAGAAAACGGACTTGCAACCAGCACTGGATGGTTTTGAAAAGGGATGGGATGGGAAATGGAAGGTAAATATAGATGCAAACAACCAGAAGAATGATATAATGATTGAGTTGGAAGGGGCCTAATAAGGCCACAGATTCTTCAAAACCTAGATAGTATCTGGAACCTTTAAAACTAAATGGAAGAGCTTACTGGTGCATCAAATGCAGATGGTACCCTGTCACCCTCAACCAAAGCTTGGGAAAGCTCTCTCTCTCTCCCCTCCCCCTGATCCTAACTCCCAGAAGTTTCCAACCAGCAGATTGTTTAGCTTGGTGGTCCCTTTAATTTTGTTTTTTTAAATTCTCATTAAGTTGGGGGTGGGGTGTTCTTGCTTGGGAAAACCACAGTTTTTCCACAGGGTATTGGTCCAGGGGCCCTGTCACAATGCTGCAGGTGTAGCAAGGTCCCAAGCGAAATGGGCAAAGGAAGGAGACTCATGCTGTTGCTGCATTGAGGATTTGCGCATCTACTTCCTGTAGCTTCCTCTTGGGATGTCGAAGGCTCCCACCGCTTGTGCAACCCGTAATTATAATTTTTCAAGGTTTCTTGGATTCTTGCCTAAATACCTTTGGCTTGGGATAACTACTGAAACGCTAATTAGAGATTACGGTGGACTCAGTCATACTTGGCTTACAAACCCGGCAGGTTCTGTGTACTTTACCTCAGAGAACTGCTACTGCACAAAAAAGGTCACAACCAAGACTCATGTCCAAAGCGCATTTAGGGGACATTTAGGGAACCAAATTCTGGACCAGTTCCTGAGTAACTTGATATGGTACTAGAGTGGTATATGTATGAGCCTGTCTTCATTGCTAATTAATTAATTGATTAGTGCTTGATGGAGAGAGATTGGCATCCAGGAATTTGCCGTGGAATCTGGTGAAGCCTGATGGATACAGATGATGCTATAAGGAGTTGGCTCCCAGCAAAAAGAATCAGAGCTTGGAAAAAGTTACTTTTTGGACTAGGGGAAATGTGAAGCATGAATGTGACAAATGAATACTTAAAAACATGTGTCATACCGGCACATGGATAAGAGAAGCTACCTGTGGCTCTCTTTTGGGTACACTTGATGACTAAACTTAGGATATGTAGCTATGCAATGTGTGAACTCGTTCTCAAATGCAGGCAGTTGGTGGTTCTCATTAGAGGACAAAAGTCAAAAGAAAATGTTGCGCCACAGGCTCAGACAATCATAAACAGACAGATATTCATAGAGTTTAATGAGCACTCTTGGCTCCGGATTTTCTTGGCAGAGTTTGTCGGAGCTTTAATATATTTTTCTTTTCCCCCCTTGTAATACAAAGTATGGCTCTGGTTAGCTAAACGCTGATGACTTTTCCATCCAAATAATACTTTTGACAATGGACAAACCAAGCTCATAATCTGCAGCTTGATGGATTAGATCATGGAGAGCCACACATATTTGCAGACATGAAAATAAACATACAGTTTTCAGAAAGCTGGAACAGTAAACCCAGTCAAGCTAGAGCTCAAGTTAAAGATGACTTTTTTTCCGTTCGTGAGTAACTGTCGTATTTTTAAACCTTCTGAAGAAACTTTGCAACTTTATTGGTCTTCTGCTTGCTGAAAAATCTGTTCTTTAAGCCCTTAGACTTACACACCAAAGTCACTCTGACAGACCAAAGAGATTGCAAAGCGATGTTTCTGTGTGGTGGTCATTTTTTTATCCCACCATGTAGTGAAATTAAATTTCCCTGGAAATCACTGAAATGTAAAATAGTAAATACCAGATGCTGCTGCAAGGTGAAACGCCAGAGCTACTGTTGCCATGTAGAAAGAAGGGGAAGCTGAAGTCACTGTTAAGTAAATCTACTGTGTTATTTGGGGCTTGTATGTGATAGTGATGACACACTGCTAGCCATCTGACAGTATAAATGAATTATACCTACTAAAATCCCCCCACATTTCATAGATTTGGTTTGTTTCACTGACGGATATTCCAATGCACAACTCATAAACACGTGTAAATCATTTACATGGGTTTCAAGACATACTGTAAACAAACAAATCTTAGTTTGGAGGTATATTTCATTGAAAAACTGAGACTGAAAAAAAATAAAATGCACTAATTTGAACTGTTGGATATCTCACTGGTTTAGGTCTCTGGCTGCAGAGCCAGAGGTTGGAAGTTCGATTCCCCACGGTGCCCCTCACAAGTACGTTGGTGTCCAATGGACGCATGCCTCCATGGATCAGAACCTGCTGGACAGCTCAGTGGTTTAAGGGGAGGTTGAGAGTTCGATTCCCCTCCTGGACAGGGTCTGGACTTGATGACCCATAAGGTCTCTTCCAGGGCTGCAGTTCTAGGATTATTATTATAATTATCACAATGGACTCCTTGTGTGTGCTTTTTGTACTTGACGAAACGTAATCCAAGTATGAATGGCGTGGATTAGTTTTTTTAAGGGACAGAAACGTGGGGCTAAATGAATCACCTATAAAGATCTAAAACGGGATGATTTCAAGACAGGAAGGGGATTTTTTTTTTTACTCTTCCATTTCTATTCTCTCTCTTGATCATCAAGACCAGAAAACTGATAGGGCATATGGAGTATTTCCTCTGGTGGCTGGCCCGGTACAATCAGCGTGAAGCGGTTGCTAAGCAACCACTGCACAGGATCCCCTTTCTCCCTGGCAAAGCAAAAATGGCTCGGCCTGAATGCGGCCCTGATGGGGAAGAGCTAGTTAAGAGGAAGAAGCCCCGATGAATAGGCTGTGCTACATCAACACAAAAGTGTGCACAGCGTTCATTTGCTGACACTTACAGGGCTTTGATACTGCCTTAAGAGCTCCATGAGGCAACCTGGAGCCATTATAAGGGTTTCCTTTCTTTCAATTTCTCCCTTTCCAAAGAGCTCTTAAAGCAGAGGCACCCAAACTGCCTCTCCTCTCTGGCGCTGGCTGGGGGGGGGGGGTTTAGAAAGCGCATGCATGCCTGTACACACCCATTTGCACATGTAAAGCACACATCCATTTCCCCACTGCCCAGCGTCACATGGGTTGGAACAGCCTTTCATTTGAAGCCTTGGCACCTTCAAGCAAAAGTTACACAGCTGTTAAGAGCTGGACGCATGGCGTCTTCCTTGATATATAGCCAGCGGATCTTCTGAAGGATGGGACTCATTCCCTTGAAAAGCAAATCTACTACTGATAACCCTCCACCTGTGGGTGAGAAGGGGAAGAGGAGGGAAAGGAACAGATTCAGCATGATTTCCCCCATTGGCCTCTTTGCACGGGCCCATTGCTTTTTCTGGAATGCGCCATTTCCACATTGCAATGTTTTAAGAAGCCTACTAAGCTTGCCTGTTTGATTGTAGTTGCTTGACTATGCTAAAAGAAGAAGGAAGCTAACCCTGCCTGCATGGGCCAGATTCCTGTTAGTTATATGCCATCCAACATCATTATTTCTAATAATTAGTCGCCCTCTCCTTTCTAATATTTTGAATCTACTGACTTCGAATCCATCTTGGCTTCTCGAACAGCAGAAAACAAGCTAGCCCCATCAGCCTCTGAACCTTGACTCCTGGAGCATCGCTTAAATTATGATGATCTGGCTTCCATTCAGAACTTTTTATTTTAAAAGTTATTTTACAAAACACGGCAGTCGGTTTCTCTTTTTACTTGTCGGTTTCGTTTCTGGTTTTTCTAATGATTTATGTCCTTTATGTTAGTTAGTCTTGAGATCAATTTTATTATAGAATTGAGGGATATAAATATATGTTAGAGATGGGCACAAATGGCTGAATTGGTGGTTCGTGTCAGTTCGTTCTTCGGCCGAACACGCATTCGGCACTTCCCAGCCCTGCCTCCTCGGACAGGTGCTTAATCATAGGCAGGGTCCTAGCTTTCCTGCCCTGCCTTCTCTGGGCATGGCCTCTGAGTGGCCACCCGCCAGAGCAGGGGTGCTGGGAAGCGCCAAACATATGTTCAGCCAAAGTACGAAGCGGCACGAATCACTGGTTCAGCCATTTGTGCCCATTACTAATATATATATCTCCTCCAATTCTATAATAAAATTGATCTCAAGACTAACCAACATAAAAGACGTAAATCAGTAGAAAACCAGAAACAAAACCGACAAACAAACGAAGATGCTTTTGTTTCATGATACTCAATTGTCAGATATGATGTTGCTCAGATGGGGCCAATTCAAGACCCCCTCCCTTTTTTTTTTCCGCCACTGATCCATGAAACAACAGCAAAACATACACACACACACACAGAGAGCGAGACATGGTCTACTGAAACAGAATAGCCGCTCTACAAACCGCATTGCTAACAGCGCTAAAGTTTGTATGGTTGTTTTCTCTCAAGAATAAACACTTTCCCTTGCAAACAAGGTACACTGATGTGATGATGATCAGCAGTTAACAGTACATGATCTTAGGATCACAGTGTAAATCATGACTTTCCAATGTGGTCTGGCTGGTTACTTTGCCACTGCAAGGCTTCTGGGAATTGGTCTGGAGTGTACTGATTAAAACACTTTCCCATGTTGAAAAGTTCAAGCAGCAGAGAAACCACCACACAACTGCTTTTCCATGAGACCATATGTGGCTCAAAGGATCATATCAAGTGACTCTCTCGACTTTCCGCCTCGAATAAAGTAATTTGCCAGAATAAACAAGGTGAACCTTTAAAACTTCCCACAATCCACTGGAGTACTTTAACCCTTTGGCAATCTACTGGGCCATTCTCTGTTCTTAAGTTGCACAGGGGCAAAAACACTGGTCTCAACAAAGCAAAGTTGATGCTGTAATGACAAAAATACTGGTCTAAATAAAGCAAGATCATGTCCATGGATCCATTAACTACTTTTTCATTTTGTTCTTTGATGACCATGTATCTCCTTCCCAATGAATCTCTGCATGAAAGAGACTTTGAGGATGACTGTACAGGCATGTGGTCCACTGTTTGTTCAGCTGTGGGGCAGGTTGGTTCACTCCCTTTGCCAGTGATCTGACCACGCTAGAGCAAACCAGCTCATCCCCAGAGTGTTCCTACCTGCACCTTTCTGGGTCCCCACTGGGGTCTACTCTTTTTAAGATGTGGATAGGATCACTCTGTTTGGGTTCATTTCCAAGACATTATGAAGTAAGCACTGACATCAATCCCACAGATTCAACAGGTCCACTCTAGTATCTGAATTCAGGCTTATGGACACATTCAAATGAAATAAAGTTAGTTGTTGTAGGTTTTTCGGGCTGTTTGGCCGTGTTCTGGTGTAGTGTGTGGGATAGTTGAGAACACAGAAAGAGTTCTAACTCCTGTCCTCTGAAGAGGCCGGCCACAGAGACTGGCGAAACGTTAGGAAGAAAAACCTCCAGAACATGGCCAAACAGCCCGAAAATCCTACAACCACCACGGATCCTGGCCGTGAAAGCCTTCAAGAATACATTGAAATAAAGTTAATTTGTGTTTATTTTAAAGCAAATAACCCTGAGGTGCTCATCCCCAAAGTCCCTTTACTTTCCACACAAAGGAAACAGTGGCAAGGTTTCCTGGCCTTGGAACTATGGCTTGAACAGGCTCACATGCCTTTTTTATTCTTACTGATGTTTTTAAAAAGATGCAAAAGAATTGCTATCTGTTTTTGCTTGTTTTCCTCCTCCATCCCCATCTTTTTTCCTTTGTCTGCTGAGCTGCAAGCCGTTGTTTTAAATAGCGAATTAAATAATAAATATTGAAACGCACAGTGGGAAATCAAAGTGGGAAAACTGCGCTGAGAGACTTTCAGATGCCTACCTGACACAGCCGAGGCATCGTAGGAACTCTTCTCCTTTCTGCCTGTTCTGAAGGTCTGAAGGTCCTTCTCCCTGTAAGTCCCGAATCCTTCAAAACTCCTCCTTTTGCTTCCGCTCCCGTCATTGTCCCGTTTTTCGCTCGCAGAATTCATCTCACCAAACAGGTCCAGGGATTCGGACCTCACACTCACACTGCTCTCGGCATTCCCCGAGTACCTCTTTAAGCAAGAGTCCACGAGAACATGGCCTGAGTCGTTTTTATCCTTGCTCTGAACCCACTGCTGGGGGTCCGAGAGCGACAACGTAGACAAAGTATCCACTTCAAAGTTGTTCTTGGAACCTCTGTGCCCGGCTTCGCTATGCTGGTGCTTCTGTTTCTCTTTATGCTTGCTCTTCTCCGTCATTAAGGAGAGGTCTTTGTCCGAGACATTTAATCTTTCGCTCACCGAATGGCCGGAGAAGCTTGTGGACTTGTTAGCAAACAGACTGCTCAAGTCATCGTGAGCCGCCAGTATCCTCTCGTCCTTGTGTTTGTGCTTATGTTTGTGTTTCCTTTTGTGAAGTCGGCCGCTGGGTATGCTTGTCCCTGTAACCTTTGGAGAAGTCAGGGAAGAATGAACATCCCCAAGGCCCACCCCAACGGGGGTCTGAAGGTGAACACCATGCTTCACTTTATGCTTGGCAGTATTGGGCATTTTCATGTGAGAGTTTGCATGGAACTGGGGAGGGGGCACCGAAGGCCGCATAAAGGGAGACGCTGCTCCAAGCGTATGGGACAGATACAACGGAGCTGGGTACTGACTGTAGTAACCAAGATTCATCATAGGCATTGATGTGTAAGGCATTCCATAGGGTGCATAGTAACTCCCGCTGGGAATAGGGTAACCAAACCCTTGTAAGAAAGGCACCTTTGTCATGGTGTCATTGGTTTTGGCAGGTCTACCACGCTTCTTTTTCGACTTCATATCAGAGGTCCTGCGAAGATACAGCAATGGGTCATACTGGATATATGGCACAGGGTAATAGTGATCAAAGTTAATCCGAAAAATGCTGGGATACGGATTTTCGTGGTAAAACGTGTAGCTCCTGTGAGAGATCCTGAACAGTTGGAACTTGCTGATAAGCTCTTCCAGGTCCGCCAGGAATTGGAGGTCATCTCTGTTCTGTAGGTTTTTCCGCTTTCTCTTGTGCTTTGGTTTCTTCATGGTCTCGTGGGAGAGAAAGTTATCAACAATGAGATGCTTCTGCCGGTGGCTATGCCTATTTTTAGTGCTGGTGTCTGACTGAATGGCCTCTGGATTGTCCAGGCTGCAGAAATCAAACGAGTATCGCCTGCGAGATTCCGAAGCCTTCTCTGTTTGGTCGGAAGTACTGTTGTTGTCTGTCCCGATCCCGCTGTCGCTGGGTATGGTTTCCTCGCTGTGGGATTCACTCACTGGTGACAAGGTGACTTCCTTCAGGGAGCCTATGTCGCAAAGGTGAGAAGGAGAATTCGCCATGAGTCTGGGTGGGGACAGCTTCCATGTCCCACTGTGTATTCCCTTCTGAGTTTTGGTGGGAAGAGCACTGATAGGCTGTAGATTTGGCATACTCTTTAACTCCGAGAAGTTTGTTTCGGTGCTGGCAGGGCTGAGGTTGCCGTTCGACCCCACTAAGTGGGCCGAAAGCGGGTGAACAGCTGCTGGTGATGATGCCGCCAGGGACTGCGAAGTGGAAGGCACTGCTGGGTTTTCTGGCTGGTTGGGTACAGGCCTTAAATGTTTGATGGCTGTCTTCGGTTCTTCCGACGGGGGCTGCACCTCAGATCTCGGCTTCCTTCCCCTTTTCTTGCCAATGTAGATAGTCCCCCGCTTGCTCACGTTGATTTGCTTCCCTAACCTGGCATCGATCGTTGGGGCTCCTGTGCTGGCTGGTGGCTGTGTTTTAGTTTTCAAACCTATATTACTCGAGCAGGACAAGATCTGGCTCAAAAGGTTCTTCCTCTTGAGAGTCTTCATTTTGTTGATGGTCTTGATCGTCTTCTTGTCCAACACACCAAGCTTGCCCACCTTCTTGTGAAACTTCAGCTCGCTGACAGAATGATCTTCCCCTGGAGCCATCTGGGCCAGATTCACCAAATTCCTTCGCCTCTTCCTTTTTTTGGTACCCGGGAACTCCCTACCGATGGGACTGACTGGGCTGGTGGAGGTCCCTTCATGGATGGTTTCGACAGTGAGCAAAGGCTGTTTCTTTGGCCGCCCCCTCTTCTTCTTGATGGGAGTAATCACAGTCAGACTGTCTGTATTGGTATACAGAGGACTAGATGGAGTTATGGGATAAGCTGAAGGAGGTTCCACCATCACTTTCTCAGAGGGACCCACAGAAGGCTCCCGGAGCATGCTTTTCGGTTTGCTGCACGTCAACCTTCGTTTTGCGGCAAACTTTGGATGCTGAACCTCTACTTGCTTGCTAGCTGTGGGGATATCGTTTGTCATTGCAGCCGATGTTAAGCCCGTGGACTTTCTAAGCCTGCTGGCATTGACCGTAGGCGATCTATTGACTACCTCATTGTTTTCCACTGGTACTAACGGAGACTCGATCTCTGTAGCTTTCCCTTGCTTTGTGACTCGAGGGTCTTTCTTGCAGACCTCTGCAGGTGCATTTGCCCGGCTGGCTACATCGCTGCTCGCCAGATGTCCAGAAGGTGGGGTTTTCTCCAGGACATTCTTGTCCACAGCATTTTTTGCAGACTGTCGTTTCTTCCGTTTATGACCAGGCAGCTCCACTGTTTGAGTCTTGATTGGGATCGTAATTCGCACACGACTGGTATCGTTTTCAGAGCCGTTGGCCAGGTTTGGGTTTTGCCTGGTGGGCGACAGTTTGCACACAATGGGCTCGTTTTTCCCTTCTATACTGTCATGGGTTTTAGCTTCAAACGACTTCTGAACATTTTTTACCCACTCTATATCTGTGTTTTGGAGAGTTTGGTTGATTATATCTTTTTTACTGGACTTTTTCTTTGCACTGCCCATGGGTTGATCAAGGGCTTCCATCTGACCCCCTCCCTCTTGGCTCACTAGTGGCAAAAATCCATTGCAATCAGAGAGACTGTTAGGTTGGGAAGTTACACCCAAAGAATTTGACCCAGAGGTTGCATTACACACAGCAAGGTCTTTGTTATTACTGCTGGACAACTGACCCCATGTGTTGCTGGTGTTAGATTTCTTAGCTTGGGACTTGCTGAAAGATACAGCAGGCTCTGAAACACTGATCTTGGTGGAACTAGCAGCTTCTCGGTTTGGCTCGGGTGCAATGAAGCAAGCTGGGGAAGCCGGTACAGATTCGGAGCTCATTGACCAGTCGAGATGATGCTGGTTGTTGCTTTTTTGCTGGTGCCGTGATTTTAAGGTGTCACTAGTGAAGTCCTGTTGCAGGCCTGGATCGTAGTGAACAGCAGCATGTTTTGGCAGCCTGTCGTAAACCTGGAAGAGAGAGAAAGACAAAAATGGGAGGGGCAGTTGTTTATTCAGAACCCACAAAACACCGGAAAGATCTCCATTCCCTCATAGCTGAACAATATGGGACATCTCAAAATGTTCTTTAAATCAAAATTGACACGTAGGTGGGTTTTTTTTTTAGCAAAACAGGTGGTATTGCAAGAAACATTGAAAATAAAATTAAAAACGAAAAACAAAACACCACCGCCACTCCATTACCACTCCAAATCATCTAGACTGAGTTCACACGACAACATCAGGACAACACCAGCTCCTTCTGTAGGGGATGATTTCCAAGAAAGGTCTCCACTTATGAATTATTCAGGGGCTCTTTAGGTAAGGAGTTTCACCATTTTCTTCTCACAGAATTTTTTTTCCTTTTTGGGGGAGCAATGAATGATTGCAGAGCCCCACTCTGTTTAATCTGATCGCCATAATCTCCCACAGGTTCTAACAGATTGTACTACACTCCATGCCATAGAGCAGCGGTCCCCAACCCCCGGTCCGCGGCCCGGTGCCGGTCCGTGGCCTGGGCCAGACCGGGCCGCCGAGAGAGACCTCCCGCCGCCCCCCCCGCGTGCACTCACCCCTGCGCCGCCTGTTTGCGCCTGCACGCGCGCTCCGGCATGCCCGCATGAGCGCCGCGCTGCCATTTGCGCACGCACACGGGTGCGTGTGGGCCCGCCCGAGCATGCGCTGCCATTTGCGCATGTGCATGAGTGCTCGTGCACATGCGCAAATGGCGGCACGCGGTCGTGCAGGCACGCACCCGCCTGTGCAAGAGTGTGTGCGTGCGCTTGTTCGCGGGCGGGCGGGCGGGCGGGCGGGGGGTGCCCTGCCTTCCCCAGCCGGTCCGTGGACTGGAAAAGGTTGGGGAACGCTGCCATAGAGGACACTGTCACAAAAAACTGCTTTCTAGACACGCAATATCTATCCATTCTGTAGGGAGAAAGAATATATCTGCACCGCACAATTAGCAATAGTTTAATACTGCTTTAATTGCCACAACTCTGTCCTAGGAAATCCCAGGAGGCATATTTTGATCCAATACCTACAACTCTTTGTTAAGATACTTTCAGTGCTACAATTAAGGACAGTCCACTAGAATTCTAAATACTTCATTAAACTACCAATCCCAGGATGAAGCCATACCAGTTAAAGTGGAATTAAAGTGCCATAACTATGCAGAGCAGACCAACTCACATATTATTTAGACAAGGGAAGAAAACTAGTACTCACAAAGTTCTCACAGTGTCAGATTTGGGGCATGGGGAAAAAAAAATACTTCTCTGGACTATTTGGCCACTAGCCACACTGGTGGTAGGACTCTGGCTGCTGCAGACTGAAAAACTAACTTTGCCAAACTCAGTCTGCTCTGGGTATTTGGAGTGGTTGTAAAAGGGGAGTTTCACTGCAAAGGCACAACTCACATATACAAATGACTAGCTGTCAGCCACAAATATGGGACAACAACTAGCTAAAAGGAAAACGTGGGGCAGTACTTCATCAGATGAGACATCAACCGGATACCAAGACCTACCAACAGGGGTGGGCAAAGGGTGTCCATTGACACGCACTTGGTTCATTTGAACCTCACCATTTGATAAAGCGCCAATTAACCTAGCCACCCTACGAAGGAGCAAGCCAGTTGCGTTTTTATTTCAGTTTAGGCAATGCTGTTTGTTGGGCCAGCTGGACATTCAAAAAGATTTCTCTTCTCAGCAGAAGGAGAAGAAAACTGCCTTTTATTTGCACTGGACTGAGGGGATCACCTTCATGTCTGAAAGAAGGCAGTAGTAGGGTGGATAAAAATCAGTGATTTAAAAAAAAATCAAATTGATTTAAATTTTAAAAAATCATTTTTAAAAAATTTAAATTGTCAAAAAAATCAAATTTTCAAAGTTTATACCGTGATTTAAATCAATGTAATTTAGATCAAATCCACCCCGAATGTCAGCTTTCTTGAATTGTTGACTAAAATAAATGTTGACCGGACATGATTCTAGGCTTGTTTAAGGTTCCTTCAGTTGTGAACTTAAAATAATTTTGGGTCTGGGATGACCTTTTAATTAGCTTCTTACCTCACACTTTAAAAAATATGTTTAATCAATTTCCACTCAAAGACTCTCTCTCTGTTTAAGCAACTCCGACAGCTGTTTCATGGAGAGATGCCAACCAAAGTGGTTACTCCATAATCTGATGATCAAGCAAGAAAGTAAGAGATCACCAAGGAAAGGTTGTTTCTTAAAGGAAGGGGCAAACCGGCTTTTAATTTGAATATAACCCCACTTCCTAATTTCAAAATCCACCTTCCTAAGGAGGCACCATTTAGATCGCTTGATAGCAAAGTAGCTCACAAACCAAAGTTAATACCTCAATGACACTCTCTTTCAAGCACTAGACAATCCATCTGCAAAAATGACTCAAGTGTAATACCTTATTAAGAGGCTTTATCTGGATAGATAAGCAGCTGGTTCCCATGTTGCTAATTGCTGTCTGCTGTGATTTTAAAAACATCTGCACCACTGTGCTTATCATTTTCATATTCTAATCACCCAGAATCTTGGAAAGCGGTGAGGGTATGGGAATAAAATAAAAATAAAAGATATCTTATTGATTGTTTCTTTTGATTAACTAGTACATTTTCCTTGCAGAAGCTATACAAGGCTAAGCAGATCCTGGATTAGTGAGGTTGATGCAACCCCCCCCCTCCAAAAAAAAATCCATAACACACAAACGAACGAGGAAGAGAGTGGATGGTGAATACATATACTGAGAGCTCTCAGAAGTTATTTTATGGATCAAGAGTTCCCGAACCCCTGAGTTCATATGGCCCATTAACATGGTGGTTGGGAAGTCGAAGAATTTGTTGTTGTTGTTTAGTCGTTAAGTCGTGTCCGACTCTTCGTGACCCCATGGACCAGAGCACGCCAGGCCCTCCTGTCTTCCACTGCCTCCCGGAGTTGGGTCAAATTCATGTTGGTAGCTTCGATGACACTGTCTAGCCATCTCGTCCTCTGTCGTCCCCTTCTCCTCTTGCCTTCACACTTTCCCAACATCAGGGTCTTTTCCAGGGAGTCTTCTCTTCTCATGAGATGGCCAAAGTGTTGGAGCCTCAGCTTCAGGATCTGTCCTTCCAGTGAGCACTCAGGGTTGATTTCCTTTAGAATGGATAGGTTTGTTCTCCTTGCAATCCAGGGGACTCTCAAGAGTCTCCTCCAGCACATTCGAAGAATTATGGTCCCCAAAATGAATTTTTCTAAGCTCTTTCCCATGCTATTTTCTCTTCAGCTGTCACAAAAGCAGACTTTCCCCCCCCCCCTTAAATAAGTGGTCCGATGGCTGTACAACACTGTGAGACTCAAAACCACCACTGAGACATTATGATCCCATCCGCAACTTTTTCTATCTTCAAAGGAAACTATTTAGAGACCGCAATGCATCAGGCTCTCTGTTCTGCATCTTCCTCTTCTTGGTCTTGCAGCAGTTTTAAGACTCAAGGCACTTTTGGAGACCTCAGTGGTTCTCAACGTTGGATCCCCACATGTTCTTGGACTAAAAGTCCCAGAAGCTAGGATTTCTGGGAGTTGTAGTCTAAGAACATCTGGGGAGCCAAGGTTGGGAACCACTCTCTGAAAGTGCCTTGAGTCTTAAAACTGCTGCAAGACCAAGAAGAGAAAAATGCAAAACAGAAAGCCTGATGCATTGCAGGTGGAAATATGCAGATGTGAGATGTTCAAGAAAATATTAATTTGTCCAACGATCAGAAGAGATGTGTCCATCGGTTCTCTGATGACCCCAACTCAAGCTGTATTGGGCGGTGTTATTAGCACTAGTGTTTTTCATCTGAAGGGCTGAGTGTTTCTGCCACACCCTCATGGTCCCATATATCCCCCCCTTCCATTTTCCTTAATGCCAAAGGGCTCCATTGACCCGAGGAAGCAAACTTGCTACGTTTCTCCAGGAGAAAATGGCTACTTGCCAAAGACAGTGTTAATTTTGAACACAGCCGCTTATGACCAGCACGGAAGAATTTCAGAAGAAATCAACATTGCAAGCCTGTACACAGCGGAAAGATGTGCACAGAGAGTAAGTGGGTAAAGTTCTAGGGTCAATCAGGCCAAGGGGGAAAAGGTCTGCTTCCTTTTTCAGGAAGAGACAGGGGTTTTGGCCAGTTTGCAAAACTGGAAGGAATCCTACGGATCATCAAATCAAGCCCCTTCACTATCCCAAACACCTAGTCATGCTAGAAATGCACGGGGATTCATAAGACAAGTTAATATCATGGCATGGTAGCAGACTATCTTCACCCATATATTTCAGAGATGCAAATGCTCATGCCTCTATGCACAGACAGCACGGGCCTCGTAGGGATCACCCTGCACTCCGATCCACAGGGTCCTCCTGGCTATATCTGGAAAAAGTCTCTGTACGAATTGTGAAGTGTGCACGCATATCCCACCCTACAGGATGGCAATGACTGCGCCGTTATGTCTACCACATTCACAGGGCTGGGTGACAGAAGTGGTGCTGATTTCAAAACTTCTCCAGAGCCAAGTAGCTCTCCAGCCAACCTCCAGGTTTCACCCCCCAGAAAGGCTGTTAGATACTAAGAACGGGGTCAATGGCTCAGGTGAATAGTCCAAGGGCGTCAATTCCTATGGTTCAGAAAAAAGATGCTCGCTTTTTCTGCGCTTCAAAACCCTTCTGAGTCGACTGGAAGAAATAAAAATGCAGAAACCATTCACTGCACTCTTAAGATACATTGGACTATGATCAGTATTCTTTCTCTGAGGTCTTTTAACATTCAACCTAGTTTTTAACTAGGTATTCTGCTTTTAAAGAATCTTTTATCTGCTTTATTATACATCCCTCGGAATCCTTTATGAGTAGAAAGGAGATTACCACAGGGCACGACTGAGGAACCTTTGTTACTCCAGATGTTTTGGACTCCCACATTCCTTTATCACTAGCAATACAGGCTGGGGATTCAGGAAGTTATATAGCCCAAAGCTTCTGGAGTGACAAAGGTTCACCATAGGAAGCTGCCTCCTACTGAGTCAGAGACCAATGGTCCACCGAGCCCACTTCTATTTACTCTAAGCCTTGTGGTGCAGTGGTTAAACGGCTGTACTGTAGCCAAAACTGTGCTCACGACCCAGGGTTCAATCCCAGGTAGCCGGCTCAAGGTTGACTCAGCCTTCTATCCTTTCGAGGTTGGTAAAACGAGTACCCAGCTCACGGGGTGGGGGGCAAAGTGTAGCCTGCATAATTAACTTGTAAACCATCCAGAGAGTGCTTTAAGCACTATGGGGTGGTATATAAGTAGCACACTTTGCTTTTTTTTTGCTTTTTGGTGGCTCTTCAAGGTTCCAGCTAGGAATCTTTCCAACCCTACCTGGTAGTCTCTCATCCAAGCACTAACCAGGTCCAACCCTGCTTGATTTCCAAAATCAGGTGAGACTGAGTAGGCTAAGATGACACAGTGACTTAAAAAAAAATAGATATTCGGTCCATCTAGGCCAGTACTGTCTGCTCTGAATGGCAGCAGCTCTCTTGGGTCTCAAGCAGGGTTCAATTTGAAGATCCTTCATACTTCCCATCCAATACTAACCAGCCCAACCCTGCTTACATTTTAGAATAACGAGATCCGGTATGTTCAGGGCAATAAGTTAATTCCAATACTTCAGGAGCAGTGGTTCCCAGCCTTGGATCCCCAGATGTTCTTAGACTACCATTTCCAGAAGCCTTCCTAACAGTGGTGGCCAGCATTCCTGGGAGCCATAGTCCAAAACCAGCTGGGGAGTCAAGGTTGGGAACCATTGGTCTAGAACAATGGATCCCTTTAATAAATAATAATATGCCATTAAATAACTGTGTATCTAAGAATACTGATCTGGATTTTGGCTCAATTTAAACTCTTCTTTTTTCTTCTATTCTTTCTCCCACTCCTGGTAACAAGGAATGGGGACAGAAGAACTACACTCCCCTCTTTTAGGAATTTCCTTGCTTAGTTTTTTTCATGCATCATTCCAGTCCTCCTTTTTGACTGACCTCTAACGGAGCCATAAAATGCTTCAGTTCAACAGACATCAGCAGCTTTCACTTGACAATACCATGTCCGGGCAAAGTCTGGCCTTCAAACGTTTCGTAGGCAGGTGTCCTTGTGGGTCTGACATACAACCAACAGACTTTCCATTGAAAGATAACAACACACAAGACATCCCGCTGCAAGAAGTGTTGTGTGGTGAGTGAAGCTGCAACACATCACATCACTGCCTGCTCTGCTTGGGAATTTAATAAGGTTTCAGTGTAGTGTTCAGGGGAAGCCACGGTTAGGAACAAGAAATAAAATAGCATTGACAACTAAGCAACAAAAGGATGATGCTCTGGTAATGTGAAGATGTGTTTCAGCACATCATTGCATTCATCCTTCTGAAAGGTCCACCTCCCAAGTTCTGTCTCGGCAGACCTCCGATCCTTTATGTGGAGATGCTAGCTGTGAGATTGATCATGAGGCTGAGCCCACTGAGAAAGGCAGGCCACGTGCAGCTCCTCAGAGGGCGGAAATGTGGGTCCCAAGACCCCAGTTCTCTCTCCGCTCCCCAGCAGTGCCCTCCTCCTTTGAAAAATACAATGGTTTAAAAAAAAATCCCCTTGTCCTCTCCAGGAACTATTGGGAGGAAGTAATTTTGCCACGTTTAAAGGGGCCCGTGGCACTCCTGATCTGCCCCACCCACCATTAAAATTTTTTTTAAAAATATATTTTTCACTACTAATAGGCAAAAGGGGCCATTTTCAATAACATCTCAAATTTTAAAAAACAAAACAAAACTTTTTTTGAGGGAGTTTGGGGATTGTAGGAACAGGTGTAACCCTCCATAAGTTCAGGGACCGACACTGTTACCCCCCCCCCCCCCGACCTCTGGGGATTACCCCTGCCTGCCATAAGGTAAGATACACATATCAATTACGTCATTTCTTCCAATACAGAGACCTAAAGGTGGCTTCTCTAGCTGAAAAGAAGTTTCATTTGCGTTGATCTTTAGGGGCTGGGAAGAGCTAGCCTGTTTTACTCTCTGTGTCAAGTTTCTGAAACTTGTTTTTCTGCCAATAACGAGTAAATGAATGAATGAATGAATGAATGGACGGGCCTCCATCTAGTTCCAACTGGAGTAGAACCATGGAATAAAACACAGACGGGTATGCCAACCCTTCTGTAAATTCCCTTTTGATTCAATGGGTCTACTGTAGTTGGGCTTAATCACTGGATTCAGCCTGTCATCTCTTTGCTATGGGGCTCGCCGGGTCTTCCTCCTCCTTGCTCCCCCCAACACCCCCTCTGTTTTCTTCATCAACAGACTCCCCGTCTTCACAGGGTTGTTTTAGGAACCGAGTCTGGGAAAAGTGGGAACAATAGCATTCTTCTGTCAGCTTTTACCAAGGGCCCGTCACTGCTGACATAACAAATCCATTTAAATATTGTGCCTGAGCGCAACACAGTTTGGCGGTCCGGTGTCGAGGCAGCTGTGTGAGAACAATCGGACTTTAAGTACAGTACAACGGCTCTACTTACTACAACAACAAAAAAACCTTGACCCCTCCCACACCCGAGCGAATAACCCTTGTCTGGCACAATGCGGCAATGTCAAGCCACTTTAAACGGCCTTCAAGTACTATTTAGGAACACCAAAGGGTGGCCAGTGTAGGAACAGAGCAAAAGCAGCCGCAGGGACCAAGAGCCACTCTTTCTTCACATGTGCTATTTTGTGGTCCAGTTTTCAGAAGTGTCCGATCTGAACACACACACCCCACCCTCTTTTTGCTGCAATGTTTAACGTGACTTGCGTTGGAAAGGCTACAGTGACGGGTGTCATTCCCTTTAAGGGATTTTAACTATTAATGTGGCTAATCGCCACAGGGGCATAATCGAAAGGAAAACTTGCACCCCCAAGTGTGAATACCTTAAGAGATTTCTTTAATTCCATGGGTTCCCCAAGCTATTGCCCTAATCATAAAAAAAGACCATTCTAAGATCTTTCCATCAACATATTGCTGCGGCTGCTGTTGTTATGTGCCATCAAGTGAGCCTATGAAACACTGATTTCCAAAGTGCCTTGACCTTAACAGCTCAGCTCGTGAACACTCAAGCCTGTGGGTTCCTTTAGGGAGTCAATCTATCTTGTATTTGGTCTTCCTCCTTCCTGGCTGCCTTCCACCTTTCCCAGCATTATTGTCTTTTCCAGGGAATTCTGTCTTCTCATGATGTGCCCAACGTAGGACAGCCTCAGTAACAACATTTTGGCTTCCAGAGATATTTCACGCTTGATTTCCTTTAGGATCCATTTGTTTGTCTTTCTGGCAGTCCACGGTTTTCACAACCCTTCTCCCCTCCAGCACCACATTTCAAACTAATCCATTTCCCCCCACCCTGTCAGCTTTCTTTACTGACAGGAAGTGCAGAGTGGGCTCTGGAAATTTTAGGAACGGCTTTCCCTGACCCCTACACTCTGGCCAGGTAGCCATTCTAAGGTGTGCAGATAAACCACATCAAAAACTGAATTATTCATCTCTTCTGTTTCCTGCTTCATTCTACCTTGTGAAGAATGGGGAGGGGGGTATATTTGGACCGGGTTAAAAAAAAAAAAAGAATGTAAATATGAAGGCAAACACATTTACTCTCGAAAAGTTCAGAAGACACATTTGGGATGTTCATTAATATTAACAAGTTTTGAACTGCAGATTTGTACCCTTTCCAAGAACCTCTGCAATGTTTGTTTGTGTTTGAACATGCGCGCAGGAGCCTTTGATCATCTAGCAGTATTCCACGTCGTTCACCTACATTCAGTCGTTTGTTTGCATTTGTTCATTTGCATTTTCTTCAACTCCAGAAATTAAGAGGACAGGTTTTCAAGTGGTTGAAAACTGTGTACTGTCAAAGGCACTCAACAAGTTTCAGCAAGAAGCAGCCCCTGTGTTACGATGCTGGGTGGAAGGCATGGGAAGGGAACAGGCAAGTTCTTGGGTAAAGGTTCCCCTTGACATTTAGTCCAGTCGTGTCCGACTCTAGGGCGCGGTGCTCATCCCCGTCTCCAAGCCATAGAGCCAGTGTTTGTCCGAAGACCGGTTTCCGTGGTCACGTGGCCAGCGCGACTCGACACGGAACGCCATGACCTTCCCACCGAGGTGGTACCTATTCATTGACTCACATTTTTACATGCCTTCGAACGGCTAGGTTGGCAGGAGCTGGGACCAGCGACGGGAGCTCACTCCGTCGCGTGGATTCGATCTTACGACGGCGGGACCTTGCAGCACAGAGGCTTCTGCGGTTTAACCCGCAGTGCCACCACGTCCCTGTTCTTGGGACCTGCACCTAAATGGCAGCCATCAAATTGGAAAAGGATAGTCACAAAGATCAGGTAAAGAAAGCTAAGCGGGTTATTGCCTGGCAAAACCCACATTTAATTTAGACAGTTTTCAGAGGCCAGGAAAATCGGGGTCGCCTGAATAAGCAGAATCAAGCTGGACTACACATTCCAGAGAACCCATGCTCTACAATAATCCTGCACCGTCAAGTCAATTCTGACTTAGGGTGATCCTTTTCTGGGTTTTCCAGGTAGAGAATATTCAGAAGTGGTTTTCCATTCCCTTCCTCTGGGGGCACACAGAGACTGGGTAGCTTGCCCATGACTACACAGGCTGGCTCTACTCCTCAGGCCTCCACAGCCAATACCCTAAGCACTGAGCATTAATCCACGGGTAATGATTCATCACAAGAGACCAGTACTTGGAAACGTTTCTATTTCAGATTGTAACACCCAGAATCCTACAGCTAGCTGTGTGAGCTGGATTATTCCAAAAATTCCATCCAAGGAACTTTTCTAAGTTTGAAAAGGCAGCAGAACATTGCAAGGGTCGGGTCTTCGCACCCAAGGGACGAACAGTTTATTTGGCGGGTAGCTATGCCACATTTAACGAGAAAACGTTTTTTAAGGTTAGACACTACAAAAAGGAAATAACATGACGCAATGTAGCAATGCAATGAAAGACATTGAGGAAACAACTAAGAAGACTGTCAACAGGAAGGAAACAAACAAAAACAATCTAAGTTTAAAAGTTTGGGAAAATATGTATTACAAGAAATTCTTGCCTGGCACCTAAATACCAAAGACAGTGGCAGCTGCGACAGAATTCTAAAACGATGGTGGGGCCACCATGGAGAAGGCCCCCTTTCTCATTTCTTGTGTACCTTTGCTTTGAGAGTAGAGGTGCCTAGAGGAGGTCAGGTAACAGGGAAGCATGTGTTTTGTTCTATAGTCCCACCCTAAATCATGTAGGGCGTTAAACGTAAAAAACAGTATTCAGAATTTGCAACCAGGAAAATATTCATGCCTTAGTAAGTGCTCAGTGGTTAGGGTTAGGAGGAGTAGAGCCAGCCTGTGTAGTCATGGGCAAGCTGCCCAGTCTCTGTATGCCTCCAGAGGAAGGGAATGGAAAACCACTTCTGAATATTCTCTACCTGGAAAACCCAGAAAAGGATCACCATAAGTCAGAATTGACCTGACGGCGCAGGATTATTGTAGAGCATGGGTTCTCTGGAATGTGAGGTCCAGCTTGACTCTGCTTATCCAGGAGACCCCGATGCTCCTAGCCTCTGAAAACCGTCTAAATGGGCTAATCTCGATCCCACATTTTGGATCAAGTGAACTTCCAGGCGTTCTTCAAAGATAACCCAAAGTAGAAAACAATTATCCTTATAACAGCAGCAAAAATTTGATTCACAGATTATCTAAGACCAAGGGATGATGGAGCCCTACTAATTCCACTGCAGTTCTTCACAACAAACCCTGGGCATAACATGACATCACAACGCGCATAATACACAAAATCGCTTTGGTAGACTCTACTCGCTTTTTGCAGCGCATGACAGATCCCGAGACTGGGTCATGCATTTCAGAATCCCAAATCATAAAAACAATTCTTACAGTAAATTGTTAAGAGGACTAGAGAGCCCATTTTCTATAGTAACTATTGCCTCCTAGGACATGTCTTTTGCATCTTTTAGGATACTAAAACAGCTCCCCCCTCCAAAAAAAATTATTCCTTGGGCCAGGGTATATATCCTGTATTAACTACAGCACTTTCTGCTCTGCTGGTTCCTCGGTGAAATAAATAAGAAAAAATGCTGTGTGTCATAAACTAACTCCACTTAGTGTACGAAGGTTCTCTACGAGATCTTTCCAGGTACTTCTATACACAGCAAAACTTGTTTTTCCCAGCATGAAAGAAAAAGGGGAGAGCCACAGCAAATGTAGCAAACATAGAAAACGTGGCTGAGCCTGTGCAAATATTTAAACAGGCGCATGATACAGAAGCTCTGGACAGGAACCTGCGTGCAAAAGGAAAAGAAGGATCCGAGCTAATCTTTTGCAAACTGAATCTTTTGTTGTTGCTTTCCGCACACTGTGCAAACTTCTGTCTAATTTTCAGCGGTGAGCAATTATTAAGAGAAAACCATAACACAGGTGCATGAAATATGGCTTCAGCCAGCCTGGTGCTTAATAAATATATGAAACTGTGAGTGATCAGCAGCATTAAGGATGTAAATGCTCACGTCTCTTGTCCTCACACACAAGGATGGAGAAGCGCAAAACTGATCTCCTTGTCCTGTGAGCAGATGAAGTATTTTGTAGCATTCTCATCCAGAGGCGAAAATGAGAAGTACTCCCCCCCCCCCCCAAATCAAGCAAAATTACACCAAGAATGCTATAAGACAAACAACTCAAATTGCACAAAATGACTATGGCTTTTTGCTTTGTTGCATTGATTGTGAAGGATCAGAAGCATGCAAGGGCTGTTTGAGCGTCTCCCAACAGTCATTCAGTCATTATATGCTAGTTCTTCCTGTTTGTTCTGCTGTAGTTTTGTACAAAGAGAGTCTGCACAAATTACAGCGGTCTTGATTAGGAAAAAAAAAAAAGGCGGGGACTCCTTCTTTCTTTACTCTCTGAAAGCAAGGAATCTCAACCGGCTTATATATTCCTTAGCAATGTGCATTGAAGAATTTAGCCAGCATTCTTTAGAGCAATGGTTCCCAACCTTGGGTTCCCCAGATGTTCTTGGACCAAAACTCCCAGAAGCCTTCACCACTAACTGCGCTCGTCAGGATTTCTGGGAGCCAGTATCCAAGAACCTCTGGGGACCCAAGATTGGGAATCACTGCTTTAGATTTCTGACCAACACAAGGCGAGTTCATATTTTCATTATTTCCCACATTAAGGCTGCAACAATTTGTCCGCTGGTGAGCGGGCCAAGCATCCCACCCAACTTTGAAGCTGGAGAGATGAGGGAGGGAAAGAGCAACCTAACAGTCGCCTTGTAATTCCTGTAATACTGCCCTGCTCCTTGTGCAAAGTTGGGCTATGATGAGAGGAAGGTGCGGGAGTTATTTTAATAGGGGGAGAGCTTTTTGTTCCTTGCAAAAAAAGAAGCCAACGTTGAATCACAATTTGGGGGGAAAGCAATGTGACAAATTTTCTTCTCACTGGATTTACACATTAAGATCTCTCATCAGGCCAAAAAAGAGAGAAAGAATCTCTCCTTCTTTGTGGTGTTTTGGTCTCTTGCCTACTTGCTCGTAAAACAGACATTACAGATAATGGGAAACTCAAAAAACCAGCCAAAACAAATGTACGAGGAGCTGAATGCTTTTATGGCTCTAGCGAGGGATGTCCCATTTGGAAGCTGTTCAATCTTTAGGGGAGCTGAAATCTGTTTTATCTTGTGAGCCATTATCAAAGGTTAATCTTTTGTCCCTTGGTCTTGACTCATGGAGAGCTTCAAGACAGATAAGTCTGAAGCTCTTGCGGAGGGAAAAATGCTACACAGAACAGCATAGATAGAGATAAAAATGACCAACTAGAAAGTGTGTAATGGACTTTTGAGGGCATCTTCCAGTTTGAACGTAATTTAATGCATGCTTCATCATCATATCTTGGACAGACGTGCGTTATTTCTTCCAACTCAGGATTTTAGTTTTTGAATCACCATGAATACTTTGCTTCCCTTGAATGGAAGAGGTAGAGAACTGTCCCTCCCTGAGGATCAGACTGTCTTCTGAGATGGCCATCAGGAGGTGGCTGATGTCACAGGAGGCAGGACATTAGCCGCCAAAAGTTCTGTCCCTCACTTCCAAAGTCCCACCTTCTTTATCCAAAGCTCCACCCCTGTTGTGATCAAACATTTTCCCCCCCAAGCAAATGGGGGAAAGCAGAGATGAGTCCCTCAGCTTCCCTCTCCTTGGAAGGAGATACATATGCACTGCATTTTCCCACTGGGGAAAGATTGTCTTGCATTGCTTATTTATTTATTGAATTTATATAGAGTAGGCACGGCAATTGACGGGCTTGGAGAGAAGCCTGTCAGTCCAATGGGTAAGCCCTCTGGACTGACTCTCAGATTTTATGGCATCACACGCTGTGATGATAAGAGTCATGTCCCATCCTGCTGTTTTGGATCACCTTGTAAACACCAGTTTGAGATCCAGTGGAGTCTTTCAGAAGGGGCACAAAGATTATTTCCCCCGTATTCTTGAAGGCTTTCACGGCCGGGATCTGATGGTGGTTGTGGGTTTTTCGGGCTCTTTGGCCGTCTTCTGAAGGTTGTTCTTCCTAACGTTTCGCCAGTCTCTGCGGCCGGCCTCTTCAGAGGACAGGAGTTAGAACTCTGTCTGTGTTCTCAACTATCCCACACACTACACCAGAACACAGACAGAGTTCTGACTCCTGTCCTCTGAAGAGGCCGGCCGCAGAGACGGGCGAAACGTTAGGAAGAACAACCTCCAGAACACGGCCAAACAGCCTGGAAAACCCACAACCACCATTATTTCCCCCCTTCAGAATTGTATTTGCATCCCAGAAACTTCAACCTCCAGAGGCCTCTTCAAATCCATTTCTCCTGCAAAAATAAATGGATTTTTCTTCCCTCCGGTTTGAATTTCCACCCAATAAAACTCGCAAGGTTGGATCTGATGTTGGTGCATAAATACACAGAGCTGTGTAGCATCCTGAGGCATGAACGGCCAGAGATAGAACTCTTCCACCAGAAGGCCTGCTGCAGAGAAAATGACGTGGAAAGCCTTTTATGATCTGAGAAATGACTGTTTTTACGGCGTACTAAATAAAACCCACTATTGGAGCTGGATGTCTGTAACTGAAGATGCTTCTGAGCTTCCTGAAAAGAACGAAGACCTAGAGTGTGTGGAAACGGTTTCCAGATCTGCAGAGATGTGACCAAAACACAATCTGAACTAGACATGGAGCCTTTACTCTGTGGCATCCAAGTACGTAGCTGTCACAGAACTGAACTGGAAAAACCTCTGAACCCTCTTTTTAACATTATTATTCAGAGAGTCTTCACTCTCTAAGATTTTAAAAACAATAATGTTTCTTCCCCAGTTTTTGATGGCAGCTGGCTGCATCTGTTCCTAAACACGATTCCCTAATTGGTTAGCTGTCTTGAGTGCCATTTTTGGACAGAAAGGAGGGAAATAAAATTACGAAGTGAAATAATTGCTCCTGCTTTCCTGCAGTTGCTTTGGCATGAGGGATGGGATTCTTTCCTCGCTTTGCTTGGCTCAAGGGGAAATTTTCACCCCTCGTTTTGGCTTACATTTCCTGCTGACATCCAGAGCTTCTTATTTCTAGGCAACTCATTTACTCATTTTGGAAATGTCCGATTCTGTTTCCCCACCTAGACTCATCCTAGCATTTCTGAAGGCCCTAGATTATTTTAGGATCTTACCTGAATGCCACGTACAGTTGATTTCCTCCACTCTTTCCCTCTCTTTTTTTAAGCCAAACTTTCAGAACCTGCTTAAAGCTGCTTCAATCTTTGCGGCAGTTAAGTGGCCTTGTGCACGAATTAATTTGGTAATAACAGCTAAATGAGGTGTGCAGGTATAAGGAAGAGGAAGTAAGATAACACACTTCACAGCTTTCATTACAGTCTTCCACTGCCTACTTTCCAGGTGAATTCAGCTTTTCCTTGACATTTAAGAACTCAATTTACAATCTCCTTAGCACTAATGCTGCAAAAGCGTCTCTACACAAGCAAAATCGCTAGAAATCTGAGCAGAAATCGGAGGTGCAGTTTGGGTCCTGATGACGGAAATGGAAGATTAAAGAAAAAGTCTGTCCTGATTCTAAATGTCTGGGACTTAGGCACAAGTCCCAGGAGGTATGAACTTAGAGCAGGGCTTCCCTCTTACTTAAGAGGTAAAAGTAAGGCTCCTTCAAAGAGGCACCCTGCTTTGGTACATCTTTGCCATGTTGTTTCATGTATTTTGGGAGTAGGGTGGGGTTCAAATAATATCAGGGTTTGCTATTAATTGATCAAAAGGGTTCCAACCAATTACTCTACCTGATCAATCCAAAATTGCAGGGAAAGCCACGTTGGCTGTAAAACTAATTCAAAAATAAAAAATTATGTCATTAAATTATTTCAGAACAAACTGAAATGATGCAATGTTCTCTGGGCAGGATTCCCAGATATTTATCTCTGGCTGGACAGCTCATGGAGTTTGGTATCTGGCTAGAGAGACAGAGATTGGGAGTTCAATTCCACATTGTTGGTCCCAGGACAAGAGCCAGCCTGTGTGGCCTTGGGCAAGCTGAACAGTTCTGGGATGCTCCCAGATGGGAATGGTAAACCACTTCCTAGTACTCTCATTGAACCATAGAATAATTGAGTTGGAAGGGGCCTATAAGCCCATTGAGACCAACCCCCTGCTCAAGGCAGGAATCCAAATCAAAGCATATCTCACAGTTGGTTGTCCACTTTTAAATGCCTCTAGCGTTGGAGCGCTCACCACCTCCTGAGGTGATTGGTTCCACTGTCGTACTGCTCTAACAGTTAATAAGTCTTTCCTGACATTCAGCTGAAATCTGGCTTCCTGCAGCTTGAGCCCATTGTTATGTGTCCTGCACTCTGGGATGATCGAGAACAGATCCTGCTCCTCCTCTGTACGACTACCTTCCAAGTATTTGAAAAGTCCTATCAACCCTTCACAGATTGCTGCCGTGTCGTGGCGAAGGGGCTTGAGTAATTCAGAGAAGCTATGGGCTACGCCGTGCAGGGACACCCAAGACGGACAGGTCATAGTGGAGAGTTCTAACTAAATGCCATCCACCTGGAGCAGGAACTGGCAAGCCACTCCAGTATCTTTGCCAAGAAAACTCCATGGACAGAAACAAAAGGCTAAAAGATATGACGCTGGAAGATGAGCCCCTCAGGTCGGAAGGCGTCCAACATGCTACTGAGGAAGAGCAGAGGACAAGTACAAGTAGCTCCAGAGCTAATGAAGTGGTTGGGCCAAAGCCGAAAGGACGCTCAGCTGCGGACGTGCGTGGAAGTGAGAGGAAAGTCCAATGCTGCAAAGAAAAATACTGCATAGGAACCTGGAATGTAAGATCTATGAACCTTGGTAAGCTGGATGTGGTCAAAGAGGAGATGGCAAGAATAAACATTGACATCCTGGGCGTCAGTGAACTAAAATGGACGGGAATGGGCGAATTCAATTCAGATGATTACCATATCTACTATTGTGGGCAACAATAGAGTGGGAAAAGCTGTACTGGGATACAATCTCAAAAATGATAGAATGATTTCAATACGAATCCAAGGCAGACCTTTCAACAACACAGTAATCCAAGTTTATGCACCAACCACCGATGCTGAAGAGGCTGAAATTGACCAATTCTATGAAGACCTACAACACCTTCTAGAACTGACACCAAAGAAAGATGTTCTTCTCATTATAGGGGACTAGAATGCTAAAGTAGGGAGTCAAGAGATAAAAGGAACAACAGGTAAGTTTGGCCTTGGAGTTCAAAACGAAGCAGGGCAAAGGCTAATAGAGTTTTGTCAAGAGAACAAGCTGGTCATCACAAACACTCTTTTCCAACAACACAAGAGGCGACCCTACACATGGAAATCACCAGATGGGCAATACTGAAATCAGATTGATTATGTTCTCTGCAGCCAAAGATGGAGAAGCTCTATACAGTCAGCAAAAACAAGACCAGGAGCTGATTGTGGCTCTGATCATCAGCTTCTTATAGCAAAACTCAAGCTTAAACTGAAGAAAGTAGGAAAAACCACTGGGCTAGTCAGGTATAATCTAAACCAAATCCCTTATGAATACACAGTGGAAGTGAAGAACAGATTTAAGGAACTCGATTTGGTGGACAGAGTGCCTGAAGAACTATGGATGGAGGCTCGTAACATTGTACAGGAGGCAGCAACAAAAACCATCCCAAAGAAAAGGAAATGCAAGAAAGCAAAGTGACTGTCCAACGAGGCCTTAGAAATAGCAGAGAAGAGAAGGGAAACAAAATGCAAGGGAGATAGGGAAAGTTACAGAAAATGGAATGCAGACTTCCAAAGAATAGCAAGGAGAGCCAAGAGGGCCTTCTTAAATGAACAGTGCAAAGATATAAAGGAAAATAATAGAAAGGGAAAAACCAGAGATCTGTTCAAGAAAATTAGAGATATTAAAGGAACATTTTGTGCAAAGACGGACATGATAAAGGACAAAAATGGGAGGGACCTTATAGAAGCAGAAGACCTCAAAAAGAGGTGGCAAGAATACACAGAGGAATTATACCAGAAAGATCTGGATGTCCCGGACAACACAGATAGTGTGGTTGCTGACCTTGAGCCAGATATCCTGGAGAGCAAGTCAAGTGGGCCTTAGAAAGCATGGCTAACAACAAGGCCAGTGGAGGTGATGGCATTCCAGTGGAACTATTTAAAATCTTAAAAGATGATGCTGTTAAGGTGCTACACTCAATATGCCAGCAAGTTTGGAAAACTCAGCAGTGGCTGGACGATTGGAAAAGATCGGTCTACATCCCAATCCCAAAGAAGGGCAGTGCCAAAGAATGCTCCAACTACCGTACAATTGCACTCATTTCACACGCTAGCAAGGTTATGCTCAAAATCCTACAAGGTAGGCTTCAGCAGTATGTGGACCGAGAACTCCCAGAAGTACAAGCTGGATTTCGAAGGGGCAGAGGAACTAGAGACCAAATTGCTAACATGCGCTGGATTATGGAGAAAGCCAGAGTTCCAGAAAAACATCTACTTCTGCTTCATTGACTATGCAAAAGCCTTTGACTGTGTGGACCACAACAAACTATGGCAAGTTCTTAAAGAAATGGGAGTGCCTGACCACCTTATCTATCTCCTGAGAAATCTATATGTGGGACAGGAAGCAACAGTTAGAACTGGATACGGAACAACTGACTGGTTCAAAATTGGGAAAGGAGTACGACAAGGCTGTATATTGTCCCCCTGCTTATTTAACTTATATGCAGAATACATCATGCGAAAGGCTGGACTGGATGAATCCCAAGACGGAATTAAGATTGCCGGAAGAAATATCAACAACCTCAGATATGCAGATGATACCACTCTGATGGCAGAAAGTGAGGAGGAATTAAAGAACCTCTTAATGAGGGTGAAAGAGGAGAGCGCAAAAAATGGTCTGAAGCTCAACATCAAAAAAACTAAGATCATGGCCACTGGTCCCATCACCTCCTGGCAAATAGAAGGGGAAGATATGGAGGCAGTGACAGATTTTACCTTCTTGGGCTCCATGATCACTGTAGATGGGGACAGCAGCCACAAAATTAAAAGACGCCTGCTTCTTGGGAGGAAAGCGATGAGAAACCTAGACAGCATCTTAAAAAGCAGAGATATCATGTTGCCGACAAAGGTCCGCATAGTCAAAGCTTTGGTTTTTCCAGTGAGAAGTGAAAGTGAGAGCTGGACCATAAAGAAGGCTGACCGTCGAAGAATTGATGCTTTTGAATTGTGGTGCTGGAGGAGGCTCTTGAGAGTCCCCTGGACTACAAGGAGAACAAACCTATCCATTCTGAAGGAAATCAACCCTGAGTGCTCACTGGAAGGACAGATCCTGAAGCTGAGGCTCCAATACTTTGGCCATCTCATGAGAAGAGAAGACTCCCTGGAAAAGACCCTGATGTTGGGAAAGTGTGAAGGCAAGAGGAGAAGGGGACGACAGAGGACGAGATGGTTGGACAGTGTCACCGAAGCGACCAACATGAATCTGACCCAACTCTGGGAGGCAATGGAAGACAGGAGGCCTGGCGTGCTCTGGTCCATGGGGTCACGAAGAGTCGGACATGACTTAATGACTAAACAACAACAACAATCACATTACCTCTCAGTCTTCTTTCCTCAAGGCTAAACATGCCCAGTTCTTTCGGTCTTTTCTCATAAGGCTTGGTTTCTCAGTCCCCTGATCATCCTTGTCGCCCTCCTCTGAAGTTGCTCCAGTTTGTCAGCATCCTTCTTGAAGTGCGGTGTCCAGAACTGGACACAGTACTCCAGATGAGGCCTAACCAGTGCTGAATAGATGGAAACTAGTACTTCACAGAATTTGGAGACTATACTTCTGCTAATGCATACTAAAATCACATTTGCCTTTTTTGCAGCCACATCACACTGCTGGCTCGTATTCAGCTTCTGATGTAGAACAATTCCAAGAGCCTTCTCACTTACACTCTTGCTGAGCCAAGCCCCTCCCCACAACCCCCGCCCTGCATCTCTACCTATAAAATCCTGGAAAAGGTTGCCATAAGTCAGAATTGATTTGACAGCACACAAATATTATCGTTATCTCTCTTATTAGATCTGATGTTGCAAAAAAACAACCCGTCAGCCTGCACACTTCCTTATGATGGAACAGAAGAGAAGTTGTAGACACTCATCCAGGGCTCATCCAGTGTTCTCTCATCACTAAATATCAGCGCCTTGTGCAGACTGTACTTCAAACCATGTCTTCAATTTCTGGTCTATAAGCCAAGTATGTAATAAGTGCAAGGTACTAATGAAACAAAGGTAAATATCAGGAAGAAAAGGTAGAAAGGAAATCAGATAGAAGAAAGGGCACAAGTTAGGTTAGGTTCCAGCTTACAAACTAATTTGTTCACAGGGAGCCACCATTACATCCACTCTGGGCACAAATTTGAGATTCTACTGAAAATCTGGTCATGCTACTCATTCTGACAACTTGTTCCTTCGTCGTTCAGTACATACCTAGGCCAGCTATTCACCCAACATATGTTATGGATAAACTGTTTTGAGAATGATGCAGAGAATCCCATAAACTTTTATTTCATCATTGCAATAATTCCTCAGTGAAGTCCTTCTATAATGGATAGAAAGGGTGGAGAAGCCCCAGAGAAGGGGAGATAATCCTTCCCCAAAGGTAAAAACATTTAGACAGAGAGTCAGTTTTATAGAAACATCTCAGCCTTTCAGATCGAGGATTATCTACAAGTTGCGTATTCCATTAAGAAAATGGACTGCCTTCCGCCCAGCGGGGACACGGTTCCCATTTGTTAAACAAAATCCCAGACATTAAAAGTGTGGCATTTTTATGGATGGGAAACCTGATGCAGAACTGAATTCCATCCACCTTAATCCCTGGTTATGTAACATTCTTTACTAGAGGAGTTAAAAGGAAATCTCTTCATATTTGATGAGACAAAAAGCTTCCCGCCCCCACCACCTGCACGATACCCTAGTCATTTCTCCTTTCTTTTAAAACAGCAACTGTCTGAGGCTGTAACGAAACGAAAACATAAACCCCAAGCCCAGGCTCATAGAGGCTGTCAAAGAGAGCTCAGGGTCAAAATGGCGGCATTTTGTATTCATCCTATTGGGATATTTCTGGACATGTATGGGCTTTCACTGACAAGATGTACCCTTCTCCCCTTTTCTTGAAAGGAAATGAACGAAAATTATCTTCCAATTCATCAACTTGGAAGGAAGTTCTTTTTTACCGTACACGCTGGGCTCCCTTAGTGACGGACACAATGGAACCTTCAGCCTACTTAACACCCCTAAAATCTGCTGAAAAACTGAACTCACTTGGATGTTATTTACAGTGTTCTTAAATCTTTGTCAAGAGGGACGTGGTGGCGCTGAAGAGGGACGTGGTGGCGCTGCAGGTTAAACCGCAGAAGCCTCGGTGCTGCAGGGTCAGAAGACCAGCAGTCGTAAGATCGAATCCACGCGATGGAGTGAGCTCCCATCGCTTTGTCCCAGCTCCTCGCCAACCTAGCAGTTCGAAAGCATGTAAATGCGAGTAGATGAATAGGTACCACCTCGGTGGGAAGGTAAAACGGCGTTCTGTGAAAGTCGCGCTGGCCACGTGACAACGGAAACTGTCTTCGGACAAACGCTGGCTCTACGGCTTGAAAACGAGATGAGCACCACCCCCTAGAGTCAGACACGACTGGACTAAAAAATGTCAAGGGGAACCTTTACCTTTACCTAAATCTTTGTCAAAAAATCAATCCGTGATCTCCCCAATGGATTGATAAAAGAACTAAGTGGTACCAAATATAACCAAATGAACTGACCGCCTCTTAAGCAGGGCCACACTCTAAACCAGTGATTTCCAAGCTTGGATCCCCAGATGTTCCTGAGCTAAAACTCCCAGTAGCTTTCACCACTATCCGTACTGGCCAAGATTCTTGGGAGTTGTAGTCCAAGAACATCTGGAGACCCAAGGTTGGGAACCACTGCTCCAGAGACCACTGGTAATGGCGTGGCTAAAAAATCTTGTAAATAAATAAATAAATAAATAAATAAATAAATAATCCATCCAAATCCTGTTGTGCTAGAGAACAGATTGAAAGGGACCTTGATTCTGAAGCACAAATAACCTCACCCTGTGGTTTTTCAAACTTTCTAGTTTGAAAACTACTGACTCATCTGCTCCAGAAACACGTGCAGATAGAGAAACATAGAATAATAGAGTTGGAAGGGACATATAAGGCCCCTGCTCAATACAGGAATCCAAATCAAAGCAGATCTGACAGAGGGTTGTCCAATTTTCTCTTGAATGCCTCCAACGCTGGAGCACTCGCCACCTCCCAAGGTAATTCCATTGTCGTACTGCTTGAACAGTTAAGACATTTTTCTTGATATGTCATGGAAATTTTGAAATGTTACAAGTGGTTCCAGCAGGGATGGGGCAAGCACTCAGACTGGTGTGTGTAATTGTGTGTGACTTGCAAACAAAAAACAACCCATTTTTGGGTTAGTCATTGTCTGGATTCGCCATTGCAAAAGGTCGCCGTCTAAACCCCCGCCCTTCACTCTCCCTATTCTTCTTCCAATCAGCCGCCATAATAATAACAATAAAATAAGAGCCAGAATCCTATCCCCAGTTTATGCTTGTTCCAGGGAAATGGTACAACTCTTGGCAGCAGACTGGAGCTTGTTCATGAGGCACTGGTTGCAAGTCGTGCTCCTAATCATGTTTCCAATCATGTGACGAGGCACACGGCCAGGATCACAACCAGCATTTTGCGAACGAGTGGCAATTTGCTGCCAAGAGTTAAGCGTCTTCCCTTATGCAAGCATATATCATGAACAGGATTCTGACCAATGATACCAATACTAATAAAATTGGTCTTGCAGGTACAGGGGGGGGGGGTAACCAATGACGGGGGGACCCCATAACTCCAATTAGTATGAGGCAGGCAAGTGGGCCAGCTATTGGCAGAGACTGAAGGCGCATGTACAGCTTCTGAGTCTGCATTCGCCTCACGGAAAGCACGGGCCATGGAGCATCCAAGAACACCTCTCGTATTTCTCTGAGTTTATAGACGGCAGGGTAAGATCCTTGCTGACAGGTTACTTCTCTTTAAGGAAATCTTGTCAGTCATTCTTGATCTTCTAATTCCAGAGCGCTTGATGAGCACCTGAGTTCATTCCCAGGACTTCCCAAAAACCACTGAGACAAGCATTATTATTATATATTTTTTTGCAGGAATTTTTCAATTCTACAGAATATTAACCGACTCGGCTCTTGTCAGCTTTTGGGGGTTCCAAAACAAGGCACCAGAAAAGGGAAAACCTTCAGAAATCTCGATTTTGTCCTCTCTGCTGCCTGCTGAATTTCTAGTAGCACCTGCCCTCTCTGTACATTTTCTTGGCCTATACATAGACCAAGAAATTGGGGGGGGGGGGGGGGAAGACCTCTGATAAAGCTGTGGAGTTGCAGCCTGGAAATGTAACTTTTTTTCCCCAAACTCTGGCACATCGGCATAATTAAGACATTATAAAATACTTAAATAAAAATGCACAGCATTAGATCTAGCCTTCCTGAAACCAACGGGCCTTCCTGAAGTATGAATAAATCTGGCTTTCCCCGTCCAAGGAGCAGATGTTTTCCTTTGCATGGATGCTTCTGATGATGGGAAGCTGCTGATTTTTGTCCTTCTTTTAGAAAACCCCACCACCACCACCACCTTCTTTCTAGAGCAGATTTTTAGCTGGGAGGTAGGGACAGGGATAAGTCAGTTCAGAAAAGCACAGACACTCTCCTGAACCTAAAACCTGCTGCAGCCACAATCTTTTACAATAATTTTGCTTTCCTTTGCACTGTTAAACTATTCATTACAGATAGTTCATCATTAGAAGAAGGGATTCCTTAACTATTGAAGGCATCTGGTTGTCACACAGCAGAAGATATTCATGTCTGCCATATTTTTCATATCAGCTATCTTTCTTTTGTAATGATATGGCATCTTCCAAGATAAATGTTTGATACTAGTGCCTTTAAAAATGAAAAAGAAAAAATCTAGAAGGGAATGGAGTCCCAGAAACACCAGCCTTGCATCAACTTTAACTCAGATTTGCCTATTGGAATTCATGGCCATTGGAAAGACAACCAAATTGTTGTGGTCGGAAAATGCCAAAATTGCGGAGGAGGGTGACGGAAAAGGAAAGAGATATATATTTTATATAGCGAATTCCATTTCTTCCTAAGAAATACACCTGCTATGAAGAAAATAGGGGGGCATCTTCTTATCGGAAGCCACTTACATATAACTGGGTCAAGCTCAGATTCGCAGAAGTAACCTTCTATCCCGTAGAAAGAATTTAAAAAATCAATTTGCCCCCAAAGACTCTGTTTTCTGCCAGCAAATGAAAGAAAAATATCATTGATCCAAACAACCCGCCGGGGGGGGGGGGGGGGACAGAAAAAAAAAAACAAAACGAAAACTAGCAGAAGGATGATAATAACCCTAAATTCAGATCTATCACAAAAGTGATGTCGAAAAGGGAATTATAAGCAAAGTTGTTCTGATTCTAAATTTGATATTTGTGGAACCTCTGTTAATGGGCTTTCTGCTGTTTTGCTGGGAGAAATCTGGTAAGGAGAAAGAAGAGGGAGACTTGATCCCCGCAGAAGCATCACCAAATAATCAGATTACGGCTCTCGTGCGCTTTCTAATTCTAGCATTTTATCTCATTTCATCCGTGTTTCTGTGCAAATGGCACCCATCACATCTTGACATTTAAATGGGCTGTAAATAGAACTTCCTAGCAATTTCTTTTTAAGATGGTACCTTTGAGAAGTTTTCTTAAGGGCGTCCCTTTTACTTCCTACTATAAACATGGTTTCTCTCTCTCTGTGTGTGTGTGTGTGTGTACCTTCTTTCTCCTTTGAACACTGGGCACGAGCAGGAGATACCACCAGAGGGAAGGAAGAGGGGGCTTTGAAACCCTCGCCCAAAGCTACCAACGACCACACTGTGAAACAAACAGCTGCAATAGAAGCGATCAAATGTCTGAGAACGGAAACCTAGTGCTTCTTTGAAACTTAGGAGTGGTTAAAAGCAACCCGCCGGCCAAGGCAGCTGACAAAGGGCGTGGACCTGGGAACCAGAAGAGAACATCTGGTCACCACACGGTATCATAAGATGTCATTTAGGTATTTATGGAGTTGTTTCTCTCCAAATCCCCCACACTCCAGCCTCCCCTCTCCCCCCCCCCCCGCTCATCCTTTGTCAACAGATTTGTAAATAAACATGTTCACTGGGGAACTGTATGTTAGAAATTCGACATGACCTTAACTGAACTTTCATGCCGGACAACCCCATCCTTGTGTCTCCGAGTGTCGCTTGACTCTTAGAGCAAAGAACACAACCAAACAGCCCGAAAAACCTACAACAACCAAACACAACTGAAGTTTTGAGAATGGACTGGATCAGGTTCTCTTTTCTTTCCGTTCGGTTGGGACAAACGGCAGCACCGAACTTCACCTGCCGTTGCACAACCTTCTGAAAAGCAAAGCGAGAACATAAGCAACTACCTACTATAATCACACCTATCATTACTCTTTTCCCTTTTTGTTCTTTTTCTTTTAACACCCCCCCCCCCTTGCATTCTTGAGTTTTGCCAGAGTGCTTTCCTCTGGCACATTTTTTTTTAAATCACACACTGAAGAGTAAAATGGTTATTTAAGAAGAATGATGCCAGCATTCTAGCTGAATTCCATCTCATGTGGCCTTCAAAAGGAATATGGATGTTTCTACTCAAATGGAAACATCCATTTGAGTGTGAAGGCAAGAGGAGAAGGGGACGACAGAGGATGAGATGGTTGGACAGTGTCATCGAAGCTACCAACATGAATTGGACCAGACTCTGGGAGGCAGTGGAAGACAGGAGGGCCTGGTGTGCTCTGGTCCATGGGGTCACGAAGAGTCGGACATGACTTAACGACTAAACAAACAACAACAACTCAAATGGAACACATCCATACCTGCATCTGTAAGGAAAGAGGAGATGGTTTTGATAAGAGTCGTCAAATTTCCTTGGATGTTTTCTTTCAAACCTCACACAGGCTTGTATCAGGGTTTTTGGAAGGGTCTGGGAGAAGGATAATACCTCTGAACTGCGTGCCAGATCTGTTACACGGCAACACGTGTGTGTGTGTGTACACACACACACACACACATCTATGCATTCACCACATGAGGTTGTCGTCTCCCACTATCATAAACAACTTTCTCAAAAAGGGTGATATAAGACTAACGGTACAGTTTACAAGAAAATTCTGTATGTGGGAAAATGTTTTACTTCTCAGACATCCTCTAGAGAAACCACAAAAGACTTTGGTGAGCTGGGAGGGGTACCACCAGTCTTGAAAACAAGCCTACCGTATTACCACCACACTGCCCCTGAGCACTTCCTAGGTACTTCACGTGGTAGGAACAAACACAGCCACCGGTTATTTTCATTTCTCTCTCCCTCTGTGTCTTCCTTTGCGGCTTCAAGTAACTAATATTGTTCGAGGGCTTTAGCGTATGCAAACATGTTTCGAAGGGAAAGAGAAAAGGAACAGAAAAGAAAACTGACAGCCGAGATTAGATAATAACATTGTCATTATATATGGAAACCTAGCTTAGCTGATTTGCACTCAAGTATTTACAGCAGGTTGTAGATGTATTTATTAATTAATCTTAACAAGCATCAAATGACTTGAAAGGATGACTTGAAGGCGGGTCATACAGGCAAAGGAAGTTCACCCGAATACTTGCCTCATATTCACTAGGGATGCCAAATGGACCCGTCCAAAATGAAAGCTCCCTTCCACAAAACAAAATAAGCAAATAAACAAAACCAAAAGCAACTTTCTAGGGCTAAGCTCTCCTACAACCAAATGTAAACCTGTTCTAAAGGGCAACTTGTTTGGCCAGTGGATGCTGTGTTGTGAAACCACAACCCTTCCTTCCACAACTGCCCAGGGATTGATTTCTATTAAAGAGGCCTGCTTTACATCAGAAAGTACAGAGTCCAGAGCCCCTGTGCGTTGTCGGGCTGCTTCACAGAAGAGTCTTCTCTGTAGTTAAAAGGAGGGAAAGAAGGAAGACACAGGAAACAACTCAAAAGAGAAAGGAGACACAGACTTAATCTACCTCTAAAAGGGATATCCGATTTCCCAAATTTCATACCCACAAGTAACCCTATTTCCAGACTGGATTGAGATGTATGGGAGAAACTTAGAGACAGTGTTTTTCTTAAGACCCTCTTGTGAGATCACAGCTGAAGGACGAAATCTGAACAGGGAACTTTCTGGTTCACAGTACGTGTTATTTGCCACACATATCACCAGCCCCAGGTTCTAAGCCCATTGGACCCTACTTAGGCCAGAGGAGATCATCATCATCTTAGAACTGCAGAGCTGGAAGGGACCCTATGGATCATCAAGAAGTCACAGGGGGAATCAAAATCTCAACTTCTGGCTCTGCAGCCAAATAACTAAACCAGCAGTTCTCTGTCATGTCCAAACACAGTAATAATCTGCAATAATATATAATTCTGAAGCTGTTTGGGGAACAACCCCAGGAAAATGAAAGCTTACGATGTCACATCTCCTTTCGATTAAGACAAAAATGCAAGGGCGAGAACTAAATCAGAATCTAATGGGTGCAGCTCATGGACAGTTGGGGGTGGGCTAGTGGGGACAGTACTTTTTTATTCTTTATGGCATCATGATAAGCTGGTCTGAATCATGTTTTTAAGAAAATGAGAAGTACAGTGAACCACCTCTGGATGGCTGATGACGGCCAGGAGATGGGTCATCATGATTCAAAAAGGACCGGCTACATTACTTCTAACAGAAAGGCAATAATGAGTTCCATACGTCTGGAATTATTTTTGCGTCGATCTGTTTCTGCCTACACAGAAGCCCTCTTCAGATGTTCTTCCTGCATCCAATCTTAGGACACACACGGACACACACACACACACACACACACACATACACACAAAGGAATGTGTGGCCACAGCTCCAGTTTCTCACATGTTCTACATGTAAAGGATGACGCTTCTTGAAAGGTTAGGTTTCCCTCTGCAGTCACCTTCCTTGTGTACTCCTACTCAAAAGGAACACTGGCCACCATGTTACTTGTGTTTGTGTAAGGTCTGCATAACTGTGGCTAACTGACAAGGCAGCAGGATGCATCCCCGCTGTGCAATTGGAGGTGTGCCCTGATCAGCTGTGGCAAATTATGCAAATCTTAATGCAAACGCCAATAGGATTCTGGACACTGAGTTGAATAAGGCTTAGTCCTGGGTACGTGCTATACAAGATTACAACGTAAGATACTACCAGCATGGTCCAAATCTTGCCTTTGTTCTATTCTTAGATTTTACTTGCAACATAGGCGATAGTATAAGCTCCTTTGAAGGCTTATTCTTCTGCAACCATATGTTTTATGAGTGGTTAATAATGACTTTATTATTATTTTTTATATGTGTAATTGAGTTTTGAGGCCAAGCAGTAAATTGCATGTGGTCTGTTCAACCTAATATTCTACTGGTGGCAATGCATCATCATTTAGCGCAACATCAGCTTCTTTTACCAAACATTCATTCTCATGACATTTTTTGGCCTATATCATGGTAACTCTGCAAGTTAAACTAAGATTTGATGACATTTTTTTGGCCTATATCATGGTAACTTTGCAAGTTAAACTAAGATTTGTTTAATTTTTTCCGTCTCAACATTCACTCTTTTGCAACGGCGACACGGAATTGGGATGCTGAAACAAATGGATCAAATGAAGGCATTTAAATGAGATTTTTGCAACGTATAGAAAGAGTGGCAGCAGTGGGAATCCACCCTGCATCCAGCTGTTTCAGTAAACACCCTCTGCTTGGACGATCCACGGTGCGGTGAAGGCTGGAGTCACTGTTCAGAAGGGGAGAGGGTGGCCTAAACTCAACTGCCACTGTGTTTGTGACCTGCAACTCGATTTAGACTCTTTCTCTTTCATCTGGAGGCTGGACAGCAATACCTCTGTTTTTAGATGTGGTGGGTTTAAACAATGTGTCTGCAGGTGCAACCTGATAGGTGCAAAGGTTCACTTGAATGGGAACAATCTCCCTTAAAATAACTCTTCTGTCTCCTGGGGAATCACTCCAGCTCAGCCCTAACAAGTAGAAACCAAAAAGATCCAGCTTGACTATAGATCAGGGTGGAGCCCATTTCCCTCTGCACCGTGCGATCACTGGGAAATGGGTTGCTTCGACACTCCACAAGTGGTCTAAATTGCAATCTATTCTCCTGCATGATAACGCCCGGTGTTGCACCCATGACAGTAAAATCAAGCAATCTCATGTCATGTCCTCAAAACCATCACGAGCAAGGTATAGCCTCACTTGGAGAAGATTCCTGAGTTTAACCTCCAGATGTTCTTTCACTTCCTGTATGGGGAAAAAAACATGATTCCTTCTGAGGGAATCTGCCTGAACAGCTAATCACTGTGCACTTCGGAACATGCCCCCCACAACGGGGTTAGGGTGATAACGACATCCAATTCTTCAGCTTCCACTGATTTGAATGCTGTCATTTATCTGCAAGAATGTAGGCTCAGTTGTTATTCAACTGGTGCACGTGCACATGTGTCCAAGTGTGTGCACACATGCACGCACACACACACAGGGAGCACTTAATCCCCTCAAATATTTTTCAATAACTTCCTTTAATTACTGGGAAAACATGTTGAGCGATGCAAGCATTGAAGAGCTTCTTCTCATCTTTCTTGCTCGTCCCTCCTGTTTAATGAAGAAATTGAACCACTTTTCAGCACTTTAATCCTCTAATCCCGGAAGGAATTTGCTCTCTTCCTAAACCTTGGGGGGTAGCAAAAGCTTATGCTTGGTACTGTACACCCTGAAGATTTTTCAGTGGGAAGTCTCTCCCCGGTGACATCTCAGAAATGCCTGCATTCCAAAGACGTCACATGACTGAGTGTCATGAAGAGAAGAACGGGGTAGCTCCAGCGAAACATGTCTGTTGCTCTGCTGTATGACCTCATCCCAACCTGAAACAATCTTCTGACAAGCCAACCAAGACTCCGATTCCCAGAAGTCTTTGCATGAAATTTGGGCCATGGTTTGATTAATGGGATCTCAATCAATAAATGACATGATCTCTGATTAGGGGTGGGTGAAAAAAAATTCACTGGTTCATTTGTTCCTTCCTTCCAACAAGACGTTCCCCAAGTTCACAGATTTTTTTAAATAACTCTGACAAAAAGGAGCTATCATCAAACACATTTGAAGGTGGGAGAATTTGTCTATCTTTGACGGTGGTCAATAAATCATTTAGACAATTAATCAAACAGGCACGTGAATTTCAGTTCTGCAAGGGAAAAAAAAATCCTTAAAGGGCTGCAATCCAGACTCAGTCATACTTAGAATAATCCGACTAAAATTTAGTTTGTGACATGTACTTTATGACCAACTTAAGTTAATGAGAAAAAGTCATGTTCCACGAACAATTAGTGGGACTACCCAAAGTATGGATAAGTGTAAATCTAGTGATATAAATCTTTGCCTTGCCTTCACGGGCAAGGGTAGGGGATTGTGGCATTCTCCTCACTGGTGTAGATGGGGAGGAATTTTCTGGGGCTCAGAGCTCTCACACAGCAAAGAAGCCCACTATTTCAAAAAAAAAAATTGCCTCCAATTTTGCGCAAAATTGTTCCATCTACAAATTGTTTTAATTATGCGAACCGCCCAGCATTCAATGATTGCTGCTTTATCTGAGAAACAGAAAGCATGAGCGAGTGTGTTGGCCATCAGCTTTTGTGGTTTCTGTCTCTGGGTCCTGTGCTTCTCCAACAGAAAAGGCACGGTAGACAATTTGCGCAAATTGCAGAGATATTGCAGGGCCAAAAAAGAGCTCTTTGTCTCGGTCTTGGCTGAAGATGATTAATCTTCAAAAATCCCTTCTGGTGGTGTCTCATTATATTGAGACAGCTGAAATGAATGAGAACGAGGAATTTACTACGAATTCTTTACAATCCTTTACAGATCCAACCCAATCACCCCCTGACTTTTAGATGACGATACATCACACCAGGTGTTAATGTGTGTGTTTCTCTGTCTGGGAAGTTTCGTCTACACGAACAGCACTGAAATATGCACCAGAGAAAACATGGGGAATCATAAAGCCAATATTACAAGCATTTTAGATTGTTTAATCACTGTACATCACTTTGGGAAGTTTTTTTTTTTAAATGAGAATAATAAATAATAACTATATGCCGGCCAGTCAATTCTAACTTTTGGCAACCCTTTTCAGGGTTTTCCAGGTACTCAGAAGTGTTTTACTATTCCCTCCTTCCGGGGGTACCTTGGGATTGCGCAGCTTGCTCAAGGCTACCCAGGCTGCCCTACCTGTAGGAGGCACAGCGGGGAATCAAACTCTTAGCCTCTGGCCTCTGCAGTCAGATACCTAAACCACTGAGCTATCAAGAGAAGAGGTAACTATAAATGAAACAATACTGATTTCTCTTATTTCTTTGGGGTTTTTTGGTTTGTTGTTTTTTATTTGGGTCTTTTATGACTACTTCTCCTCCTCTTCCTCTTCATCTCCTATTCTTCCTCTCCTAAGTGACACATCATGGCTATTGTCTTTGAATGGGAGAGGTCCAAATAAAGTTGTGTTGCATACAAACCTGTTGTCAAGGCTCCTTAGCCTGTTAATGCTCCCTTTCTGCACATCGTTTCTTAGTTATTTTAGCCTGACTGATGATAATGATGACAACACTAATAATCATTCTCGTCATAGACACTTTTTCTCAATACATAACCTATAGATTCCTATGTTTTATATCACAGAATCATAGAATCATGAAGTTGGAAGGGCCCTCTAAGGCCATCGAGTCCAACCCCCTGCTCAGTGAAGGAATATAAACCAAAGGATATCTGCCAGGTGGTTGTCTAAGTTTCTCTTGAATGCCTCCAGTGTTGGAGCACTCAGCACCTCTCGAGGTAATTGGTTCCACTGTTGTACTGCTCTAACAGTTAGGAAGTTTTTCCTGATATTCAATCGAAATCTGGCTTCCTGTAAAGTGAGCCCATGGTTGCGTGTCCTGCACTCTGGGATGATCGAGAACAGCTCCTGCCCCTCCTCTATAGGACCACCTTTCAAGTATTTGAAAAGTGCTATCCTATCTCCCCTCAGCCTTCTTTTCTCAAGACTAAACATGCCCAATTCTTTCAGTCTTTCCTCATAGGGCTTGGTTTCCAGCTCCCTGATCATCCTTGTTACCCTCCTCTGAACTTGTTCCAATTTGTCAGCATCCTTCTTGAAGTGCGGTGTCCAGAACTGGACACAGTACTCAAGGTGAGGCCTAACCAGTGCCGAATAGAGGGGAACTAGTACCTCGTGGGATCTAGAGACTATACTTCTGTTAATGTATCCTAAAATACGTTTTATTATTTCTCCCTCATTATCCATTTGCTTTAGTATTTCTGAGTTGGTCATCCTCCCAAGCTAAGAAATTTGTACATTTGAAATGCTTCTGATTGTTAAAGAGCTTCCATTAAAGTTCACAATTCTGTCACAGAATACACAGCACCATCTAATGCACATTCTCAAATCCAAGTTTAAGCGTTTCTTCTTTTAAAGGCTGAAATCTTATTGTGTATTGTACACCTGCAAATGGGTGATCATCTCACATGCAAAGGGAAATTTTCAGTAATTAAAAACTTCCTACTTCAGGTCCCACAATTTTTCTGATTCCTGTACAATCCCTTTAACTTTGTGGATGCCATAGGATGGGGGAGGAAGTCTTTAATTACAGAATATCTCATCCTGCCAGTAATGTCATGTGGCGGTGGTGAGTTTAGGTAATTAAGGACTTCTTCTTTCCACCCTGCAGCTTCCACGGCTTCTGGTAAATGAAAGGGATTACACTGGAGTCAGACAGTCCATGGGACAGAAGCTGTAAGCTTTTAATTACTGAAAATCCTCCCCACTGATCATCTCATCACTCTTCCACCGATGAGACTTAACGCAACGGGATTTCAGCCAATATGACATTCAGTTTGCACAACACTTTGGAAAGATGCACGCATTTTGAACATCAGCCTAGAAGTCGCTTGGTGGCCTTGCTCCCACGAAAGAAGGATAGCTGGACAGGACAACATAGTTTGATAACGCACCACAATTCTGCAAACAGAGCCCTAAAGCCATTCCAGGCAACCTGAGCATAGCTCTGATAATCTGGTTAAAGGAAGGCATAATTAAATCTCTTTGGTCTAAAGTTCTAATAGCGCATCTGTGAGACCCTGATGCTCCTCACCATAATATACTCCGGTTCATTTATTACTGCTTTGCATAGACATCTGGGAGTGAGTTCAGCCCCGGGGCTGTAACTCATCTCCATCCTTAATTACTACAGATGCAAGCATCCTACTGTCACCACAGCCCTTTTCACAGCATTTGCAACATGCAGTGAACATGCAGCTCTACAGCTTACTACTGAGCTACATCTGGGTTTGAACAGGCAACCATAACAACACAGGTGCACTGCCCTGAACTAGCCCTCTTGAGACACAACAACGAGGCGCTCTGGGTGGAGACCATGCTCCTAGCCCAAAGCATACCTAAGAAAAGTATCAGAGTGTACACGGATATACAGTCAGAGGTGAAACACATAGATGCACACATAGAAACCCATTTTCATATCAATGTCCTCTGCTGGACTACGGAGGGTGCTTTATGAGCCACGCTAGGGAGTCCCTATTTATCATTTAGGTGGGTATGCAGTTACATTTATAATCTGTCTTTCTTCCCATGAGCTCAAGGAGGTTCGGTAGGTCAGGCTGAGTGTCACCATCCAATGGCCATCCAACGTGATTCACGACCAAGTGGGGATTCAAGCCCAACTTTCCAGAGTTTTGCTCCAATAATCTAACAACTACATCACCCTGGTTCTTGAAAGGAGAACACAATGTGCCTCTCATATAAGGTGGGTATGGATATATGGAGATGAGCCGAACCCTCAGCTTATCTCTAGCCCTGTGATGCCAAATCTGACTGGTGGCAACTCCCCAGGGTTTCAGGAAGTTCTTCCTGACCCACCCGGAGAGGCCAAGAATTAACGCCGAGTTATTTCCGCATGCAAAACATGTACTCTATCACTGAGCTATGGTCATCGCCTTGAAAAAGTTAAAACCACTGCAAATGGTCTTAAAACATGCCTGTTCTCTGAAAATTGCTAGCTCATCTCCTTCTTTTCAAAGGGACATGGAGACCCATGTTTGTGTTCTGAAAATCTTCCATCTGTAGTAACCTGTGTGTAGATCTGTGTTCGTGTATGCAATGCATGGTTTATGCCATCAGCCTTGCACTGTAGGTTATTACCAGATCTATCCCTGGTAACTACAGATTGCTCTCTCTCTCTCTCTCTGTATGTGTTTGCCTGCCCACAATTCTTGCACACAGACACACAACTTTGCAAAAAAAAATATTCTGTGAAGGCAGGCGTTCCAGTGTTTTCTGCTCGCTCTTCGTCATGTGTTTCTGTTCAGCAGGAATGATAACCAAAAGGTTTTTTCTACCCTATCGGGGGTGGTGGTGGGTAGGAACATGAGAACGGTGCAGAATGCTTTTAAGGGAAATCCATTTTGCCAAGAAAACCTTTCTTTTCAAAGCACATGCAGTTAAAACACCTCCCTCCCCACCCACCCCAAAGAGGCAAAGCCCCTTCCTGCGAGAGACAAAAATATGCAGAAAAAGGAAGTTGGAATGAAAGAAAGAGTACTCGTTGCAGAAATCCATCCTTAAGAAAAGATAGTGGAATGCACCTTTCAGGCTCAAATGACAAGCTGTCAACAGCTGCCTTTATCTCCCCACTCTTCTATTTATACATTACCCAAAGCTATCCAACTATCTCCCCCCCCCCCCCCAACCGCAGCATTTAACTGCACATCAAAGAAGCTATCTCTGTGAAATCTGGTTTGGGAAGCTGCTGAGAGCAACTCTCTGGAATCCTGCCTATGTGCTTCTAAAATGTCAGGTCTTTCCACTGGCCTGCTGGCCCCCTCCCCTTCGTGCAGACTGAAACCCTGAGCAAATAGCGCTGCGAGGAAAGGATGGCTATCCATACATCCCTTTTCATGGGAGGCCGCGCGGTCTGGGGAAACACCGTCAACAGCTGCCTGCCTCATCTCCTGGAGCAAGTACGGATTTCTGGTTCATGCACTGTGTATTTATTTTATATATGTTTACTGACTTCCGACATTTAGATCCTGCTGTTCCTTTAAAAAAAAAAAGCACAGGCAGAAACAGAAAAATTGATGTGGAAAAATTAATGCAAACAAACAAGAAAAAGCAGACCAAAACGTGTAACACAAGGACACTGAATAAAAAGCCAGCAAAACCTAAACAATGGTAAAATCCAGTACTGCTGAAAGAACCATCTCTAGGTAAAAAAGTAAAGGTAAAGGTTCCCCTTGACAATTTGTCCAGTCGTGTCCGACTCTAGGCGGCGGTGCTCATCTCCGTTTCCAACCCATAGAGCTAGCATTTGTCCGCAGACAATCCTCCGTGGTCACGTGGCCAGCGTGACTAGACACGGAACGCCGTTTACCTTCCCACCGAGGTGGTACCTATTTATCTACTCGCATTTTTGCATTTTGCATGCTTTCAAACCGCTAGGTTGGCGGGAGCTGGGACAAGCGACGGGGGCTCACTCTGCCGCGTGGATTCGATCTTATGACTGCAGGTCTTCTGACCTTGCAGCACAGAGGCTTCAGCGGTTTAACCCGCAGCGCCACCATGTCTAGGTAGAAACATGGAAAAGTTGCTTTGACTGGACTGCATATCCCAGAATCCCCTAGCCAGTGTTGACCCGTTCCACATTTAAGCATCAGGTGATGATTCCTAAGTAAGGTGTTCCAATGTCACGTTTTCCCAATTATGGGAGGGGGAAAAAATCTTATTTCAAAATATAAGTTGTTCTTTCATTCTAACTCTGTGAAACTCCACCTGCATTTTGCACCTGATCCTGGTTGGTGTGAATTTTAGGCACAAAATTCAGAACAAATACCCAAATGGGCTGACTTGAAACAACACCTGATACATGAGAAGAACACGTGGAATCAGCAGCCCACTTTGTATGACACGAGGCGACTGTTGATCTCAGCTGCTGAGGCTGCTACCTATTCCCTGGATGTGCTAAATGGAGTCCTTTATTTATAGGCAAATGTTGATACTAGAGATGGTTCCTCTCCTGCAGCTGTCTCTTGCTTTCTAACAACAGGATACGTTGATTCCTGGATCCAGAGACTCAGAATGGACAAGCCTTGGTTCTGCAGGATTGGAGGAGCCAAAATTTCTTACATCTGGAAGACCTCTCTAACGTTTCATGTGGACATGAGTCCCACAAGGAAGCCTCTTGAGGTATTTTCCATAACTTCTTTGCCCAAAATCAAGAATTCATACATCTAGAAGAATCACATGGCTTTCACGACACTAGACTTACACAGTGTGTGCAAACGACAAGACACGGTGACAAGGAAAAAGTTGAGTTCCTTGTCACACGCTGATCACACGGTGAGGAATGTCACAGGATGTGAAAACGTCCCATTGATATGTCTGTCTCATTGAATCAAATGCAAGAGTAGGTGATACCTTTATAGACCACTAAACAATCATCACACAAGATGTGTGGTTTCGTGGATCAAGACCACTTTGTCAGGCTTGTACCAGCGTGAAGAATTTAAAGTCCAAAAGGTCGTGGCAAGATGGATTTTGCCAGGAAAGTTCCTCTTAGATGTAAAGTCCAAAAGTTCTGGGTGAGATGGATTTTGCCAGGCACGTCTTTCTTAAATGGAAATCAGGAGAGGTGCGAGAAGCATTTGAGCTGTTGTTTAAAAGTTTCTGCATTGAATTAAGGCGGTCAAAACGAAGAAGAATGAAGAACTTGGCGAGATTTCTTTACATTCCTGCGGTGAACTGCAGTTCGCTTCATGCCACCAGTTTTGCTGGAGGTTGTGATGCAACATGGGTGGGCATGCTATGATAGGTAAGCATATGGTACCTAGCCCTGTGGACTGAAACTATATGCTGCATAAAGATGCACCCATGCACGGAAGTGCAATGGCAAACTGAGCAAGGCAGGATGGTTGTCAACCAGTCCCTCAAGATGTACTGTTTAAGGTGGAAGAAAGGTGACCCATTGATCTTTTTGTCACAAATCGACCCGCCAATCCAGTTACTTCTAAGCACCAACATTATTTCACAGACCTATTTAAAATTATTTTACAGACCTATTTGTTCCAGAGTTATCTACTACCCCATTCCCACCCCATGAATGGTTATGGCCAAATGGGCATTTGAACCCAGGTTTCCTAAGCCACTCTATCCATGACACCACACCGGCTCTCATAGAGGAGGAAATGGGCACCTCAAAGGATGTCCAGCAGAAGTGGGGCCAGAGATTCTGGAAAGGGGGTGTTGAAACAAGCAGGGCAGCTACCTAAGGAAGAGTTGTTAGTGTACCTCTATTGCTAACATTCAAAATGGAAACTACAAAGTGCCCGATAGGAAACAGAATGACCTTTGCTACTTCCTTTTAGAGGAGGATGGTGTAAGAAACAGAGAGGGGGAAATTACTGAGTTTCACTTTCTCCCACAGTCAAATTTTTAAAACCGCAAATTCTTTCCATCCCAAAGCAAAAGTTATTTGTGAATTTTGGTAGTCTTAACAACAAAGGAACAGGAATTATTAACCAGTGGCACCAGCCAAATTTGACAAGCACAGCCACTCTACATATTGTAAATGTAAGTGCTCATAATAATAATCATGTGCTGTCAAGTCAATTCTGACTTCTGGTGACCCATCTCAGGGTTTTCTAGGTAGATAATACAGTGATGCCTTGCAAGATGAATGCCTCGTGCAACGAAAAACTCGCAAGACGAAAGCGTTTTATGATTTTTTTGGTGACTCGCAAGATGATTTTTTTCTATGGCCATGCTTCGCAAGACGAATTTTTTTTGCATTTTTTTCTTAAATTTCAATGCATTCCTATGGGAAACCGCGTGCTTCGCAATACGAAATTTTCGCAATATGAAACAACTCGCGGAACGAATTATTTTCGTCTTGTGAGGCATCACTGTACTCAGAAGTGGCTTCCCGTTCCCTTCCTCTAGGGGGAGCCTTGGGACTTGTGCAGCTGGCCCAAGGCTACCCAGGCTGGATCTTCTCCCAGGAGGCCCAGTGGGGAATCAAACTCCCAACGTCTCCATAGCCAGATACTTAAACCACTGAGCTATCCAGCCAGCCTCAAGTGCTCATAAGTGTTAACAATAAGGAACTTGCTGAAAGCAAAGAGGCGGCAACACTAACCTAGCAGAGATTCAAATCCCGACCATGGAGAGTCAAGCAGTCAAAGCCATGTGATTCGATCAGTGGTTCCCAAACTGTGGTCCGTGGTGCCCCGGGGCACCACCAAACCCAGCGAGGGGCACTGTGAATTCTTCCATCCTTTGTAAGCCAAGGCACAAGGAGAGGAGGGTGGGGCTGATTTTGACTAATAGCCAGGCCTGCCCAATGGCACCTCATGGGAATAGGGCTGGGAACGACAGGCTTTCAAAAGGTGCAAAAAAAAAAGGGGGTGGGTTCATGGCATGAGGCGGGTGCCATGGGCAGAGCGGAGAGTAAGAAACAGCACGCTGAAGGAGGCATGTATGTGTGAAAGAAAGAGAGAACTCCCTGGGGGCAGGTGGGGTAGGAGGGCAGGTGGCATGTCTGTGGGAGAACAAGTCCGTTGGGGAAGGCCGGGCTCCCCCCCCCCCCAAAGTCCCTCTTCACCCATACTATTGTATTGGGTAGCCACAGCCAGTGGCCAGTAAGTCAAGGAAGCTGCGAGTGGAAAAAAGTTTGGGAAGCACTGGACTATATGGACAAAACGGTCCATACTGTTTTATTTCCCACTGCACCATTTTATTCCCAAATTCTTTCCCTTGCAAGTAGAATTATTTCCATGTCCAATTCTTCTCATCCCTATATATCGATGGGTAAATTTCCTATCAAAACAAAACAAACCAAAATTCTCATCCATCCCGACCTAAAGAGAGCGTCAGCAGCTTCTTCTGAAGGGTCAAGAAAGACTCTCGTCCTTGGTGACACGGTGGTCGTCTCCAGATACCTGGAGCACTCCCACGAGAAAGGCAGAGCAAGTTTGTCTTCTGCTCTTTCAGGGGAGAAGAAAGAGCTGAAGTCAAAGAACAAGACAGGAAACTCCAACTCAACATTAGGAAGGCATTCCTGTTGGCGAGAGCTGTCCAACAATGGAACAGGCTACCTTGAAAGGTGGCAGACTCTACTTTGTTGGAGGTACAAAAGCAGAAGTAAGGATGACCGTCTGCCGGGGAGGCTTTCACAGTTGATTTCCTGTCCTGGCAGGAGTTGGATTTGATCACCGTTGGCTCCTCTTCTAACTCTACAACTCTGTGGGTCCATCATCCCATCTGGGACATCAGTGCCATGAAGAAGTCTTTGGCTGTGTAATAAAAGTGAAGTTGGCACTTGGATAACATGGGGGGAGAACACTCCCATCTGAGACCCAGCAAACCTGCAGGCTGAGCCAACTAAGTGTCCTCAATCAAACGTATTTTTTTTTGCATTTGGAAATTAGGATCTATTTCTCAATATTTTGCACCACAGTCAGCTACTGAGTCTACAGTGTTTCTTTAATATACGAACTGACGAGGAGGATAATATTTTTGGTTACGGGGGAACTTCCCTTGCAAACATTATACAACTTGCGGTTGCATAGGAATGTCTTGAACCTGCACTGTTACCTTGGGAGTAAGGTGTAATTATCCTTGGAAATAACTAGGGAAGTTGCACATTCCTGAAGCAAGTACCGTTTTAGGACCCCTCCCGTAAAACTACTCAAAGGCTTCGGACAAATGCTCCTCAAGGTACACAGGGAGACAAACTGGGAGAAGTGATTGTGGGAAAAGTTACACAATGCTAAGGTAGAGGGCAGGAGATGGAGGTGGCTAGAAGGAACACCAGAAGGCAACTTCAGGGTCACCTGGGAGGACAGAGAACCAGGCCAAGCAGTGCCATCACAGTCAGACATAATAATCAGAACTGAACAAAGAGAACATGAAAATGGATGCCACCTCCTCTTGCTCTCAGCCTGGTTCCATCAGGAGTCTTCAGTACAACTTTTACATATTGGGCAGTGGTTTAGAGGTACATTTGGAAGAGCACATCATGATAGTCTCCACAGCTGCCACCACTCCATAAGTAGAGTTCCACAATGCAGGCAGCTGCATCCGTCCACATCAGCCACTGAAGAGCACATCTTTTGTAAAGTCAACGGCTCTTAACTGCTCACTGAAGACCGCAGCGTCCTCAGATATTTTGCGTCACAATAGGGACAACCTGGAGCAATAGTTCTGCCCCTGCTACTGTAAAGATTGCAAGCAAACTGCAAGGCAACAGAGAAGCCTGAGAGGGAGGTCAGACGATGTGACAGTCCTTGTGACTCGGGAAGTCCCGAGGCTTCTGTCTCACCAGCTGTGCCTCCACTAGACCACTGCATTTGGGGAAGCATCATAGCCCAATGGCAGCACATATATTTTGGATTCTATATCTAATCCTCAGCAGACGTGGTCGAAAGAAATGGAAAGTGGGTGGTGGAAAATACTGCCTATGCCCGAGACTTTAGAGAGCCGTTGATGGCTGACGCTGCTGGTCTAGATGGGAAACCAGTCTGATCTGCTGTAATTTAACTTCGCTGCACCTAGGAGAACATTTTTTGGGGGGGCAGAGACGGGGAAGGCCTTTTCATTTTGTTGCAGGGGGTTGATAAAAGGGACAACAAAACACAACAATCCAAGCTGAGATTACCGTGAAATCAAATCGTAAGGAGGGGAGCCAACCTTACCACGAAATGTGACCAAACACTTTTGGGTTCCCTCTTACAAATCCCCCTACTTCTAAAATTCAAGCCAATGGTGCACATTGAAGATCTCTTAATAATTTCTTTCAGATCACTGCACTCTCAGGAATGCATTTCCCCCCGTAATTTTCCATCCCTTCCAGTCTCACCAACATAAATCTTGTAACTCCATCTGTCCCGAGTTTGCTCACTTTGATTATCGTGCTTTTTCAAATGCCTAGAATCATACAGATTGGTCCACCAGTCTATCCATGGATCTTGACACATTATATTAATCTGTATTGTCTTTAGTAACAACATTTTCTCAGGCCCCAGAACTCATTCTTGGCGCTTGTTGTTTAGTCGTTTAGTCGTGTCCGACTCTTCGTGACCCCATGGACCAGAGCACGCCAGGCCCTCCTGTCTTCCACTGCCTCCCCGGAGTTGGGTCAAATTCATGTTGGTAGCTTCGATGACACTGTCCAACCATCTCATCCTCTGTCGTCCCCTTCTCCTCTTGCCTTCACACTTTCCCAACATCAGGGTCTTTTCCAGGGAGTCTTCTCTTCTCATGAGATGGCCAAAGTATTGGAGCCTCAGCTTCAGGATCTGTCCTTCCTGTGAGCACTCAGGGTTGATTTCCTTCAAAATGGATAGGTTTGATCTCCTTGCAGTCCAGGGGACTCTCAAGAGTCTCCTCCAGCACCACAATTCAAAGGCATCAATTCTTCGACGGTCAGCTTTCTTTATGGTCCAGCTCTCACTTCCATACATCGCTACTGGAAAAACCATAGCTTTGACTACGCGGACCTTTATTGGCAAGGTGATGTCTCCGCTTTTTAAGATGCTGTCTAGGTTTGTCATCGCTTTCCTCCCAAGAAGCAGGCGTCTTTTAATTTCGTGGTTGCTGTCCCCATCTGCCATGATCATGGAGCCCATTCTTGGCACTAAAGACCATCAATGCTGTAGAGCCAAGCTCTGCCTGGGTCTATGAGTGCAAAGATACTGGAAAGTCATCCTCAAAATTACTGGGGCCACTGAAAGTCTAAGTTACCTGAAAAATCTCCAGGGCAGAAGACCCCACTTTCAAGAGAACCAGCCTTATATATATAGGTGGTGTGGGAAAGGCTCGTTATGCCTTTCCCACACCACAGAGGGAAACTCTTTGGGTGCACCCCATTGATCCTCGCGCACAGAAGAGCTACCACTCATACGGAGAGAGTGCATCATATGTATATAAAAAGAACCACCAATGTTAAACTGTACAGCTCTCTCCATCTGCATCCTGATGAGGAGCACGGGGAAGAAAAGGGGAAATTAAATCAGTGGTTAAAAAGATCCCTCGTTACCATGATGCTCGTTTGCACATGCATTGTCAATCAAGCAGATGCATTCCCGTCAATGTCCATGATTAGCTCTCTTCCCCAATTAGCGGGAGAAGAATCACAGCTCTTGTTCAAAGTGGTTGGCGAGGCACACCCATTAATTTCCAAAGGGCTGGCATGGAAACAGTAAGGAAACTTGCAGCTTGCCTTCAAGAAAGAAAGGAAGGCTATTTTTCTAAGGTTCCCACTCGAAAAGAATTCCTGACCCATCAGCTGACTTCATGTGTTGGGCTAAGCCATGCCTTTGTCTCATGTTCAAACATTTGGGAGTCTTGACTTCCACTTTTAATTTGCCATGCTGTCCAAACCAGCTAGCTGGCTGGATAGCTCAATGGTTAGGTGGTTTAGGTATCTTTCTGCGGAGCCAGAGGTTGGGAGTTCAGTTCCCCCGCTGTGCCTCCTGGGAGCAGAATCCAGCTGTGTGGTCTTGGGCAAGCTGCGCAATCCCCCGGGTGCCTCTAGGAAAACAACATGGGTAGACCACATCTGAGTATTCTCTATCTGGAAAACCCTGAAAAGGGTTGCCCTAAGTCAAAAGTGACTTGAGAGCATATGATGTTGATGATTTGAACCAGCAACTGTAACAACCAGTTCCGCGTGACATCCTTTTTAAAGATTCTGTAGGCCACAGTGTGCTCAGAAGTAATGTTAGGAAGCTCCATAAACACATTACTTGAAATGAGGTTGCTCGTTATGCCTTTCCCACACCACAGAGGGAAACTCTTTGGGTGCACCCCATTGATCCTTGCGCACAGAAGAGCTACCACTCATAGGGAGAGAGTGCATCAACTGGATATTGCAGATGTGGCTGGAAGATGTTTCTACTGATGAGTGGAAGAACTGGTGCTGGTTATACCAGCAACTCTCAAATCTACACAGCTAGGAAATAATGCATTATAACTGTGGTTCCCAACCTTGGGTAGACCAGGTGTTCTGGGACTGCAATTCACAGAAGCCTTCACCACTAGTTGTGCTGGTAGGGGTTTCTGGGAGTTGCAGTCCAAGAACACATGGATTACCTAAGATTGGGAACTACTGCATTACAAGTAACAACATTATCTTTAATGTTCACTTCTTGTGTTAGTCTATCGCTTGTGGGAGTCCTCTCACCATTTTCAGTTTTTTTTTTAATGAATTCATATATTGCACATTACTAATGCGCTACTTGCCAAGCATGAGCTACAATTATCGATTTTTAAAAAATAAATCCAAAAAGAGGCAATACTATTGAAAAACAACGTTCCAAGCCCTTGCAAAAAATGACTTTGAAATACACATTTTCTCCCAAAGTATGTTCTTATATAAGGCTCTCTGGTTTTTAAGGTATTTGTGGGGAGGCCTTCGTCTCGGTTCCACCACTTTCACAGGTATGCCTGGTGAGTACACAAGAGAAGGGCCTTTTCCGTGGTGGCTCCCACTGAAGCCTAGATTAGCAGACTGCAATTATATCACGGAATTAGACGGGACCTTCGAGGCCATCTTGTTCAACCCTCTGTTCCAGGTATAATAGGTAGTTCAGGATGCAGACCTCACAGATAGCAATCAACTCCCCTACACAGGACGGAGGTACCATGTCACGGGAGCCCTGAGTTCGAGAGGGAACTCCCACCACCAAGAACCCTTAGCAAAAACATCAACAAACACGCCTCCAAATGGCTGCAGGAGGACTTAAGAGTACAGTGGTGCCTCGCTAAACGATGTTAATCCGTTCCGCGAAAATCGCTGTCTTGCGAAAACATCGTCTAGCGAAGCACGTTTCCCCATTGGAATGCATTGAAATCTCTTCAATGCGTTCCAACGGAAAAGTCGTCGTCTTGCGAAGATCGTCCATAGGGAAACATCGTCTAGCGAGCGCGGGTCCCTGTTGGAATGCACTGACAGCTACTGACCGCTAGTCAATGCATTCCAATGGGGAAAACTCGTCGTCTAGCGAAAATCGCCCATAGGGAAACATCGTTTTGCGAAGCGCATTAGCGATCGCAAAAAGCCATCGTCTAGCGAATTCCTTGTCCTGCGAGGCAATCGTCTAGCGAGGCACCACTGTATTCGGTTGGGAGCAGGGCGACTCGCTTTTATTTTTAAGTAGGGAATGGTAAAACGGGCTGGTGATGATGGAACGGAGCCTTTGGAAAGAGGAACGGCTGGCTAGCCCGTCGCCAGGAGAACACTCCACCCTGAACCATTTTGGAGCAGGTACCGCCACTTGTCCCACATTGGATTCCCCACTGAATAGGCAGGAAATGCGGCTGCAGAGAGGGCCAAGAAGCAAAAGGGCCCCCAAGTATTCTGAGCCTGCAAAATAAAAATAAAACGATAGCTGCTGAAGGTGAGTAAATCAGGGACAATAAGGCAGACAGGGCGGATGGGGAGGGGAGAGAGAAAGAGAGAGCGTGGTGTGCTGTAAAATGAATATTCAGGATAAACAAAGGCAATGAGCCCAGGCTGAGAGTCCGGCAGATGATTGCTCTAAACAAATAGTGGCAGATTCAGCAATTGGCGAAGTAATTGGCGTTATTACAGCTGATGGGGAATTTCAGATGCGGCCCATGCTCTCCCCTGCAATCTACGCTCCACCATTTAATTTGTGGAGTTCTCCGTTGTCTGATTGCTCTTTTTCATCTTCTCCCTCATCCCCCCCCCCTTTCCCCCTCCTGAAGTTCATCAAGAACGGTGTCTCTGAAGACTCTGGAAAGTCCCCAAACCTCCAGGGCAGGCTGGCAGACTCCCTCCTCCCCCCTCCCCGTAAATTGCCCATCCTTAAATGTTGTGTGATGTTTCAGAACTGTTGCTAGGAGAGGCTGATGATCATTGCACTCCCTCTTGTTTATGGAACTTCCCCCCGTATCCACAAATTTCTCCACCAACGGGAGGTGGAGAAACGGTGCGGGACTGAACGAATTTGAATGTGGAATAAAGGAAAACTCAAAAGATCCCACCATCCATGGTCTTCTAATGATGTGAGCCACTTTGGGCCCTTTTAAGGAGAGAGGCAGGGTAAAACTGTTTTAAATAAAAATAAATAAATAATCCAGGCAGAGGGCTTTTAGCTAGGGATGTACATTGTCACTTATTTATAACAAGCCACTTGCTACGTGTGAAAGGCCAGGGGCGGTCTGCACACCCAGCTCCCACTAGCCCCACCCTCCAACACACACACTGCTGGCCAAAGGCAGGCATCCCATGAAAACGGTATCTGTTGCTCTTAAAACGTTTTAACTTCAGCAATGTTATCTTTGGGGTGTGTGAATGGGGACTGAGACCTAAAAAAAACAGAACAAAAAGATAGCTGGCTGGATAGTTGAGTGGTTTAGATATTTGGCTGTGGAGCCAGAGGTTGGGAGTTCAATTCTCCACGTGCCTCCTACGATTAGAGCCAGCCTGTATTGCCATGGGCAAGCTGCACAGTCCCAGGGCACCTCCAGAAGAAGGGAATGATAAACCACCTCTGAGTATTCTCTGTCTCGAAAACCCCGGAAAGGGTTGCCGGAAGTCAACTAGATGACCCATGATCATTATTTATTATTCTCTTGTAAACAAAGGGGATGCCATTTTTAAACTTCCCAAAGCGAAGTATACAGATTAAACAATCTAAAATGCATGTAATAACAGCTTTATGATTCCCCATCGTTTTTGATGTCTCTTGGCACCAACAGAGGAAAGTTCTCCTTTAAGAAGCACCAGAATGAATGCAGGAAGCGGAAGGGTTCATGTAGAGATACACTGATGGAAGTGAGATGTGGAAATGCAAGGGCATGTGGGGAACTGGTGAGCGAACGAGCACACTTTCATAATATGATGCTCTAGAACTTAAAGGTGCATCCGTTTTAGATATCACATCAATGTGTCACTTCGTCACACCGGGAAACAATCCCGTTAGGACCAACAGCCTAAATTTGATTGATTGTCCCAAACAGAGTAGACCTACTGAATTAATTGGAACTTAGAAAAGAAACGTTGTCATAAACCTCATGGATTCAAAGGATCTAACTCCAGGTTGGTGCAAAGAATTGAAATTAAGCCCCCAGGTTTATAATTGCACACTTGTTGTCATTCTTAACATACATCCACAATGCCATCGAACTCTCTCCGGCCAAATGATACCCCAGTAAGGGCAAACAAATGACATCCGAACTTTTATTGTCTGTTTGTCTTGAAGGGGCCTAAACAATTTCTCCAGAGCCAGTGTGCGGAGGACGTGGGTGGGGCACCGCAACCGAGTGGTCCCTTCTGGAGGGGGTGGGGGTGCCAAACTGCAGATCAGTTGTTCAGCCACAAAACGAACCGCGTGACCCATCAAGCCAGCGGTTCGTGCCCATCTCTAGTTCCCACCTTTGGATGTTAGGCAGAGTATCTTTAATAGACGGAATAGCTTCACCCCAAATCCACAGACGTGTTACCTTTTTTTAAATATTCTTGAGGGGCCTAGTGAAATCCATCATCCTCTCTTGCGCCTTTACTCAAGAGAGTCCTTTTTCTCCTTTATTTACTATTTCCCTCCAGTCTGAGTTTTAAAGAGCTGTTTTATTATTTTATCTCTTGCAGTTGCTCTTGCTCGTTGCTTGTTCTATTACATTTTTTTTTTTAAAAGTGCCATTTCTTACTGCATGTCATTTGAGGCTTCTCCACCTTCCCCAACGGGGAGATAAAAATACCACACATAGCTCTGTTGTTGCTGTTCTGTGCCATCAAGTCGCTTCCGACTTATGCTTCTGACTCTACTGGGGTTTTTGAGGTTATGTGAGATGCCCAAGGAGTGGTTTACCAGTGCCAACCCTTAGTCAGTTTCTACAGCCAAGCAGAGATTTTAACCCAGATGTTTCCTATCATTGCATTGTGTGCACATGGGTGATAATAAAAATTTGGAAGACACTTTTGCAAAACTCTTTCTGCCTATGGTTTTTATTACAACAGGGTTGCCAGTTATGCCACCGAGGCCTAAATCCAGTTTGCAGTCCCAACCAGAGAAAAACCCATAGAATCAACAGGATCTAGGTACATGGCAAATTACCATTAAGCAGCTGGTTCTGTAGATTTACTCTACTCGGGACTACCAAGCTTTGGCCTTACCAGGGAGTGGTTGGAAACTAAACAATGGACTAAATCTCTCCCTGTTTTCCCTCATATCAATAATGTATTTTCCCCATTACAGTACACTGGGAGGCAAGATGTCAGAGGAAAAGAATACGACAGGAAGCATCTTTGACTGGATAGATTACTCGAGCAAAAGGGTGCCGAGGCAGGAAGAAGAAGCTGCACTGGCATTTATACATTCGACCTTCTAAATCAGGAAACAGGCACCTCACTTCACATGGGCATCTGGTCAATCAGGCAAATGGTCAAGACTAGAGATGGGCATGAAACGCCAGTTCAGTGGTTCGTACTAGTTCGTTTATTGGCTGAACAGGTGTTTGGCACTTCTCAGCCCCACCTCCTCTAGTATGCACCCACTCCGAGACAGCGCTCCAGCTTCCTTGCCCCACCTCCTCTGGGCGCCTGCTGGAGGAGGAAGGGATGGGAAGTGCCGAACACCTGTTTGGCCAATAAATGAACCAGCATGAACTGCTGAACTGCTGGTTTGTGCCCATCTCTAATCAAGACACAACTATGAGTCAAGAGCTTCCTCCCGATGCTGGCGTGGGTTTGCCCCTAGTTTCATCTCTAATATCCCAGAGTAAAACTGGCATTGCACTGTGAGGAGAATGAACTGTCAAGGCAAGGTAGGGCTGAACGAGGGGAAAATGGCTTCTCAGTTGCAGGCCCCACCCCGGGAGGGGGAGAGAAAGATTTCCCCCACCCCTCATCATCTACCTTGTCCCCTTTTCCCTACATGTCCCAGGCTAAAATGATTCTGTAATTGCATGTGACCCAGTGTCACCATTTGCTTTCCCACAGAATTACAGTATTACCCCCACATTTCTTGCTCCTCTCGAGATGCAGCTGAAACCGGGCGAGAGAGATGATAAATCTCATGGTGCTTCAAAAGCGGGTGCCTGAACCCGAGCCGATTCTGAAGCTCGTCTAATGAGCCAATTTGAGAGCCGGGAGAAAAAGGGAGGGGGGTGCTGGCAGCTGAGTATGGCGGTGCATAGGTCAGCTCTAGCCTCAATATGCTCAAGAGGAGATGGGGGTTGGAGGAGGAAAACGCCCTGGATCGTGGCTCTCCCTCCCCAGAAGCAACGGACAATAAGCTAAGAGGGTTAAAAAGAAAAGGAAAAAAGAAATGGAAGACAAAAATACAGTTCACATTTCTCCTTTAATTTCCAACTATAACTTGTCAAGCTCTCAAATGTTATTCATTTGCCTCTCGCCATCGATATGTTAACTTTTAGTGCCTTAATGAACAAAATATTAGCTAGAAAAGGACATGCTGGCCAGGATCCTACCTTGTGTGTGTGTGTAAGGTTCACATAACTTGCTGTAGCTAACTGATGCTAGAGGGCATTTCAGTTTCACAGCTGGACACATGACTAGGCTACCAAGGAACACCCTGGCATGTGATCGATTGTGGACAGAGCGTGCCGTTCTGGCTTTTGTACTATGCATGCAGCAAAATGATCAAGGATGTCTAATATCTATCTGTATTATAGAACCAAAACCAGTTCAAAACCTGTTTCAGTACCTTTACTTTTCTGGAGGACGTAGAACGCCCTCGGCAACCTCACAAATGTAATAAATCCCTGGGTTCTTGCAAGGTGGTGGCAATGATGAAAAAAATCCATGACAAGTAAAGTGGTTTCAATAAATATTAAATATACAGGGAGGGCATGTGTAGTAATGTTCAAGCAGAGGTGCTCAGAAGATATAAAATACAACCAATGGTGAGCTGGTTTTATTGGGTAAAAGCCAATGGTTACAGTCATAAAGGCTATATACAGACATCAACACAGAACAGTGGTTCCCAACCTTGGGTTCCCAGATGTTCTTGGATTACAACTCCCAGAAATTCCGGTTGGCACAGCTAGTGTTGAATGCCTTTGAATGTCCAAGAACATCCAGGGACCCAAGGTTGGGAACCACTGATATAGAAGCAATGTGCAACTAAATAATGGTTGCTCAAGAACAAACAACAGGAAAAGGCTATTGTCTCCATGTGCACCTTATGGGAACATGGCTGACCACTGAAACATCAGATAGCCCTTTGGCTTGATCTACCAGAGATCTTCCTATTTTATTATGAGCCTTGTCAAGGGGCAGAAATGTTGCTTGGGTCTGTTAGGACAAAGGGCCTTTCAGATTATTGTCTTCGATGAAGTAGAGACACATTGTTCTGAATATTCCAACAAGTTTCTACTATGTGAACAGGGTTGATGCTTTTTAGTGATGATTCCCATGAGAGGATTCATATTAACTTAAGAATCATAAGGCAAAGTCATGCGCTTCTCTGTCTTGCAAGTCAGCTCAGGGTGCAACTCAGGTCAAATGCTTAACCACATTCAGAAGCCAGCTGCCACACAACCATGACAATACTCAGAATCCTACTGGCCAAGATGGTTGGTTAAATCTTGGAGCCGTAGTTGCTAAAACTAATTGGTCCAAACTCTGGCCTGACCACCCCAAATAATTGTCCCAACAGAAGCAAGAGTATGGGGGAAAGGATGGAAGGAAAGTACCATCTATGTATCCTAGCATTTAAGTGGGAACCATCTCTACTGACAGCTACTGGGATCTGCTTAATGCCTATTTGATTGACAACTGTCTGTCTGATAATCTGTACATCTCTGTTGGTACATGCTCAAAGGTTACACCCCGGAGTGTATTGTCTGATTAGCAGTGGGGATGGAGAAGGCTTTCAAGAGAAGGGGGATGAAGCTCTCATGTGTACAAACTTTGATGTCTGACAGCTTTGTTTAGATGGACATGTCGATAGCGAAAGTAATGCTTCTGTTTCCAGAGCATACTCATCTATCAGGAATATTGATTATGTAGGGATGCAGCTGAACTTGGACACTTGATAGCAACCAAGCCCCTGGGAGAGAGCAGCTGGGGAGGGAGGCCAGGGAGGAGCCTCAGGACTTTAAGAAGCAGGGACTGATGCTCAGTTTCAATGGCATGGGTAGAATTCCCACGAGGCTGCCCTTCTTTCCCACTTATCCTGCCCTGTCCGTGCTTTACTCTAAGAGGCTCCCTTCCGACACAAGACAGTAAAAATTTTTAAAGTCTGATAAAAGAGAAGCCTTTGTTAAGAAGAACAGCAACCTGTAGATGGTGAATCTTGTTCATGGCCATCTGGATAATTCAATTCTTCTAAAAAATACTCTGATTTATGAAAGTGGTATATTGTGCTTCTTTATCGACAATTCAAAATGCCAGGAAATGGCCCAATATTGTGGCCCAATATTGGACCCGCAATGCCAGCAAGAAAAAGATGCCAAGCTTTACATAGCAAAGAGCATCCTTGAATGTTGACAACACCAATGGCAACAGTCAAGATGGTCTACCGAATCCCCTCTTGTGCTCACTACAATTCACAAAATGACACTGTGCAAGAGGAAATGCCAGAAGCTGACTCCTTTTTTCATCAGTTAACCACTTCTTACCCAAACACAAAGCAATTGTCATGGCTATTTTTCAACAAGAGTGTATGGTAATGAAGATTTGTTCTCCATTCTTTTTAAAATATCATAGCTAACGCATAAGTTACAGAGTGCTCACAAAAGGAGCGAGTGACTTATGGTGTTGCCATAGCGCACACACTTTTCCTCCAGCAGGATTCTGGCCAAAATATTTTATTCCTAGTCTTGACAAGAGAAAAGAACAATAAATGTCTGGATTTCTTAAAATACAAAATCAAGCAACTGCACAAAAGTTGGACAAATGGCACAAGGCTTCCATGCAGGGGAAAAAAATCAGATTTTTAATTTTTTTTAAATCTGATTTTTAAAATTTAAATTGTGATTTAAATCAATTTGATTTAAATCACAATTTAAATTTTAAAAATCAGATTTTTTTGATGATTTAAACAAATTTATTTTTTAAAAATGATTTTTATCCACTCTGTTTTAATGCAAACAATGCATGTATTACAAAAATGACAATAGCTGTGGCTTCCTTGGATGGGTTTTTAAGGGACCTTATTTGCCTTTTTATCATTGTTTGTGAAACAACTAGTGTCTGATGTGTCTGTTTGCCCATCTGTCTATTTTGCATCTTGCACAGCAAATTACAGAGACGATTTGTGCAAATTACAGAAACCTTGCTGAGAGATATTGTTCCAAGTCTCACTCTCATCCAGAGGTGAAGAATCCCACAGAGCTTGAAACAACAACAACAACCACTCTTCTTGAGGTGTCCCATTAAGCTGAGCCAGATGGAACCAATGAGAATGAAGAATTATTTGCTATCTGTCAGTGATACTGGGTTCTTTCCCAAGAGTTCTACTCAAGTGAGCAGGGCAACCTCTGAACCTTGAACTAAGACAGCTTCCAGGAACCAGATAATGACCAAGTACTCCATCATTCCATGTTTCTCCACTCTTTATACACTGCTTCTCAAGGAGGCCTCTTGGATCTGCCAACCACTCTGACCACTATGATTGTGCCATCTAAATCCAAGAGGAAAGTTGTGCTTCCCTGTATAAGTCTGACTACTAAATAAGGGAAATGAAGGTATATTTTCCAAAGCTCTTGTAAAGCCCAGTTTCTGAATGTTCTTTTTTTTTTTAATGAACTGATTTCATCTATCTATTTCACAAGCATTCTGACCTTCTGCCAGAAAGCTATTGTCTGCCATCAGCTATGCAAAAATCTAGGGGAGAAAGGACCAGATTTTTTCTGGGCTTCATGCAAACAAATGGGAAGACAGAGCATATATAGCAGGACCTACCTGGTAGATCTCTAGCTAGTTTGCAGAAGACTATCAACGGTTTCAGATGCATTTTTTTTTAAAAAAACTAATAAGAACAGCTTCCTAGTGATATAACAAAGAAGTGTTTTGAGGGTGGGTACAAAATTGGGAGCTTGTTGTTGAGACTGGAGGAACCAGCAAAACAAAATCAATCAAATCCTGGAAACACCAGGTTCTCAACGCAGATTATATGGCTGAGGGTGTGAACCACTATTTTGACCTCACTTTGGCCGGTGCACGTGGACGTTCTAGTACAAAATCACAATCAATCCCACCAACGTGCCCAGAACTTAAGCAGTTATATTCCTGATCTGCAAGTTAATTCTCTGAATCATCCACTCAGCAAATTCCCAGAAACCCACCAAACAGCCGTGCTGCCTAGGGATTCTAGAAGATAACCTGCTCTGTGACAAATTTGCGTGTGTCTGAATCAGACCGTTGACAAGTTTCTTTTTTAGAGTACCAATTCAAGAGTCCCACAGCCAACACAGCCAAATGGAGTCCTAATCTTCCCATTCTTTGAGCTGCTATCCTCCAAAAAAGTAACTTTTTCAAGCTTCAACCTCAATACAACACAGTATCACATTCAAACCAACAAATCTGTTTGGAAAAGAACCAACAGTTGTAGGGATCACAATCTCATCTAGAAATGTTTTATACCTTAAAAGCAATAATATTTTAAAGCCAGAAGTTGGAGTTTGCATTTTCTGTCATGTGCCAAGTCAAAAGACTGCTGCACAACAAGAAATACAACCACCACCTTCTGAATTAGTGGCAGTTTGCTGCTGAGATTGATGCCATTGGATTTACTCTGGTGGCAGGAAGTAACAGGATTCTGGCCAATATTTCCCACTCAACCTTCTGCTACTCAGGTAACCTCCCTACAGATTTATTCCCAGCAAGGGAGCTATGTTAATCTGCTGAAGGAAGATGAGCCTAGCGGCATCTTTAAAGACTTAGCAAGAGATTTCAGCATGGCCTCTTGTTGACCTCAAGGTCTGCACAGGATGGCTTGATGCTTCATGCATCTGATGAAACAGGTTATGTTCCTGGAATCTCACAAGAAATAAAACCAGTTAGACAGCGAAGGTATAGCCAGTTAGACTACAGATGTAGTTGCTACTTCTGCATGACAACTCAAGATGTTTGGATGAAGGTGGGTGCTTTGTCTTCTTTTCAGTTCCCATATACTTCTAATCATCTCCCAAATCTGAAAACCTTAAGATATGGAGAGAAGCTCCCATAACTGCAAGACTAAAGCTAACAAATAATCTTTGTATTCTTGGCAGGAGTACACAGGATGTAAACTGTCAAACGCAGAACTGGAGATTAGGTCTAAACTCTTAAGAGAGTTGCAGAGACAACCAGATGTTGTACATTTATGAATTGCTATGTTTTTTCCCCCCACCGGCAGCTGCATTTTATAAACCAATTGCCATACTGCTGCCTTAAAACACACAGAGAGACGTACTCTTCAGTTTTCTCCACAAAGCCCTAAGCCGGCCTGGCTTTTGTGTGTGTCTGCTATGAACGTGAGCTTCCAATGTCCGGTTCCACAGAGGAGTTGATGCAAACAAATGTTCCCACAAGTTGCAAATGAGAGGGTGGGGGAAAACATGGCGACCGAAAGCTTCTCCTTGGTATGTGGGCCAACATGGAAGTAGTCACAACTAGCTTAAAGAGCCCTCCCTGACTAATTTACCGAAACGTGCTCTTTCACAGGTTTTGTTTACAGAGAGAGATCACACTTTTTGCTAACTCCTGATATGTGTGAAATGGATTCCACCGAAAATGTTCTGAAGCATATGAGGTGCTACAAAAAAATGTCTGCAGTCATACAGATCTGTCAGGGCTTCTTAACCAACGAATGGCTTCTCACTGCGGGCACTGAACATCTCTTTGTGTGTTAGTTCACAGACAAAAGCCTGCTTCATCGGATGCACGAGACATACATACGGCTTTCCCACTTTCTACTTGAACCAGTTGATTTTGCCAATGAAATGTCTAAACAAAAAACCCAAACCTGAGAAAGTTTACCTTTTTGGATGACCTGTCCCAGAATTCCCCAGCCATATGGGCCACTGGACAGGCTCACTGGGGGATTCTGAAAAGCAACTGTTCTGAGCTGTTTTGGGCTTATACATTCCATTTCAACTGGAAAGTGTGATGGCCCCAATTCAGAAACTTGGGTCCACGGCCACTGATGGAACTGCATCGGTCAACAAAAATATGTGGTGGGGGGGGGGGAGAGTGCAATTCCCTGGCTTCCCTGTAGTCAGGAAAGGCTTCCAAGTGTTCACATCAGGACTAGTTTCTCCAAATTTTGGGAAGTCTCCAAAGTTGCTGTCTTCTTCTTCTTCTTCACCACTACCATCTTAGAACTGCAGAGCTGGAAGGGACCCTATGGATCATCATCATCTTCTTCTTCTTCTCCTTCTCCTTCTTCACCACCACCACCACCATCATCTTAGAACTGCAGAGCTGGAAGGGTGGAAGGGACCCGATGGATCATCATCATCATCATCATCATCATCTTCTTCTTCTTCTTCCTCCGTGATCCTAAATGCAGATTGGATTTGCAGTGCTGTACCTGCTAGCCCAAGCTTGGCCCACTTGGGGAAAGTTTGATGTCCCCAGTGACTTGTTTCCTCCAAGATCCTCATGGATCATCAAAAATGAAGAAATAAGTGGAACCCCCCGCCCCCTTGAAAAGAACAAAACTGGAAGTGGCTCTACATTCACTGCAGTCTGTTTTAAAAATGTATGGAAACATATTTACAAGTAAAGCTAACATCAATAGTAGTTGGATTATTGAAGCTAGGTCCTTAAAGTATGCATGGAATTTGTCTTCGACTACATAGACATTTCAAGCAAAAAGTAACACCCCCCACATCCCAATTCTAAATTTTGGTTTCAGTAGCAGCATAGCAAGAATAGAACTGGCATGTACCATGGCATGGGTTGCAAAGTTGGACATACCTGCACAGCTCTGTTGAGGTTCGGAAAAACATGCAGATTTATTTCCAATGAATTGATTTATCTGGTAAAAAGCAGATTCTAACTGGTTGATACAGGAAAAACAAAGGGGAGATTTTAAAAGCAGTAATAGCACTACTTTATCAAAGTGCTTTCTATTTCCTTTTTCTTGACCCGTCCCCAAACAGAATCCTCCCCTGCCAAGTTGGGCAGCCAAGACGGTTCTGCTCAAGCCCTTCCTCGCTTTCACGAATGACAAGTGAAGAATGTTGAGGCAGGGAATAGCCCCACACTTTGCAGATGGAAAGATCTGTATGTCCTACAAGTAACCTTGCATCCCGCTGGAGAAAAGGATAGCTTTACGGATACCTTGGGAGGCAGTAACAGCTGAAACAGGCATGAGAAAATTGGGACAGGATCCATTCCTACCACCTTACAAGCGTCACCTGGCAGAAAGGTATAGGAGTTGGGTTAAATCAAAAGGCGTTCTTCCTATGGATGCACACGCGCATGCATACAAACACACACACACGCACACACCTGCCACCTCACTGTCAACCCCTTTAGCCATCATCCCAAAGATGGCCACACAGAAAACAACAGCCATTTAGTGATATAAACAAGAAGAGATGTGACTCTGAAAAAGAGAGTGGGATGATTGATTGATTGATTCCTTTTGGAAGTAGAAAGAAGGAAAGCATCACAAAGAAGACCCCTCCCTGCCTCGTTCGTTCGAGCCATTTCATCATCCACAACCATCAAGTTCCGAGACGATACATTTGCTGCATTCAACAAGAACAAGCAGCCAGGAAGAAACGGGCACAAGGAGACAGATGGAAATTGTTATGTATGAAGAGAGACTCCTTGGGGTTCATTAAAAAGAGAGAAAAGAAAAACCGGTGACTCTCCATTCTGCCACCTTCTTGCTCCTAGGATCTGAATTGCTGAATACCCCATGCATTTTGCAAGCAAGCTGCACGGCAGGATTAGCACAGAGACGGGCTAAGGAGAAGGTGTTCTCATGAAATCTTTAATCTGGCTCTGGAAAGCCATCCCCCCCTTCCTTCACCCACCCGTCTTCGACAACATTAGCAGCTCTGTCTACTGGGTCGTTCATATTCCCGGCACGTTTGCTGCCGCTGCTCTCTCTCTCTCTCCCCCAAACAGTCCTGCTTCAAAATATTAGTGTAGCACAGAATGCGATGATGTTCGAAGGAGCTGCAGCTCAGGCTTGGCAGGGTTTCAGCTTTTTGTCTCTCATCCCGCCTTCCTAGATCCAAAAAGCAGAGCAGAATGAGGCGGGTGGGGGCGGGAGGGGAGGAGAATCACAATTAACCAACTCCAGAGCTACCTTAATCTGTGAAACAAGAGGCGTGGCCCATCACAGCAACTCGTCTCTCTTTCCCGGCCACTGCCCCCCAACAACCACATCACAAACATGAACCAGTTCCCAGGACTACATTTCTCCGACTCCTTGCTATGGCACCTCTGGCCCTCCCTTTAGTTTCCTCTCCCTTTTTTTCCATGTCAAGAAATGCACCTCACTCCTTCTGCAAATCCCTTTTCCCCACCCGCTTCCACTCCTCTGAAACGGTGCCACCAGGCCTGCCCACAACGTGGCATCCCCTCCACGCCAACAAGAATGCAGTGGCTCCAGGAGAAGCCCACAAGGTTAGGATTCGGTGCGCTTCTGCCCACCAGTCGGAAGAAACATGCTGCCACGGATGCGTTGCCACCAGCACATGCCTGCTCTACGGTGCCCGAGAGGCTGGGTGATGGCAGAACCCCTTCGTTTATTCCGAAAAGAGAAGGGTTGCCTCACACACTGCCTTGTTGGCAAGGGAGGGCCTTCTCCCACCTGCAGCGGCAGGCAACAAGAGAAGCCAAACAAGAAGTACACAGAGATGCCACAGCGAGGTGTCAGCAACTTCAAGCTCATCAGAGGATTTTTGGCACACAGCCCACGTTCACGTCTGGCCTCGGTTATTATTTTATTCCTTCTCCTCTCCTCCATCATTCGCGCCTCCCTTTCATCCCTTGTTTAAAATTGTGAGTACCTTTCCAAAAGAGAAACTCCACCCAATTCCCCCCCTAAATTTGCTGGCACGTTCAAAGCGGCCTTTGTAAAACCAGGAGAGATCACAAGTGGATCAGGACACGATGCAGCACTCTAACCACACAGAAGAAAGGAAATAAGACCTGTGGAAGAAACACAGTGCATTCATGGAGAATCAAACATCCACTGGCCTTGTCCGAATACCAGTGGAAAGAGTTCTAGACCCCAAAGGTCCAGGAAGATGCCAAGGCAGCAGACGCAAGAGATCTAGCTACAAGTCACTGGTAGATCGATCAATCCATCCATCTACACAACCATTCACCCACATACCCACTAAAGATGAACATTTCCACAGACTTCATTCTGTCACATGTATAAGAAAACACAAAAAGTCACCCATCGAAGAGAGCAAGACCTTTTCCGGCTCTCTTGATAAGAGTTCCTGCACTTTTAAGAATGACTTTTGTGCAATGTGCACAAATTGCTCAAAATCTGTAAGCTGCACGAAAGGCACAAGGCTACTGTAGGTGCTTCTTTGTGGCATGGGCTTAAAAGTGTCAGACAGGCTGTGTGTATCGCAGGCTGATTGATGAGCCAGTCTTTCTGCATGTATATTGTGTACACGTGTGCTTTGCGCTTCACCCAGGTTTTGTGCAGTTTTGCATGGAGGCATTTTGGAGAAATGAGGCTGTGCTGGAGGTGAGAAAGCTCACGGTGATTAACAAACACTCAACAGGCAGTCTCACCATGTCAAGACACTCTTATTTACGTTTCAGAGAGAATTCAGTACCATGTCTGAGAAGCAAGATATTTTCTGAAAAACCGTTTAAGAAATAAAAATGTCCACCTTTTCCTACTTCTGCTCCCTGTTATCTACTTCTGCTGCTATTTCTGATGACCCCTACTACCTTCAAAACTCTTCCTTCTTGCCAATCAGGGATCCCAGCAAGAATGCTATGGCATCACGGCGATAAGAGTCTCTTGAGATATGACTACGTACAGAATCCAGTGAAGACCAATGAAGCAACACTGACAGTAAGGACACAGTCAATCACTTGGGTGCTCCTAGCCAATCAGAAATCACACAGTGAACAAGAAAAAGATGGCAAACTCTTCTGTGCCGTTCCATGCATTGTCTGAAAAACTGGTGCGCTTGCTGTGTGGTGGTAACAGGCGATGTGTTTCTCTGTCGCTATCCAAATCTACCTTGGATGGGAAGAAAAAAAAGGAAGTGATGGGGGGGCAGGAATCCTGGTAGGGCTGGAACACATAAATTCATTTTCCTTGCTTGCCGTTCTTAAATTTGGTGTGATCCCTAATCCTGTATTTTGTTTTCTTTCCCACAGTGCTTTCTCCTCGAGTGACAAACCTGCCTTCGGCTTTTGGTGGAAGTGCCGGGAGAACTGAGAGAAATGTCTGCCTTAACGAAAATAAAAATAAAAAATCTAGAGGGTGTGTTTGCTCTCACAGGCGTAATAAAAATCCAGACAGGCTTGCATATTCCTAGCTCTGAGGAAACTGCGTAAGATGGAGGGGTTTGTCTTGGACAGAAGCCGACGCAGATGGATCTTTTGCTAATACTGCCGTCAGGTTTTCAAATCTGGTCTGCAAATCTCTTTCGTGAACAAGATGGCATACGTTGCATTTGAAATTTCTCATTAACTGCTGCACTAAAGTGTAATGGGAAAACCAGTTCCTCCATCACATCTGAAGAGTGGGAAGTTTGTGTGTGTGTGTGTGTTTTATAATCTGGCTGTTGGACAGAGCAGGCACAATACCACTTGACAAAGGACCGTGTTGATATTTATTTATTTATTTAGCCACCCATCTAGTGGCGAGCCACTACTGTGGGAGGTTTACAAATCATAAAAAACATTCAACTCCCCCCCCAACTCTAGAACAAAACATCCTCCCCACGAGCCCGCTCCCCCCCCCCCCAGGGTGATGGAAATAACATAACAAAATTAAACACACACAACGGAACAGTCCATCATGGGGGAAGATCTCAGGGAGAAGCGCTCCAACTGGTAATTAGGTCCCAAACCATTAAGGGTCCTTCCTATGTCAACATTAATGCCTTGAATTTGGCGTGGAAGCATACAGGCAGTCAATGCAAGCGAGCCAGGACTCGGGAAACATCATCATACCCCAAAGCACCCAAAACCAACCTGGTCCTCACATTTCGAACCCGCTGAAGCTTCTGTAGCCCCGTGTAGAGAGCAATATCTGACCAATATCTGCTACAATGCACTCGAACAGAGGCAGGGAACGTCGGATTCCCCAAATAATGTTAAGGTACACTATCCATGAGATGGATGGACTCAAAAAGGAAGCCATAGCCTTGGGTTTCCAAGAGCTGTTAATGGCAGGAGATTTTGGAGGTCACTCATCCATAGGGCCAGCGTGGGTCAGAGGCAACCTGAAGGCACATAACAACAACTCCCATCGTCCCTGACCAATGGCCATGCTGTCTGGAGAGCATGAGAATCGGAAAGCAACAACATCAGGAGGGTCACAGCCTCCTGCTGCAAAACTAATCATTTATATCAATAAATTGATATAATAAATAATAATAAATTGATATAAATTATATCATATAATTCATATGCAGCCAAGTTGATCAAAGAACTTGTTTTGAAGGGAAACGGCTACCTTTTTTAAAAAATGCTATAAAGTTAGCAAGGAAGCAAAAAGAAGAACAAGGATCTTCTATTCTCTGATGGCAGAAGAGACTAAATATATTTCATTCAAAATATGGCACTCCCTGTGGTCTCCTGTTAGGATTCCACAAGGGAAAACTGGCACAAAACATTGCTCGCATCCTGCCCAGAATGTGATCTTGTACAACAGCGGTCCCCAACCTTTTTGGGACCGCGGACTGGCTGAGCCTCTGAAGAATGCGGGGCACCCCCCCCCCGCGCTCACGCTCTCATGTGCGAAGCGGTGGGGGAGCGCGTGCCCACCAGCACCAGCGTGAGCGCGCTCCCCCATCCCTTTGCGCATGAGCAGGAGTGCCTGCACACACACCCACACGCCCACCCCTTTGTGCGGGTGCTCGGGCACATGCGTGAAGGGTGGGGGAGCGCTCACGCCGGTGCTGGAACATGCGCACTGCGCAAAGCAGCTGTGGGGAGGGGAGTGCGTGCGGGGGGGAGGTCTGTCTCCGTGGCCCTGTCCGGCTCAGGCCACGGACCGGCACCAGGCCGGGGGTTGACAACCTCTGTTGTACAAGGAAGGGAAATAGGTCCCAGGGAGTTCCTTTGTCATGTTTTGTTTGCTTGTTAGTTTATCCTGTGATGAACTACTCAGTCATGGCCGGCTCCCATCTCTAACAGTTTCTAGCCCAAGACGGCCTCCTTGTTTGACCAGAGACAATTTATCTGTTTCACCACTAACTTGCAAGCAGCAGGATTAAATCCAAGCCAAGCGACAAAACACCACCTTGCACAGAGAGTTCTGGGGTATTATGTGAACTCCATGGAATTCAAATGTTTTCTGAGTTAGCTCTAGGGTTAGGATTTCATGGACACTTCTTGCATCCCCTGAACCTAACCAGAATTCCCATCCCTGCTTCTGTGAGATAACCAGAGTATATACTCTGTTTTCCCCAAAATAAGACAGGGTCTTATATTAATTTTTGCTCCAAAAAACGCATTAGGGCTTATTTTCAGGGGATGTTTTATTTTATAGTCATGTACAACCATCTACATTTATTCAAATACAGTCATGTCATCTATGTTATCTTCTGGTTGCTGCACAAGGGTGGAGGGCGGGGTTTCACTTAACTAGGGCTTATTTTTGGGGTAGGGCTTATATGACGAGGATCCTGAAAAATCGTACTAGGGCTTATTTTCAGGTTAGGTCTTATTTTCGGGGAAACAGGGTAATCTCTACTCAGCTTGGTGGTTCGCAGACAAATGGAGCAGGGGCGCGTCCACCCCCCAAACCTTAGACTTTTGTCCCAGTTTATTTTATTTATTTAACTTATTTATTTAAGTTATTTTTTATCTTTTAAAAACAACTGCATGACATGCAAGTGGCTGAGATTCAAGGAGGTGGTGTTCAAATCTTCACCTGACAATGTCACAGAATACTTACACTAAGGTCTAGTCCGGTGTGGTTCTAGAACAACGTGTTGTTCTGGGGGGCTCTAAGATATCCCTTCCTGGTGCAGGGTGGTTAAAGAACTCAACCAGCCCCCTGTGGCATAGCATTTCATTTTTCTCTTTTTCTTTTATCTTTGTCATCAGAACTGCAGAGCTGGAAGGGACCCAATGGATCATCGAGTCCAGCCCTTCTCAAAAATGCACAGTGGGGAATCAAACTCCCAACCTCTGGTTCCTCCACTAAAGACCTAAACCACTGAGCTATCCAGCATAATGCTACTTACTTAGGAATGCATGCAAGCAACTGAACTCAGTGGATTTACTTCTGCAAAGTCATGAAATATATATATATATGTTTGGGCAGAGTCCTGGCTGATTGCTCAGCTTTGAACCACGGGTTGCTGCACAAGATGAATGACAACTTCAGACTTCACAAGGAAGTCTCCGGCGCTTCCTTCTGCAAGCAGAAGTCCTGCCCTAGTGAATGGGTGAGCTCTGCAGTTCTTACCTGAACAAAAGAGGTCATACAGAGCGCTCCCATTAGCAGAGTCCTATGAGCGGCTGGTGCATTTTTACAAACCTGCTGCCGACTTAGCCGGCAGCTGTGTTTGGCTGAGCAAAAGTTTTTAATCAGTCTCTCTGATTAACTGAGGAAGCATGGCTGTCTGACTTACATCATCCCATCTGCTATGTGATGATCACTGATCTCCTACACAAGGAGGGGGGGGGGGACACCTCACTGATGCAGGAGGTTGGGGAAAACAAAAATGCTTAAAAAAAGAAGGATGGTAGCGTCAAAGAAAGGTAGATATTCACATTATCGAAGTGCTTCCTGGAGATTATTTCTATTGCACAAAAAGTATGGTCTTCAGTGGGAGGAGAGGTGGGTAAGGGAAACTGACGTTATGAAGGGGGTGCCCATATACAAATATCGTTTCTTACTGAGCCGTTTCCTGTTCTTGGTTATATTTGAAATATAATATTGAAAACCAATTGAAAACCTGGATGTTTAGGCAGGCCTTCCCTCCAGTTATTATTTGATTTGATTTATTTCTTCCTATTTTTTCCATCTTGAATAATTTGATTATTGATGTTTATAACGTTGTTATTTTTATAATGGTTTATTATACATGTTGGAAGCCGCCCAGAGTAGTCAATTGACTAGATGGGCGGGGTATAAATGCAATAAATAAAATAAATAAATAAATAAATAAATATTTGCAATGAAGAATGATATTTATGCCTAGCCAAGAGGTGATAAAAAGCTGAAGGCACCGTTCGTTTAAAGCTGGTCCCCCTTCTGCAACGAGATGCTACCCCAGGGCTAAAATTCAGCAGATCGCTCAGCGCAGGTGCAAAGCTCATATGCCAAAACTCACGCTAGATGTCGGAAGGAGGGCAGAAAGGTCATCATAACACTGGTTTGCAAAGGAAGCTATTTTTTAAAAAAAACCAGGGATGCTGACCCTGCTTGTTTGACATCCAATCTTGAAACACGTCCTCGCTCGCAATGCCTCAGAGAGGGAAACCCCACCTCTGCAACCCAGAGTTGCTTGTCTGTTGCCCAAAATGACCCACAGGGAAAGAAGAGTCTCCATGATCAGTTTTCACAGAGAGGATCTCTCAGGCTCATTTGCACAGAGGGTCACTCCTTTTCATGCTCTGCGCAAGATTTCCCCGCAAGCCCACAACCAGGCTCAAAAGCAAACAGTTCACCAATTCCAAGGATGTTCATTCCAACTCCTGGAAAGAGTTGGTCCATCCGGGAAGCAGCTTTCTGTTTGCACCAGGTCTTTCTTAACAGAGAAGCTTGAAAGCCAAATGGTTCTGGAACCATGTATTCTTTCTAGACCTTCGACCTGCTATTGTCTGAAAGAGATCAACCTGCAAGAAAATACAATTTCACGATACACCTCCTTCCCACCAAGGAGAGACATAGCCAACAGGGAGTCATGGATCTGTAGAGTGACAATAACCATAATCCGATCCATCCCCTGCAACGGAGGCATCCATGGTTAAAGCATCCATGAGAGAGGCCGTTCATTCTCTTTTGACATCTGCCAAACAAAGAAGACACCACCACTTTCCAAGACAGTCCATTCCACTGCAGAAGAGCTTTTTAATGTCAAGACGTTCCTCATAATGCTTCATCAAAATCTCCTTTCTTATCACTTTAATCCCCTGACTCATTTCCCTATGCTCTGGGGCAGCAGAAAAACGAGCTTGGTCCTTCTTCAAATGTTAACATGAACTGCCATTTTTGCTCCAGAATAATTTTTGCAGACACAAGAACAAGCAAATTTCAAACAGGCTTCAAAAACTGTAACAGATGTTTTCATCCCATAGAGTGACTTCCCTAGAAGTCTGTGTAAAAGCATAGCTGCCCAGCTGGCAACATAAATGCCCTTCAGCAATGGGAGTCTGTTGAAGCCTGGGACAAAAATTGACAGTCCTAGCCACACACCTTCCTCCTTCGGTCTACACTGTGATTAAGAACGGGTGTGATCATTTCAATTACTTTTAATACATCCAATATTAACAAGGCATTTTATTTCATTACTTGCAGTGGTGTATCCTTGATTATTATTCTCTACCCCAATGGTTCCCAACCTTAGGTAACCCAGGTGTACTTGGACTGCAACTTCCAGGATCCCCTGCCAGCACAGCTAGCGGTGAAGGCTTCTGGGAGTTTTAGTCCAAGAACATCTGGAGATGCCAAGGTTGGGAACCACTGGCCTACCCAATAAAGGGGCAGGATAGACCCTGAGTGCTACATCCTGTAATTAGTTCCACTCGTTTTTCCATGGAATCAAGAGACCTATAGAAGTGTCCACCTTGAGTTGAAGGAGGATAAATGATTTGGGTTAGATCCAAATGTTAGTCCCCATGAGATTAAACCCAATGAATCAATAAGATTTGCATTAGGATCCCATTCATTCATTCATTCATTCATTCAGTGGGTCTTATTAATTGGGACCAACCATTCGGTTTAGCCACGAAATAGCAGCAGCAAATACAGAATTCCACCCGCAGTAGCTGTGACAAGAAAACGTGTTTCAAAAGGACATGGGGATCATTCGGGCTTTGCATTTATTATTCCTTGAACCAGACCAACTGGGAGAGGAAAAGAGAAGTGCCAATGAGAATTTCAGGGAAGGAGAGCCAGGCTTTCATGAGTCATTAGATTTGGGAACCAACTAATCCAGGCACCATTTTGTGATCGTCCACTTGGCCAGAGAGAGAAGCCCTTGTCACTCAGCAGGAAGACTTCTTTTGCTCCTTGAGTAAACCCAAAATTCAGTTTAAATGGCAACCAGGCCTAACCGTAAACAAACTGACAAAGAGCTATTGGCGATTCTGTCCGCAACGCTTGAGTGAAGCGGCACTTCGACCGGACTGGAGACAAAGCTGTCCAGTGTATGGGATGACCTTTCGCCCCCCGTCCTTGGCGCAACACAATTCTCTCCGTGTCTGCGGCTGTCCGTAGGGATCTGAAGGAGCATGTCTGCCAGAATAATCAGAACATTGCTTAATGACGCTACCCACCCCCCTCCAAACAAGCTTGTTGATTATGCGCTGCCAGAAAGGGGGCCTCCAACTCAGAAGGAGAAAGTGGGGGCAAAGCAACACAACGCTACAAGGCAAATGAAGCAGTTAAGATGATCGCCCATGCTCCAAAGCAATGACTCATTTATTTGCTGGAGGATGACAGCTTTGAAAAAGAAAGGGGGAAAAAAAATCAGATCCTAGAAAGAAATGTGTTCTCCTGATCCCTTACGCTTTCAGGCCCACAGAAGAGGAGAGAAGAAAACCAACCAATCAACAAGCAAGCCCTTCCATTTTAAAATTGGTGGCTAAACCACCCTGTTCCCAGGTCTCCACTTTGCAGAATCAAGGTAGCCGCATAAAATATTTGCAGTGACCTGTGCTAAAAAGTCGCACTGCAAACCGCAATCCAAAAGCCCTTGATGGCTTCTTCTCAGCTCCCAGGTATGCTAGAGCAGCTGACACATACCTGGCTGGAACACCCCCCCACCCTGCCAGGGTGGATTTGATTTAAATCAAATTTAAATTCAAAAAATCTGGAGGGTTTTTTTTTTGACAATTTAAATAAAGATTGATTTAAAAATAATAATTCATGATTTAAATCGTAATTTAAGACAATTTCATTTCAAAACACCACTGATTTTTATCCACCCTGCCACTGGCACATGCATCTTGAGGATGCAACTCTAACAGTTAAAGAAATAAGGAAAGCCTAAGAATAGAGAACTGTTATCCTAGGATTTTCTCTTCTCATCTATTTTCTCTTCTCATCGGAAATAGTTCAGTCCATCTCTTCCCATTATCTTCCTTCTCCCCAAAACAAGATCACTCCCCGTACTCCCAAGCGTATGGTCTTTTGCATCTCTAGCTCCTTTCCTTTACTATTCCGTTGTAGTCTTAGTCCCAGGTCACGTGACCATCGTAAACAAAGCCCTACTAGGGGGAGGCAACAGTAGGGAACTTTTCCAGAAGTTGCACAACCAGTGGACTTCCATTGCATGGTGTCATTCTGAAGCTGGCTTCCCCCGCTAGCTTGGAGCAGAAGGCAATGAATTAAGAGATGTTTCTTCTTCCGATTGGATCAAAACGAATGAAAATGGCACAAAGGAGTCCAGTTCTGGTGGGAAGGGACTGTAACTTTTACACAGATTTTCACTCACTGCTCTGAACTTCTTGGTAAAGATTTCCAATATAGGGCAGATGAGTCCTATTTGAATGAAAATTGACACCCTTCAGAATGACTACTTCCCATATCTTTACAATCACGACTGAGGAAACAAAACCCAAAGTGAATAATCAGAAAAAGGAGCCATACTTTTAAGCTCTGTGTTCAGAGAGCTCGCTCAGTAACTTTCCTTCTCGTTAATGAACATTGTACAGGGAATTAACAGAAAGTGACACCACACAATGATCTATTCCTTCCTGAAACTCTTTATTGTCCACAAGAGAAAATGGATGTCCTTTGAGGGCGAAGAAGATGGGGTAACCAGTTCAGGCAGATGCTGATAAGAAGCGGGTTGCCATCAAAATGCTTAAGAAGGGGAATAAAACCCTGACACAGCTTAGTGGCTAAGAGAATAACTTATAAACCAGAAATTCCCTCAACAGAATCTCTTTCCTTTCTGCAACAGACATGTCAGGAGTCCTTCACCTTCTTAGCCTCAGTTGTGCCATCTGGAATGCTCCTCTTGTGTGCCGCCAAGTCACTTTTGACTTGGGACCTCTTTTAGCTTTATTTATTGGGGAAAGGTTCTCATAACAATTGAATCTCTTATGGCAGTGGATCTCAGTCTTGGATCCCCAGATGTTCTTGGACTACAACTCCAGTAATCCTGGCCAGCACAGTTAATAGTAAAGGCTTCTGGGAGTTTTAGTCCAAGAACATCCAGGGACCCAAGGTTGGGAACCATTGTCCCATGTCCTTAAAAATGCCCAAACTCCAATTCTGTCACCAACAAATGAGATAGCGAGATTGCTTGGGGTGGTGGTGATGAGTGAAGCATTTCAGTCCAGATTTAGCTGCTACATAAATACTCTCTATTATTATAAAACTAGATGCCAGAAGAGGTAAAATGAGATGCTAGGCCCACAGAGAACACTTTCAGAAGACTGTTGAAGATCAAGGGACATGCTTAGATCTCACCATCACTGTAAACAGACAGTGTACAAATTACAGATTACTGAACACTACCCTTCAGCCATACTACAGTTCTTTATTTGAGAATGGTTCAACAATGGTCAAACATTATGGAATGTCTGGTCATGAGTGTCCATGAATTGCTTTTGAGTGGAGATGGGCATGAACCACTGGTTCGGTGCAGTTTGTTTCCCGGCCAAACAACTGACACATGGTTCAGCGCCCCACCCCCTCCAGCGGGTACCCATTTAGCAGCAATGCCCCACCCTGCCTCCTCTGGGCGCTACTGCTGAATGAGCGCCTGCTGGAAAGGATGGGGCGCTAAACTGCGGATCAGCTGTTGGGCCAGGAAACAAACTGTGTTAAACTGCCGAACCAGTGGTTCGTGCCCATCTCTATATTTTGAGAAATGGATTCTGAGCTGAGCAGAGGTTCCCAAACTCTCAGTGCTGCTGGACCTCAATTCTGAAGGGCCCTATTGGTTGGGCAGAATGGGAAATACAGGCCAACCCCATCTGGAGGCTAAAGGCTGGCAACTCTACTGGGTCATAGAGCCGAAACCACCACTTTCCTGAGTTGTCTTTGCAAAACTGGGTGTCACACACCCAGTTCTTGGGGAAGGGTGTTGAAGTCTAACACATCCACAGAGTACACTAAAGAAAAGCTGAGACCTTGAAAGTTTCCATTGGGGGTTTTGTGGCTTGCTGATCCAACACCTCCTCTCCCAACCACCTGGAACATATAAGAAGGAGCCTGCTTCATGCGTGATCAGAGGACAGAAATTGTGTTTACACTATCTTGAGAAAGGCTTGGAAGTGAAAACAATACTGGAGAGTGGATGAGCTCAAGAGGTGCTCTCTCTCTCTCTCTCTCTCTCTCACACACACACACACAGAGAGAATCAGTGGGAACACACAGCACAGATGTCCCCATGGATGGTTGTCCCAAACAGACAGCAACATTTCAGTTGAATGCGCCCATTGTCATGAGTCCTTGCGTGCAGAAGGGAAACACGAGTGGCTGTAACGTGGGACAGAACCAACCACATGGCCTCAGCTTCTCCATTACAACAAGCTCATTAGCTTCGATGGCTATGAAACCCAATCGTGGTTTTCCCACAAACCCGGAGAATTTTCTGGCACACCACGGCTCAAAGGCAGACCCCCCTTTTAACTATGCCTCCGAGGCTGTTTTAGAAACACATGTGTTTTGACTCCAGCCGTTCTTGTCAGGAGACCAGCGTAGCCCTCTGATGTAACACCGCCATATGTGACTTCTTACAACCCCCCCCCCACTGCTGTTTCCAGTGAAAATCAATGAAAAGCAATCAGGCAGGGCTCTGACAGAGCAGCCCCCTCCATCCCTCCTCAAAATGGGAAGAGATTATGCCTGTTCGGGTGACCTCTATAATTTATCATGATTTCACTGCAATTTTAATGATCCTTTTGAAAGCAGAAAGTGCCAAACAATTCACAAAGACGAGGGACCTTGCCTTCTTTATCGGGGGTATCCAGGAGCCGTTAGGCTGTGGTAGCGATTTCACACGCTTGGGGGCAAATGGAGAGAGAAGATTAACCTCACCTCCTGCACCTTGTCAGCTGCTTCTGGCTACAGAAGCAGACTCTCATAATACCCTTTGTCTTCCCTTCCATCCTCCCTGCTCCTCCCTTGGCAGCTTTCGGTCCACGATTTCCCCTCCCCTGCTTTCTCGCCCCTTTCCCAGTAAAATAATCAAAGCCAGGCAGATGGGTCAATGGGCGAACGTTTCTGCTTAATGTGCAAGATCCTGGGGAAGCTGTGAACCATTCAGGTTTATGGCCATACCTCTCCTGGGCCAAGCAAAGCAGAACACGCACCAAGAAAGGCTAGACTTCTTGAAGTTTATTATTTATTTTAAGTATTTTTACCCCTTCTTCAAAAGGACCCAAGGCAGCTTACATCGTTAAAAATATATATTCAAAAGACGTGTTTTACTACTAGAGATGGACACGAATTGCTGGCTTGGAAGTTGGGTGCAATTTGTTTCCCGGCCCAACCGTTGATCTGTGGTACGGTGCCTGTCTGCGGAGGGCACCCACTCGGAGGCACCTAGAGGAGACGGGCCAGGGTGCTGCGGCCAGGGGGCACCCACTAGAGGGGGCAGAGTGCCGAATCACGGATTAGCTGTTTGGCCAAGAAATGGACCATGTCGAGCCACCGAACCAGTGGTTTGTGCCCATCTCTATTTATCACAGTTTGGATTTTGGAATTTTTCTTACAGCCAACAGACGTAGTCTTGCTTTAGACACTACAAGACTAACAGTATTTTTCCGTGTATAAGACTATACTTTTGTCTAAAATCTTTAGACTAAAAATTGAGGGTCGTCTTATACACGGAAGTAAGCTGAGGAGAGAACAAAAACAAGTGGAGGGGAAAGCAGGGATCAAAGTGATCCTGCAGGGCTTTGATCGCTGCTTTCCCCTCCACTTGCTAAGCCCCACTTAGATTTCTTAATTTTGGGTTAGAAAAGTGGGGGGGCGTCTTATACACGGAAAAATACGGTAACATAGCCGACATGGCTACTTCTCCTTTTCATATTTATCCCTCTATGCTGTGACTGTCTTCTATCCAAGTGTACCTTTCTTATATACCAACCCCTTTGATATAAATGGCACATTTAGTAGTATGCCTGCAAGGAAAACCGTACTGTCGAGAAATAAATATTGTCCAGGTAAACCTTTTGGGCATATGGTCCTGCATATGGTCCTTTAACCCTGAGTTTCTCAGGATGTTAATCGGTGCAAGAGGAAGAGGAGGAGCAGGCTGACCAGCAGGTGCTGCTTCGGCAATAAACCACCAAGGACCATCAATGGATTTTAAACAAAGGCAGAACCTCTTATGTCCGGACAGCTCAGCAGAAACTGTTTTGAAAGCTTCAACCCAAGAGAAAAACGACTCTGGACATCAGCTGGGGAAACCCTGCATTTTCCAAAAGGCTTTTTAAAGCAAGCGGGGGGAAAAAAATTGGTCTGGGTTAAGAGCTAACCAGATTCCAGAGGTTGGACAGCTTCCAAGTAAATTAAAGGAGCAATTCCTCCTTCTCAGCTGGTAGGGCCAAGGATTAAGACAAATGGGATAAAAGGAAAAGCTCTATAAAGGACTTACTGGCTGGACAATGGGAAAGCAGCATGAGCTACAGAGATAACAAGCGCTAATCAGCCCCTTCATTGCCTTCTTATTCCACATTTTAACAGAGTTCTGATCAGTCACCGCTATAATCTTCAGGCAGCAGAATGATGGAGAAGCACCAGCAGAAGCAGGACAGAAAAGGCAGAACAACAGAATATGTGCGTCTTCTACCACTAGCTATTCTCTTTCTTTTACCCACCAAACGGAAACGGGGTTTCTACCCCACATCATCATCTACGTCAGGCTTCTTGGATCTGGCGCCAACTAAGGATACGATTTTCAGATTTTCTGGACGACAAATATGCTAGTTCCCCATCCTGCCACCTTGCATACACCTTACAAACACCTGAATGTGATGCACCTGGGATAAAGGCCTAAATTAAAAGTCTTCATGGCTTGGCTAGGATAAATGTCCTGTTTCTGCCCCAGTGCAGGTTGGGAGCTTTCTGAGGATGAAGCTTGTGTGGAGCTGGGGGCTAGCTTCTAATTTAGACCTTTCTTCCAGGTTTATACCTGTGTTGTAGTTTATACTGTTGCACTTAATGCTGGTGGAACACTCTTGGAGGTCACACTTTTCTGTCCCCCGGGGCAGACGATGGTAAGTGAGAAGAATCCATGATTTGACTCAGTATACAGCAGTGGCTCTGGGCACCAGCCAATCTTATCTTTAGAAACATGCACAAGGCATTTTTCCTAATAATAAATTACCATCTTTCCCCGAAAATAAGACAGGGTCTTATATTATTTTTTGCTCCAAAAATGCATCAGGGCTTATTTTTTTAGGGATGTTTTCTTTTTTTCATGTACAACAAATCTACATTTATTCAAATACAGTCATGTCATCTTCTTCTGGTTGCTGCACAAGGGTGGAGGGCGGGGTTTTACTTAACTGGGGCTTATTTTTGGGGTAAGGCTTTTATTACGAGCATCTGAAAAATCATAGTAGGGCTTATTTTCAGGTTAGGTCTTATTTTCGAGAAAACAGGGTAGTAGCAAAGCAAACTCATGCATCCTTAGATGGGTCATACCCAAGCATCATGACCTCCAAGGCAATACATGGAAGTTCTTTGCAGCCTGAAGGATGTTAATATAAAAGACAGATAGAAATCGGGCCAGCGGTGGTGTTGGGAGGTAGAGAAAGAGAAGAAAGCTGGGCCTGGCTTGCATAACAGCACATTTTTGGTTCTTTTAGCCCAAACAGAACTCAAGAGTCCACCAGATGTTTTTCCATTCTGGCACAGAGTGCTGCTGAGAAAGAAATCAGGAGTGAAGGAGAGCCAAACACAGCATCAAGTTGGCATGCACAGCTGTAACTGGAACTCCGTGAAGGACACCATCAGCCCAGAGCCCTGAAGAGGCAGGACAACACCCCATTTTCTTCTAGGAAGGCTGCTCTGATTCTCCTGGTAAAAAGCATTTGTACATGGGGTTATGCTGGAAAGTCTCCCTTTGTAATCTTTTGCTTTCTGCCCATTGCTTAAGTCTAGCTTCCACTTTCTTGTAACAAGAATTTCCCATATGTTCTCACCTTCCTCTATTGATGGGGGTGTAGGTAGGGGCCACTGTGGTTGCAGTGGAAGTGGTACACGTCCCCCAACATGCATGAGCAGCTCTCTCACTAATCAACTGTGTTTTAGATGGAAACAGATGGAAGAGACTAACACAAAGAGATGGGGCAGAGACGCCGTATGACGACGGAGGAGGGCGGAATAAACCCAGAGGACCCTGGGGAAGATGTGGGTACTGCCTGTCCAGACATCTATGGAAAGAAGAAGGTCCAAACGTCTAGCCTGCTCACTTGTTTTGCACACTGAATGGCTATCATTCAGCATGAGATGAGGCTGATTTCTTTGGTTCTTGATACTGGGACTAGCCCTTGCACTGGAGGAGACTCTGCTTTTCAAACTGCAGAATTGCCAGTTTAGCCCTTTGCATTTCCAAGCAAGACTGGGAAGCCAAGGGGAGCCACTGAGAGTCAGTGTCCTCAATACTAGGCAAGATGGAACAACAGTCAAATAGAAGGCTGCACCTTGTTAGGTGCAAGACAAGCCCACAAGCTAGACAACACTACGGCTATTATCACGATACGTAATGCCAACACATTCCCTTAAAATAGAGGTTGAACTGGCTGGCTTTGGGCCATTTGTACTTTCCCTGAATCACTCTTCCATGCCCAGCTGAAATTGAAAACGGGCACTCTAGCAAGATTCTTTTATCTTTACCACCTTACATGAGAGTCGGACACGACTTAACGACTAAACAACAACAAACAACAACAATAAACAGTGCATTTTAATGTACCGTGTTTCCCCGAAAATAAGACAGGGTCTTATATTATTTTTTGCTCCCAAAAACGCACTAGGGCTTATTTTCAAGGGATGTTTTATTTTTGTCATGGACAACAATCTACATTTTTTCAAATACAGTCATGTCATCTTCTTCTGGTTGCTGCACAAGGGTGGAGGGCGGGGTTTCACTTAACTGGGGCTTATTTTTGGGATAGGGCTTATATTACAAGCATCCTGAAAAATCATACTAGGGCTTATTTTCAGGGAAACAGGGTAATTAGTAAAAGAGTTTGCCATAAATATTTTGTTTCATCGACTGAACTGTACCATCTCTGTATTTCATTTAATGCATTTCAACAGAAATCATTCATGGCCCTTCTGATATTAAAAAATAAAATAAAAATCAAAGGACATCCTTCATCAGGAAAGGATGCAACAATGCCTCCTTGGAGGACCATAACTTAGATTTAGACATGCCAGATCGTGTGTTTTACTATTCTTTAAATTTATGGCCTCCTGCTTGGCCCACTGTAACTGTATGGAACCGCCTGATACCACGTCATACCACACAGTAGAGCTGGAAAGGACCAGAGAAGTTTTCTGTTGAAATCCCCTGCCAATGGAGAAAATCCAAAGCTAAAGTGTCCCTGATAAATAGCCATCCCACCTTTGGTGAAAGAGACGCCACAGCCCTTCCAAAATACTCCATCCTGTTGTCTCACTGGGTTTACAATCATGATGTTCTTCCTAGGACTAACCTTTATCGACCCCACACACATTTCCCCCCCCCCCCCCAGGACTTCAACATGATGTTCATGGCTGCTTCTTTTTATCCTGACAGCCCCCATCCATTCCAGTAGGGACCTCATAGGATTTAAGATGGTCTTTGCTTGTGGTGCCCCAGAGTACTATAGCCCAGAGGAGAATGGATACCACACAGTGGAAGGGTCTTCTACTGGGCAGTGGTTGTCATCCTACTCTATCATCCTTCAGCCATCAGTTGAAAAATGTATTTATTTGCATGGGCTTCCAGAATATAGAAGCAAACAAATTTATGTGTTTTGATAGATGCTTTGTTGATTGCATTGTATTTTATTAGACATCTGTGACTTTAGAGTTTTAATTTTAAGCTCATTTTTATAGATGTCGTCTGCAGTTCTGGTCTCCTGTGAGGTAGGATGAGATGTAAATCAAATCAATCAAAATCAGCCGTGTGTGGTATGTGAAACAGAAGGACTGGCCCAAGATAACCCAGAAAGCTTTGCGGCAGAGCAAAGATCTTCATCCACATCTCACTGCTTCTAAACCCAACTCCCCTACCACCATATTATATTGGTTCTTTGCTGCCCACCTTGGCTGGCCAGCCAAGATTTTAGAGTTCAAGTCCAGCCTTGCCATCTTTTAAGTGGAGTTACTGTAACTGAATTTAGAATCTCGCATCCCTAAACCATGGCACAATGAACTAAACACCAAGCATGGTCAGCAAGACCAAGTATGGTCATGAGGTGGTAGAATCACATGCACATTTCTTAACTGTGCCCACTTCTTAATACTCTTCTAGCAAGAAAAAACTCTTTCCCTACAAGGAGAAAACTAGCACACTCAGCTGCAACTGTTTACTAGATGGCAGGATTCCTTACTATTTTATTTTTCTACTGTTTTACTTTTTTCGGTTGTTTTAAAAAAATGTTACAGGCTCTCCCAGAAGCCCCAGACCTACCATTTGAAGCGGGAGAAGTTTAAGTGCAATTTTGTTTTATTTCTAACTTTTGTGCACACCACTATGCCGACTATATTATTTAAAAAGCAACATGAACATTAGGAAATGAATGTGCAGACTCTCTCTCTCACACACACACATACACAGAGTATCATCTTTGTTTGTACAATACTTCCCGCTTCAGCATATACAACCCTTCATTCTTTGTGAAACCTTCCCCTCCCCACCGTTCTGAATTCTTTCTTCTAGAAATTTACCCGGGTGCTTTAATCTGGATGTGACTGGGCACAGGTCCAAAACAGCAGAGGGAGTGGAGGAAGGAGAAAACTCAACAAGCCAGAAAACCCTTCCTTCCAACAAAGAGGGCAACAAGGGGACGGCTGTTGGTAAGGGGTGGGGTGGAAATTCCTCTATCCTTGACATGGGCGCTGTACACTGTCCTTCTTGTCTCCCTCCAGAAATCCTTCTAATATTGATAGAATGCTTTCCCTCCGTTCCTCATTGGCCATCACAGACCCTTCCTACTTGGCATCTCAGTCTCCATACTAAAGGATTTTCTTTCTACCTAAAAGATGGAGAGAGACCTATGTGAGATTCTTCTTCTTGCACCTGTTCCTTCCTTGCTTCCTTAGTTTTCCTTTCTTCCTTCCTTGTGGTGGAGGGAGGTGAACTTCACAAACCGACTTTAGAAGGAACAGAAGAGGGTATTTCTACCACTCGTTCCCTTCTTCCTCAATTGGCTGTCCGCTGGGGACAAAGAAACAATGACGAAAGTAACCAGTGAAATGGTAGGGACTTGGGGAAAACTTGGCTTCATCAACTTTCTTGCTTGTTAATACGTCAGTGCAGACATTTTCTGTTTCGTGTCCCAAATTGTTGCCCAACGTCGCACACAACGGATAATGCATACAGTGATTTCTTAACTTGCAGCAATTCGCCACGAAAAGTTACGCAGATTGTGTTATACTGGCATAAAATGACAACAGGATTTTGGTCAATACAGATGTACCTTGTTTGGGGGGGGGGACTCCAACTCTGAGAAGAATTCTGGGAGTTCCAGCCCATACTTAGAGATACCTACATTTCACTCACCTGGACCAGGGCCTATCGCCACGTCTGCTTGGCTATCTTAGGCCTGTGCTTCCTGTACAAAAAGGAAGCTGCCACCGTGGTTCTTGGGAGCTGTAGTCTCAGTTCCTTTTAAGCTCTACCGAGAGCACCTCCTATAGAATTATAACACCCAAGAAGCACTGTGGCAAGCTTCCTTTTTGTACAAGGCAAACCCGGGTCTTAGATAGCCAAACAGCCTTGGAGATAGGCCCTGGTCCAGGTGAGTGAAAAGTAGGTGTCCATGGATGTGGGTCTGTAGGCTGGAACTCCCACAATTCTTGGAGAATTCTGGGAGTTGGAGCCCCAAAAATAACAAGGGATGGCACATCCCTACTGGCCAATGAGTGAAGCTCAGTTCTTACAGATGTGTCAGACTACACCATTCAGTGCTGTTTCCCATCCAAGTGCAAATAAGGCCTGAACATGATTAGCTTCTCTAATCAGACAAGGTCTAACTCCAACTTCAGTCCAAGGAAGTATTAAAAGGGAGGAACCGTAGTGCTTGTCTCCAAAGACTTCCAGCCTCCATCTAAATCAGGGATGTGCGATCGAACGGAGTCATCCAGATATTGCTGGATTCAAACTCAAATGACTAGTCGCTATGGGAAAACCATCAATATTTCAGAGGGTCACATATTCCCCATGGTAGCTACAGTGACTGGTTTGGTTGTTAACTGGCAGACTGCAGCATATCACAGAGAAAAACATAAATACAGTACAAACTCACAGAAATGATGAGCAAGAATGGACCCCACGAATCATACAGCCCAACTCCCTGCTAATGCAGGAAACCACAGTTCAAGCATCTTTGACTGATGGCCATCCAACGAAGGGAAAGGTTTGATCTTCACGCAAGTTCTAATGCTTGGTGCTCTTGTTCACTGAGGCTAAACTGCATTACTTAATAAAAAGGGATTTTTAAAAACTGTACAAAAATTATGCCTCCTGATGGAGTTTGTTGGGACTCTGCAAGCCAGACTACGGTGCAAATAATCAGATATGGTGCAGAAATTTAACTTCTAGGGTGACAGGAGCTTCTGTTGTCATTAGAAGTCTACTAAAAATTGGGATGCTCTCTAATATGGAGACAATCCTTGCTTTTCTCCACTCTCTTTCGGCAGACCCAGTTTCAGCTAGATTGGAGTAAAGAAGAATGGGTTTGAGTTTCCAGCTGGGTGCCCTTGTGAGGAATATCTCCTGCTGTGAAATGAGCAGACAGTCTTCCGTGTAGCAGTTCTCCACCTCGTACTATAAGATAAAGACCCTCTATGAGATGTCATAACATTACTCAGGCAGTATCAGATTCAAAGTTCCCCTGGAGTGAGGAGTTATTACTGGCACAGGTGATCCTTAGAGCTCAAAATGGTTCCCCATTCCTAGAGAGGTCTCATTTAATCATGCCGCCGCCTCCTCAGCTAGTTTGGAGCCATTATTCCAGATATTAGGTTAACATCTTCACGCACGTTCTTACACCTCTGAGGCTGAAAAGAAGTTTGCTTGTTGGAAACCCTTCACCGTCATCATCCCAACACACTGGAGCACAAAAACTGGACTGCAAGAAAGGAAAACAAAAGACCCAATTCCTTTCACGTGTAAGATTTGCACACTTGGTGTCACCTCCTCAGGAAGCAAACATTTGAAACGGCAACTCAGCTAGGCAACTGTGCTGGAAATGTTCCTCAACAATACTGATTCCTGCATTCACTGGAACGGGTTTTTGCACAGAGAACCAATTTATTTCTTATTTATTTAAAACATTTTTTTATCCCGCCTTTCTCCTTAAAAAGGATCCAAGGTGGCTTACATCATTAAAACGACAATATTGGAAAGCTAAAAAAAAAAGCAAGTGTACAAATATTTTAAAAGAATTAAGCAAGTATTATATTAAAAACAGTAAATAAAAACAATATTGATACAGTTAGAACAATCAAGCACAACCACCCATTAAAAAAAATCATCTCAGACCACCAGCCATTAAGGAAAAGCCTGCCTAAAAAGAAAGGTGTATTTGTCTGCTTGTGGAACGACAGCCAAGATGGGGCCAGGCTGGCCTCCTGTGGGAGGGAGTTCCAGAGTCTGGGAGCAGCCACAGAGAAGGCCCTCTCTCATGTCCTCACCAAATGCACCTTTGAAGGTGGTGGGACCAAGTGAAAGGCCTCCTCTGATGATCTTAAAGCCTGGGCAGGCTCATAAATTCACAAATACCAGATCTGGACAACAACTGGATCAGAGTGAGACAAAAAGGGTGCAGGGCAGACTCAGCATCAATCTGTGTGCCCATATTCAGGCACAGAGACTGGGTCAGGAGGCTGGTGCATATCCACACTGAAAACATAACTCAGAAGTCACATTTTTGCACCTACTGAAGTTTCCGATGCTTTTCACAGGCTATTCCACAGAGAACACATTGCTGTGACTGCCGGTAATCTAAACCAGATGTGACCAAGGCAAGCATGACAGTAACCAGATACTGACGTACACATCTTCATGTGGAATTTCATTGATCACAGAAAACTTCATTGATCTGGAAACTCTGGTTGCTGTTTCTGTGCAGCCGATGCTTGTAATATTTAGCTTGTTAAAATCAGTTTAACAGCCTCCAAGATCACAAGTACTGTAAACAAGTTGTCTCTCAAGGAAACAGCTGAGAAAGCCCGGTGTAACAGTGAAACTAATTGCTAGTTCACACAAGACTTTGTACACAACACTTTAAAGGAATGCTTAAGCATAAAGCAATGTGTGAACAAGTCTTCAGTGTGCACATGTTCTTTCTTTCTTTCTCTCTCTCTCTCTTTCCCTCCCCTCCGGACGTTTCAGCCCAGGAGAAATGAAGTGCACACTTCTACACATTAGAATAATAGAATCATGGATTTAGAAGGGGCCTATAAGGTCATCAGGTCCAACCCCCTGCTCAATGCAGGAATCCAAATCAAAGTAGAAGCGACAGATGGTTCATTCACAGAAACCACATGGAACAGCACCCCTGGCATCATATCACTTCAGCATACAGGTAAGGGACCAATGCGATTCTTCTCCATATTAAAAATGTCTCCGTGTTGTTTTTAAAGAACCCAACCCATTCTTCATAGAAACTTAGCATGAAAAAAACAAAGATGCACACAATGTGTTTCAACGTAGGAGAGCATTTAACAGTGGGAGCTCGTACAAGTGGGGCACCTGGTGGTGAGAAAGGGTGAGAGAAGCCACATCATTCCCACTATCAGAGGTTCAAGGATGATAGTGCAGATGGCGATAGCCGTGCTGAAGCAGCGCAAGGAACTGCTCTTTGGTTGAATTAGATGTTATGTGTCGAAGAGTGGAATTGCAGTAGAATTGCAAGGCAGAGGGAAGAGACTAAATGTGAGTGAGCACCATCCAAGTTGACTTTCTCTTCCCCTGCCCAACCAGGAGTATTTCCATGTTTATGTTCTCCTCCTAAGCTCCTTGGAGAGCTTCAGAAGCACAGTGTTACTTCTGACCACTGCCTGCTCCTGCTGCCATTCCCCGCTTAAGAGTAGCATCAGGCTTATGGTTCTCTCATTATGCTTTCATGGAGTGGGGAGGCCAGAGCTAAGCAAGGGGGAAAGAGATCATTTTGGACTTTGAGCTGAGCATCGGAGGTGTGCAGTGCAAGGTCACAGAAAAAGCTGCTCTCCTTACAGGAAGAGCACAATCCTGAGAACTACAAATTTTGAGGCTGGCTACTAAAGCTAGGGACGTGGTGGCGCTGTGGGTGAAACCGCAGAAGCCTCTGTGCTGCAAGGTCAGAAGACCAGCAGTCGTAAGATCGAATCCACGCGACGGAGTGAGCTCCCGTCGCTTGTCCCAGCTCCTGCCAACCTAGGAGTTCGAAAGCATGCAAATGCAAGTAGATAAATAGGTACCACCTTGGTGGGAAGGTAACAGTGTTCCGTGTCTAGTCGCACTGGCCATGTTACCACGGAAACTGTCTTCGGACAAATGCTGGCTCTACGGGCTTGGAAACGGGGATGAGCACCGCCCCCTAGAGTCGGACACGACTGGACTAAATGTCAAGGGGAACCTTTACCTTTACCTTACTAAAGCCATCCAGAAATTGGCTCACTCCATGAGGTGAGATGAAGGCGACCAGAAAACGATGAAGGAAAACTGAAACTGTGATACACCATACAGTTCTGTGAAATGGATGCTCTTAATCTTGTCTTTTCATGATATAAGATGCCTCTTCATACTCATTGTTCTTAGCTTTAAATATTGTCTTCTAATGATGTTGACTACGGTTGTATACTCATTGTTTTCAACTTATTTCGAATACTGTTTTTCAACATTGTAAGCCACCTTGGGTCCTTTTTCAAGGAGAAAAGCGGGGTAAAATGTTTTAAATAAATAAAATCACACCGGAGTCTTTGACACGATTGTCATCCAAGCATCCACCTATCCATGGAAAATATCCATTGCCTCTGTTCTCAAGTGAGCTTTTAAAATCTGTGTATGTTTGAATAATGATGCAAAAGTAAAAAGGGGAGCTTGATTGGGGATAGGGCTAGAGAGGTGGAGATCCTTTCCTCCCCGGCCTTTTGGGAGCAGTGTCAAGGTTATCTGTCCTTTGAAGACTGAAATGCTTGGCTTTAAACTGGAGACCCTTTCTTTTTCGCAATAGCCACAGGAGAACAAGAAGCTATTTGTCAAACGGTTTAAAGAGGAATACAAGAGGAAAAAGAGAAGGGGAAAAAAAAAGGTGCTGCACAGAGAGAACAGAGGTGAAGATGAAATTCTGAACTGAGCTGAAATGCCTGAGAATCACATTTCTCTAACTTTATTCAGGTCTGGGAACTCTTCCCAAAACTGTGAAAGAAAAACAAGCAGAACAAAGCAAATGACCTGGGACGGATGGAAAACAGTTGAGTTGAGCTTGTAGATGATCCAGTGGAACAAAAACTCTAACTTTCAAGGAGAATATCTCTTCAACACTCATCTTTCAGCTTCAACTCTAAGGAGTAAAAGCAGGGGTGGAATAGGGGGTGACTGGGGAGAGCGGAGTGCGTGACTATACTAAAGCCACTGAAGGCTGCAGGCAGACAATCCCCATCTCCTTCGGAGACCCCCTCCACATAACTACTTGTCCTGGGGAGTTGAATACGGTGAAATATGGCCGTAGCTACTGGGTGGTACTCAAATGCAATATATCAATGGCTGAAGTCCAGTAGTTAAGTCACAACTAGCGTAGGCCCATTGAATCAATGGAACCTATAGAGGAGTTGACTCAACAAATCCCCACTGATTCCGTGGGCCCACTCTAGTTGCGTCTTGCTTCTGGATTTCAGCCAATAAATAAAAATACAACACTGTTCTCCGATTATCCCACTGTGATCTCCATTCATGGGTTTACAGCACATCCTCCAAAGCAAGAAAAAAAACCTGAAAAAGGTAAGACTAAGGTGACCAGTGAAAATAATAGATGAAATCCTGTTGGGTAGTGACGCCTGCATACCTCAAACTTGCTGAAGTAGTGACAGCATTTGTGCCAAGGTGGAAGTTTTATCCAACAAGCAGTTATGCAATTCATTGCACAGTCAAGCACACAATGTGTGGCCTGCTCCAGCATAATGCCCCCACAAACTTCCACAGACATGCCTTTACACTATGCCAAGTGCAACAGGGTTTCAGCCAATGTCCTATTGGATCACTTTCAACTCTCATGAACTGCAGCTTACTGATTGAGCTCGGTTTAGGCATCCTTCAGTCTCGAGAGACTATGGTACTGATTGAGCTCAAGGCAGCATTTTTAAGCTCATAAAAGAGATCATGGACATACAAGGCGTGAAGGACAAATTAAAGGTCAGTACATTCTCCACAGGTGTAAAAATGGCCATCCACTACAGGACGCTTTGTACGTAAATAGCCAACACAATATACATGTAAAACAGCCCATCACACACTCATTTGCTGTGCCAGTACTTGGAAACCTATTTTGTGGGGGACTACAATTCCAAAGGATACCAAATGTGGTGCGGTGGATAGAGTGGTGGACTGGGATGCAGGGGATCTGAGTTCAAATTTTCCTAGACCAGAAACTCACTGGGCAGGACAGAACTGGTAAACCACTTACTGAATATCTCACTTAGCTTGGAAACCCTGTAAATGTCGCTATAAGTTGGTTCCAACTTGATGGCACATGACATTTCCACGCAACTCCAAAATCTTCGTTTTGTGTGATCAGCTCCCAGCATCTCTGGAGTACGCAATCTTGTAGTTGGGGCACTATACGAGCTGAAGACCAAGAAGCAGCATTTCCAAGCTCAGCACTCATCTTGGTCCCCTCTATTCGAGCCTGATAATTCTACACCTCATCAGACATCTACATAGCCATTCTGTCTGAGCTCACTATCCCAGTTCTTTAGACTTCATATTTAGAGGTGATCTAAAAGAGTAACCTTTCTGGTGTCTATCGTCATGGATTACAGGGTGCAGTGGGAGAGATGAAACATAAATGAGACCTGGATTAAGAAACAGAATTATTGACTACGCCTCAAGCAAGCTGGAAATCCTTCCTTGATATCATGAACTGTACTGAACATTTTTTAAAAAAATTCTCTGCTCAGTTTAGCAAAGCACAAAGGTGGTCGCACAATACAGATATTTGCCCAGCTCTGTGGACAAAGGAGGGAATCCAGAGGGACAGTTTTACCCAATACTCAGGTGATAAAATGTGCTAAAATCAGGACTGGGAACTAATGTAGACACCAGAGAAGACCTGGTACAAACAGTAAAATGGGTGGTGACTGCTGACTGGTATGTCTTCAACACAACAATCCCAAGACTCACCCATGGTGGCATCTACTTCAGCAGCGGAGTGCCAAAGCATAGAGCAGCCATTGTATCTCCACCTTATCTTTCAATCTTCTCATGTATCAAGTGATAATGCCATCCAACGGATTCCCCATCTCCTTCCCCCATGATCCACTGGCTGCTGTGTATCACACATAGCAGAGTTGTGCAACAGGGACGTATGCAGGTATTTTTTAAAAAATAATGCCCCAAATCTTGTTGTTTAGTGTTGTAAATTACACTAGAGTAGGCCCACTGAACCAATGGCGTTTTGATGAGTCAACTCTTCCATGAGTTCCATGGATTCAAATGGGCCTACTTGAGTTGTGATTTGTATGCTAAAGAAAGTAACGACTAACCTAGGTCCATTTGAATCACCAGAACTTGACAGAGGAGCTGATGTGTCAAACCCCACTGACCCAGTGGGCCTACTCCCGTGTGAATCACTATCCTCAGCAACAGGATCTGGGCCACTACATTGTGCAGATGGACTCTTCCACATTTCTGCTGGAAACAGCCAGCTTGAAACCATGATGTGAATCAAGTCTGCAAAAGGAGATCATAAGCAAGATTTTCCAGTCCACTTAACAGAATGGCATAAAGCCTCTGGTCCCTTCCAGAGGGTGTTTCGGCATGGCAGGCACTAATGTGTAAAAAATGCTGGCAGACAAGCTGAGTAGGGAGCATACATTTTTCATGGGCATAATATGCAAATAGGTGCAGCATTTACCATAATTAGACAGCACATTAGCGCGATTAAGCCAGTGCTGAATATCTAAGTGACAAGGAACTTGAGGTCCTTTCTAAAGCCCTTAGCTCTGGGGGAAGTTCTCCCCTTGCCATCTGATCCAGGAGGGGGCTCCTGACCCTGACCTCTCAGAAAGGCAAAATCTGGATCTGGGAGAGAAGAGCAAATTCCCCAGCAAACAACACAATCATTATTATCTTAAAATTGTTCTTCTATTCAAAGGACTCTCAGGTTCAGAAACCACAAATTACCATGATTTTCGTTCAGGCTAGAAACGAAGGAAGTAAACAAGCAAGACACTGTGATTGCCCCCATTTGGGTTGTGTTTTGTTTTTTTTGCCAGGAAGCAAAGTTTGAAGGTAGACACAAAACTCACTGACACATTTCTAGGCTTCTCCAGGCTGCTGGACACCATATTAAAAATCCCATAATGCGCTGGAGGTCCCTGAAGTCATGATATATCAGATTGGACAGATTTCTGGAGGAAATGTCCATCGCAGGTTACAAGCCATTATGGGGATGTGCAATCTCCAGGTTTAGAAGGAAGGTACTTCCCAAATGCCAGATGCAGGGAAGGGATATCAGGAGACAGGTCTCTAGTGGTCTCGTGTGCTTCCCGAGGCATCTGGTGGGGCCAATGTGAGATATAGGAAGCTGGACTAGATGGGCCCTTGGCCTGATCCAGCAGGGCTCTTCTTATGTTCCTATGTTCTTATCACTATTCTGGGGAATTACAACGTTGTTGTTTTTTTAAAAAAAATACAGCATCCACCGAACATACACATCAAATTGTGGGCAGCCGTTTGCTCATACTTTTGACTTCGTCATCCCTGAAAAAATCAGGCAGAAGGTAAGAACGCGCACAAGCTTGGCCGAAGGTTCAAGGTCCAGCATGGAACAAAAGGAAAATTCACACCTTATGCTGTTCTGATGCTGAAAGCAACACACACCACTTGTGGGTGGAACATCTAAGAATGTGCACTCTGAATATGCATGTATTTGCTTAGGTGCACCGTGAGGGAAATGGACCCGGAAGCTGTGCTCAACTGCAGACTGTCAGCCTGCGCACAGAGACCAAGATAATCCTCATGAAACAATCCATGTGCAGCTTTTCTAGGTGGAGTTGCTTGCCCTTAATGTGTCAAATATCCTGGACTTGCTTTAGATGGCTAACTATCATCTCTTTAAAACAGCACTGTGAGAGACAACGACTGAAGAGCTAGGCTGGGGTTTGGAAGATCCACAGTCAAGTCGCCACTTGGATAACCAAACTCAGGGACAAACGTTGGACTTCTCCATCAGCTTTTCAACCTACCTTAACAGGGTTACTTCAAGGATGATGTAGGAGTGGAGAGATGGACTACAAAAGTAACTAATAAACAAATAATGGCCACAACCCTGTTGAGTTTTCCCACCAGCATAATGGAAGTGGCATTGATGAACTGCCATAAACCAAGTAGCTAGTGCAGGTATTTGCTACTGAATGCTAAGCCACGGCATGCGACAGCAAATGCCTACACTAACTTCTTAATTTGCAGCAATTCACCAATGAGATTTACGCCGATTGAGTTACACCAGGAAGGGTAACTCAAAGGATTCTGGCCACTTAAGAAAGAGTGATGAACTGCAGTGCTGGTCTTCTCCGTGATGTAAGCCACCATCTTAGTGCCTCACCCGAGCTGCTCCATCAAGATGGGAACCTGTCACCAAACCTACTATCTCCTGCTATCAGATCCACTGTTGGAAAAACATTCAGATTCAGAATAGTCTCCCTCTCCGTTCCTTTGGGCTGGTTCATTGCAACACTGCGAACTTCCAGCTTGCCTTTGCTGCTCCTGTCATCTCCTGGCTGTCCCGAGCATTCTCCCAGTGTCGATGCCTGGAAGATCAGAGGAATTCAGTCGGTGCAAGCTGCCAGTGAAATCTGTGAGGTCAGAATCTGGCCTTGGAACACAGGCAAGGATCCTGAGTCCTAACTTGAAAGGGGCACCTCAGAGCTCGGAGGCCTCCTGCGAGGTTCTGAGGCTGATGCCTGCCTCCTCTTAAGCTGCCGATCTTGAAGGGAGCTCCCAGGTGCTCAAGTTAGGTTACCCACCTCCTCCCTTTCCCCGCCTTGCAGTCAGAACTTCTGAGTCACAGCGGGGGGCTTTGTAGAGTCCGACTACAGCGCTTGAAGGAAGGGGAGAGAGCAGCTTCCTTTTGTGGCTCGGAGGTGGCTCCATCTCCCTTTAGATGCTCACTCGCTCACAGAACGCTTCAAAGCCGCCGCGGCCTGAGTTATAGAAACCGTATCGGAACGAACAAGCCAAGAAACCCAAGAAACAGGCTCTCAAAGGTGGAGCAAACAACCGCCCAGTTCCTTACAAAGCAAACAGAATGTCAAAGAATGAAAAGGTGTTCGAAACCCCAAAGTTTGCTACGGAGACAGTAAAGAGGCCCAGCCTCACAAGAAGAATTCAACGTTTCTCACAGATATGAATCAATTTCGGGACAATTTTTTTCTGCCCCATCCATGAAGGGGGCGTGCTCAGAGGCTGAGGAAGTGGATTTCATCCACGAAAGCTTGCTATTCGTTTTATTTTTTCAGTGGCCCAATAAAAGGTATCACCTACCCTTGCACCACGTCAAAGCTTTTCCTGTAAAGAAATGCCAAGGGCACAGGGCCACGGTCCGGAGATCGGTAAGAAGCAGGCTGGAGAGACCCGAGCTTGAGAGTGATATACCGCATCTGTCTAATCTAGCAAAGCTCATTATCCTGCAAGGTCAGGCATTAGACATGGAATCAGCCTGGGAACTGGGACTTGTGACCATCAATCATTTACGGCAGGGAAAATCGGCTGGCACTCTTATTTGCCCATCTCGTGGCCAGGAACAGTGCGTCTATTCCTATGGGGTTTTCTTTCACTTTAGGGCCTAGTCCAAAATTTAATTATTCTCACCCTCTAATCCTAGAGTATAAATCTAACTTTATATTCTCCAAGCCCTTTCTGTGACTAACACATCCTCTCTCACACAGGAGAGGAGGGAAAGAAATACAGCTCACTTCCGTTATAAGGGAGGTTGACTTCACATGAAAGAAATGGACACCACCAGAGCAGCCGGGAGCACAGTGTGAAACGTATAGGGGTCCAGATTTCCACGATACACTGAACTACTTATGCATGATCATTATTAACACCATTATGAAATATTGCTAGGCAGTTTGCCCCCCACAAAGCAGCTTGCAAAAAAAAAACAACCCAACACAAAAGCATGCGTAAGTCACCATAAAACAGTATTCTAAAAAAAATAAAATAAAAATAAAAGCAGACACAAACGCACAATGGAAAGACTAAACAAACATAATATTTACCAGATGCTTCCAGAGAAAGATTTAACTGGTAAATTCAATCAACCAAATGTGACATTAAGACTCCTGCATGTTACTGCCCACTCCACTCAGCTTTTGCTAGTGCTTCCCCGACACCCCAAACACACACACACTTACACACACACACTGCTTCACTTCCACAGCATACAGAATTAATCTCTCACAACGGTGCAATGGCAGCAACCCAAAATCCAATCTGTACCCCTTTCCTAGGAGGCGGCAACACATTGCCTGCAATTCATAATTTATTTATTTTGGGGGCGGGGAGAATACAAAGATTTAAAACATCATTATGTACATCATTAGATGACAAGGCTGCAACCAGACTGAGTTAACAACGGTCTTAACTACCTTTCTTTACAGCTGAATGGATCACTGAGCATGTATTTCAAGTAGAATGTGCAGGTTTGTATTTCTGGACTACAACGGCCATGTGGCTTGGGGTATTTCTGGGAGCCCTAGTTCAGATCTGCACCCCTATAATCACAGCTTAAACAATAAATGACCAATAAGTATATGATGCAATACATCGATGCACAACCATCCGACTCTTTCCCCAGGAAACAACCAGCCAGATGTGCGTGGGCAGTGAAAACAGCTTCATTAAAACAAAATTAAACCTGCCACATTCTGTCACGAGGAAAATGAAGAACTAAAATGAAATGAAGCAAATGGCTGAATGACCTTTGAGCACTGCCATTAGCATTACCAAGGAGGTACCAATTTTCCAGCACTATCCCACAGCTTGGATTTTCATATGAATAAAAACCACACACATATTCCTATTCAGACACACTCTGCACTGGATCTAGCAATACCATGCCAAGAAGCATAACAAAGAGTAGCCAAGTTTTCAAATATTATAAAATCCAATTAGGTCTGTCACCGTTATCCAGTAAACACACACACACACACTCCAATTCATTATACTTTATTGTTCTTCTATAAAATGTACTCTAAGCCTGGAAACGTATAGGTTTCAGGCTGCAAGTTTTGCCTGAGTCCACACCTAATTTGGAAGGTGTGGATTGGATAATTAAGGGGGGGGGGGGAAGAAAATGGTAAGAAGATTCCTTACTTCTCCAAATTCCTTAGCCTTCACATTTCTTGAAAAATGTAAATACCTCCTTGGAATGAAAGACCTTGTAGAAGACAAGAGGAAGCAGGCCTTTTATAGAACTCTGTCCATCTGAATGTCGGATTTCAGAGTTTTAAATTCCCTGACCTTTCCAAAGTGAAAACAAATGAAGTTCACCATTTCTTGTTTGTGAAGTTCTTCACCCCAGTTTTACACAGAATACGGTGTCCACACCGTTGCTCACTGCTTTCCGGTCCTGTAAAGTTCCCTGTCCAAATTCCACAAAGATTAAAACCTGCAAAGAGTGTTGCCTCCAGTAACAATCCAGATTAGGTGCCATCATGTCAATCTGGATTTATGACAACCCTTTCCAGAGTTTTCTGGCTAAGTAAAATACTCAGATGTGGCTTGCCGTTCCCTTTTTTTGTGTGGGGCAAGTTGCCCTGGGACTGGGCAGCTTGCCCAAGGCTGCTCGGGCTGGCTTTTCTTCCAGATGGCCCAGTGGGGAATCGGACTCCCAACCTCTGGCTCCACAGCCAGATATCTAACTCACTGAACTACACAGCCAGTGGCTGCCTGTACTACATACGGATGACTGCCTGATACCACAGATGCATCCTACCTACAGTATCCTGGGTTTTGTAGTACAGGGAGGCACTTGGCAAACTTTGCTAGACTGCTGTACACTACACACTCCAGTCTGCAGCAGTGAGTTTCCAAGTTTCCCATCAAGCAAGAAAACCTAGCTTGCCACAGATGGAACCACAACAGTTAAAGAAATGGAGAGCTGGTATAATTGTGTAGCACAGATACATGATGTCATCCAGTCCCTGTTCTCTTAGGCTAAGCACTTGTATTCTTTGTTGTTGTTTAGTCGTTAAGTCGTGTCCGACTCTTTGTGACCCCATGGACCAGAGCACGCCAGGCCCTCCTGTCTTCTACTGCCTCCCGGAGTTGGGTCAAATTCATGTTGGTCGCTTTGGTGACCCTGTCCAACCATCTCGTCCTCTGCCGTCCCCTTCTCCCCTTGCCCTCACACTTTCCCAACATCAGGGTCTTTTCCAGGGAGTCTTCTCTTCTCATGAGATGGCCAAAGTATTGGAGCCTCAGCTTCAGGATCTGTCCTTCCAGTGAGCACTCAGGGTTGATTTCCTTCAGAACAGATAGGTTTGTTCTCTTTGCAGTCCAGGGGACTCTCAAGTGTCTCCTCCAGCATCACAATTCAAAACCATCAATTCTTCGGCGGTCAGCCTTCTTTATGGTCCAGCTCTCACTTCCATTTCTTACACCAGCATAAACCTAAGTGTGCAAGTGTGGTGACTGCATTGCTGCTGATTAATGGTTTGTGACTTATATTCCTCGTCAAGGATCAACATTCTACGTTAACAACTGTGTATGTCTGTGTGTTGTGTTGTCAAGTGGCTTCTGACTCATATCAACCCTGATAAGGGTTTACAAGATATGTAAGATGTTCCATGTAAGCCTAGAAGAGGATACCATTGCTATTCTCCAGTCATTTTCCATAGCTATGGGGAGATTTGAATGCAGGACCCCTGAATCCCATTCTGACACTCCCCACTATATCACACCGGCTCTCATTGCAATAATACAGTGTACAACTTACTGGACGGATGCACATGAAGAGCACCAAACACTCTATGAATCACTTTATGAACACCAAATATTAGTAGTAAGTGTACTTATGTTAGAATATTTCAGTACAGAGGGGTTTTTTTTTTAAGATAGCTCTTCTTTTTCTTTACTGTAATAATACCCAGGATACTTTTGAACTAGAAGGGCAGCTGTTTTAGAAGACTGTGTTCTGGTGTGTGTTTGTGTGTGCGCGTTTATAAGAAACAGCAGGAGCAGCAAGTCCCAGAAGAGTGTCTCCAAAGAAACAATGTTAGAAAGCCTGTGCAACTGACCAGCACATTCCGTCCTCGGTTATGACACGCGGCCTGCTCTGTGTACATTACATTGTGGTCTAAATTTAGTCCCTGGTGCAGTTCAAGTCAATAGCGCTCCATTAAAGCCGCTTTTGCTGCTGCAGCTGCAGGTCCTCAAGTTCTTGACCAGGTCCTGTGATGATTTCCTTTCAGCCCATTCAGAAGCCTCGAGAAATACAGCAATGAGATGCGTCATGAACGCGCACATAAAAGAGCAGAGTTTGGGCCTGAAAAATGTTCTTTTTAAAAAGGTACCATCAAGTCAATTCTGACTTATGATGACCGTGTTCAGGGTTTTCTAGTTAAGAGAGTACTCAGAAGCGGTTTACCATTTCCCTTCTCCTGGGGGTGCCCTGGGACTGTGCAGCTTGCCCAAGGCTACACAGGCTGGCTTTTCTCCCAGGAGGCACAGTGGAGAATCGAACTTCCAACCTCTGGCTCTGCAGTCAGATACCTAAACCACGGAATTATCCAGCCAGCATTGAAAAAATGCTAGTACAAGTTTTAAGAGTTTGTCATGTTCATTTGGAAAGCTTTTCTTTTTAAAAGCAAGATAAAGAAGCTTGCTGTCACCACGTTGCTATGAATTATTCCCTTTTTGGTCTGTTTTAATGTGACTTCTAGCTGTTGCCCACACAATGCACTTCTTTCATTTCCTTTACAGATTTTGGGGGAAATGCAAACAAATTATTTTCAGGGAACGGGTCGCTGATTTTGCAAAGCAAGGAAGAATCAGAGCTGCTGATTTTGCAAAGCAAGGAAGAGTCAGATACTGCTTCACAGTATCTTAACAAGCCTTACAGAATCCAGATAAGTGGAACACATGAAGCTGCCTTGTACACAGACCAACCACTTATCCACCAAGACCGGTACAGCCCACCATAACAGTAGTAGCTCTTCAAAGCTTTAAGCAGAGGTCTTCCCAACCCAGATATCTGAGAATTCCTTTCAATGCGGGAATGAATCTACATACTTCCATATGCAACAGCATATCGCCTCTGTTCTGCTCTGGAAAAACAGTGCCGTATCATCATCATCATCAATAATCATGTGTGCAATCAAGTCAATTCTGACTTATGGCAACTCTTTTCAGGGTTTTCCAGGTAGAGAATACTCAGAAGTGGTTTACCATTCCAATCTTCTGGGGGTGCCCTGGGACTGTGTGCAGCTTTCCCAAGGCTACACCGTTTGGCCCTCAGAAGCCCTCAAGTCACATGGTTTCCCACTTTGATGTGAATCCTCCTGAGATATCTTGAGGGCCACAGAAGGCCTCTTTTTTTGAAACAGAAAGCAACTGGTGGGGTCACTGGAAGCCATGGCGACTGCATGCCCACACCCTATCCACCTGGGATTTACTTGTTATTTATTAATGTGCATAACTGGTTTGTACCTTTTTGTTTTATTGTGATTTATCCTTATACTGCTCATCATTTGGAAATATTTTTCCATAATTTCAAAAAAATTTAATTATTATTTTTTAGTATCATCAGAGAGCTTCGACCCGGTCATGCTGTCATGGAAAAAAAAATATCTTGACATAATGCCGTAGTCTTTGCAAGACCCCCACCATCAAAAGCCTCCATGGAGTTTTCAAGTTTTCACACCAAAGCACTTACACACCCAGTTATCTGGCCGCCCAGAGCCTTTCTTTGGCCAGCTCTGCTCAAATATTCCTTGTCTGAAAATGTTTGCCACTGACAGATTGATCCATGGATAACCCTTGCAGATCTCTCTTTCCTCCTTGTATCTCAGCATCTCATTCAACTCTCAGGAACACCTCGGGAACGTAAATATTAACCAAGGCAGGTTAATGATTAATGAATTATCAATTGCCTACAAATTACTTAACACCAACAGTTGCAAGGTTAAGCGAACTATTCTTTCTTATAACCCTCTCTGGATTATCATGAAGTGAGAGTCACTGTGACAGTAGTAATGGTGATCAGAAAGCCCAGAGAACACCTGAGTCAGAAGGACATTAATTGATTGCATTGATTTAAATGAGCCTACATTAACTGTGGCTTACTTTAGCACAGTAAGTTGTTGTACTTAGAGTAGGCCCATTTACAGCAACGGAACTTACAGAAAAGGTGACTCACTACTTACCCACTGATTCAATATAGGCCTGCTCTAGTGCAACTTACTACACTAAGCAATAGGATTTTGGCCACTGTATCATATATTGTATTATACAGCTTAGTATAATATATCCATTAACAATGAGTCTCAATTTGATCTTCTGATAGTTACAGAGTTGTGGGTAGCATTACAAAACCTGTGATTATGGTAAAAAACACTACACCGATTTGGCATAGGTTTTGACACGGCAACAAATTGTGAGGTTTGGAGCTAGCACGGCTGTCTGTATACATTTTCCCACAGTGGGAATGGGAGTGTGTGCTTGTGGTTGTTGTGTGCCACCAAGTCACCTCTGATTTATGAACCAGTGACCTCCAACACATCCTGTCCTCAACAGCCCTGCTTAACTCTTGCAAACTCAAGGCTGTGGCTTCCTTTATGGAGTCAATCCATCACATATTTGGTCATCCTCCTTGCCTACTGCCTTCAAGGCTTCCCCGCATCTTTGTCTTTTCGCTCTACAATGGGTGCACGGCAGCCAAGTATTACTTTTAGAATGCTGATTCCTCATCAATAATCAATAATCAGTGGTTCGTTCACTGATTGAGGATCTCCTCGGTAAGGTTTCAAGGAAGCCCAGAATACTATCAAGTTGTTGGTTCTCAACCATTAGCTACAGGCACGATGCATGACATATAGAAACAGGCAGGGATCCTGAGCTTGGCTGGGTAGGTGGAAAGGGAGAGAGTTTTTATTTCTTTAACAGTGGTTTTTAATGCAAGCTTTTAATGCAAGCAGTACCTGTTGATACGGTTCTCTTCTGCACTATTAAAGGTACAAGAACCGTGTCCTTTTTTTTCCACTGGTCTCCCTCGCCTGAGCCAACAAGATCTCTGAAGGCATTTCTTTGGACGCACAACTCCTGAGTTTCTTCCTCTGCACTGACCACAGGAAGCAACAGAGCAAGGATGAGCGATAACTACTTTCAACGACACGCAGTTGTAGCTGTGTTAGTCGGTGCAAGTATTGTCGGTAAGAGCAAAACAGAAATAAAAGGTTAAGAAAAGACCACAACGTGGTGGCACCTTAAAGACTAACTTTTATAATTTTTTTAATGTGAGCTTTCGTGGACAAGTCCACTTCATCAGACACCATGGTGATGTGAGCTTTCGTGGACAAGTCCACTTCATCAGACACCATGGTGATGTGGGCTTGTCCACGAAAGCTCACATTAAAAAAATATAAAAGTCTTTAAGGCGCCACCATGTTTTTGTCCTTTTTAACCTTTGATTTCTCTTTTGCTTTGACTGAAAACCACACGTGAACCCATGAACTGGCACATCCAAGTCTTCCCCAGGAGGCCATGACTGACATTAATACCAATTCAAGACCTCTGTAGCTTTCGGTATTTCCATCAGGCCCAGGTTCTGCCAACTGTCTCTCCCTCCGTCCCGCCTCTCCCATTACCTTAGCAATCTCAGCTCCTTCTCAGTTGAACAGACCATCCTCTTTGACAGCCAGACAAGGCAGGAACTCTTGCCAGGCATGTCGGTTGCTCAGCCTGTTTTTCTGGTTAAGCATTAACATTTGACATGATCAACCTGCAACTCCTTCCTCAGTCTGCAACACTCTGGAGAACACATTTCTCTCAAGAAGCGCCCTTCCAAAGCAGGAAGAAATCAGGAAGTACGAAAGCTATTTCCAAGATTTCAGAAGGAGACCTCTTATAATACAAGGAAAGGAGAGCTCGTGTTAAAATATCTAAGCATATAGAGAATTTGAAAAAATTGCTTTTAAAAAACTGCAAGTCCCAGAAAACCAAACTTCATCTTATATTTGTGGTCCATGGTTAATCTTTTGCTTACATAAGCACATCTCTAGAGGTGGGACCCTGGCTATAACTATTGTTTCTAGCTTCTTCTGAATTCTTGGGGTTTTGGGGTGGTGGTGGTTTGGAACAGAGCTTGTCACTAGTTGACATGCTGGCTGGAATCTGGAAGCTACAGTTCTAGAAAACGATTTTTCCAAGCTGTGAACTCAGAGTAAAGATGTAATGAATATCTGCAAATTTTCTCATCCCCAGTGAAGTCTCAGCACATCAGGATAACACAAAATGGGCCGACGGCTGCACAATGTTGGTTGCTCCTCAATAGTGAAAAAAAAATCTGCATTTTTTCATCCACAACAGAATTAGCCAAAAAAAAAGTTGTGCTTTGTAAACAAATCTTGTATTTTGGTTCAGAAAGTACTTTTCATTAAAATAAATTTTGCACAAAACACCGAAGAATTTTCCACAAAAGAATGGATTTTTAGCAATAAGATGCCAAAGGTAAAAGGTAAAGGTTCCCCTTGACAATTTGTCCAGTCGTGTCCGACTCTAGGCGGCGGTGTTCATCTCCGTTTCCAACCCATAGAGCTAGCGTTTGTCCGCAGACAATCCTCCGTGGTCACGTGGCCAGCGTGACTAGACACGGAACGCCGTTTACCTTCCCACTGAGGTGGTACCTATTTATCTACTCATATTTTTGCATTTTGCATGCTTTCAAACCGCTAGGTTGGTGGGAGCTGGGACAAGCGACGGGGGCTCACTCCTTCGCGTGGATTCGATCTTACGACTGCAGGTCTTCTGACCTTGCAGCAAAGAGGCTTCAGCGGTTTAACCCGCAGCGCCACCACGTCCCTTAATAAGATGCCAAGTATGCACATAAACTCTAATAATCTTGGCCACAACAGAGAAAACCTCTGACATTTTTCTTTCTAACTCATGAGAAGGAAATAAGCGAAGATTACTTTCCTCATCTGAAGTGATGACATCCACACACCTCCAGAGTGAACACCACAACCGTTACAAAAAGGCAAAGATGAATTTTCCCTCTTAAACTTACAGTCCATTATAATTTCAGCAGAAGTGGCAGCTTTTTGGGCTCGCATTCCCTAACTGGGGGGGGGGGGGGGAGACCCAGTGGGTGGCGTGCTGCGGCAGGGGGAAGTGGCAGTGGCAGAACCGGAAGTGGCGGCGGAAGGGGATGGAGGTGCCTCAAGACCCCACTCCAGATCCACCACCAGCACCAGCTGCTCCGGATCCACCTGTCGAAGCACCAGCATCGCAGCTGCAGCCGCCTTCTCGAGTTTGGCTGCACAGGGGGGGGGGGGAGTAGCGATCTGGCGACTTATGGCTTGCGTGCCCGCAGAAAGGGCTCTGCGTGCCACCTGTGGCAAGCGTGGCATAGGTTCGCCATCGCTGGTGTACACAAAGTATGTTCATTATCAAAACAAGGTGGTGCATTAAGGAAGCAAAACCCCTTTCAGATGTCACAGCACTATTGGTGCAGACAATTACCCTGCAACCGCTTTCTGTCTCAACCTGTCCGACCCAACAGTGTTTTTTATACTCTTAAATCTTCTTTACAGATTCTCTCCCATTTTCTTAGTATGAAAGCTCAAGCCCGCTGGAGAGAGGGAATAAGAGTGGGAAGGTAACATCAATATACATATCAGGCCAAAACAAAATAAAAATAAAAAAAGACAAAAACGTTGCGGCATCTTAAAGACTAAATGCTACGTATATATTTTTTTAGGTAACTCAACATTGTCTTCTTCATTTTTTATTTTTTATTTTGTTTTGGCCTGATATGCTAGCACAGACTAATACGGCTACCTCTTCTAAAACTATCAAAATACATGTCTTTTACTTATTTATACCCTACCAGCTGCCTCAAGGAAGCTGAATATCACAACATTAAAACTATATAACTAGCAGTGGCAGTCACAAAAATCCAGAGAAAACCAACGCTTCACCAAGCAAAACTTCCGTGACCAATAAAGTAGAATCATAAGTGTCTCAATTCCTGTTAAAAGCTATAAAAGTCATGGGAAAACAGGCTGGACTTCCACTTGTGCCTAAACAACGGCACGAGGAAGGACTTCCATACGGCAGACGTAATTTTTGAAAACTCGAGCACCCGAAGAAGAATGCTTCTACTGGCAGAGATGTTTGTGAGGGTGAAAACGGTGCTTCAGAAACTTTGGTCTTAGGTTGCGGGATTTGAAGAAAAGGTGAGTTAAGTGCAGCCCTCCAGTTATTGTCAACATCCAATATTAAGGAATGTTTGAGTTCTGGTCCAAAAAACAAACAGGACCAATGTTTGGGAGGCAGTGGAAGACAGGAGGGCCTGGCGTGCTCTGGTCCATGGGGTCACGAAGAGTCGGACACGACTAAACGACAACAACAAAGTGGCCATGTTATACCGCTCAACTACTGCTTGTTAATGACCACTGCTGAGAAACTCATTTGGAAGATCTGTAACTTTTGCATTTTAATTCTCCACCTCTGATCCAAATATGTGCATAAATTGGCCGACGGCATGCATCTGAGAACGTGGGCTGCAGCCTACAAAAGCATATGAAAAAATAGTCTCTAAGGTGCTAGCAGCCTATTTATCGTTTTCAATGCAGGGGAGGAATCCACCTGCTAGTCTTTCCATTGGGGAAACATGAGAAATTCCAGAGAGTTCCCACCAATATCAGTGACAATAAGGTGAGAAAAAGCAGGAAACTCAGCAGAATTTTTTTTTTTAAAAAAAAAAAAGACAAGATCCACTCATCCTTCAAGACTGTCCTCTAGAGAAATGGAGCTGATAGACATGTCATCGTACGAATCAAAGCTTAAGCCGAGCGTACAAGATCGCTTTGCCAAAAAAGGAGGGGGAAGCCCATTTGACTACACAGATGTGTTTGGCTTCCTGGCAATTTGTATGATTTTGGAAAAGAAAGGCATCATCTGCTTTGAGAGCCATCATCATTAGACGTGTCAAAATCTGAATTCAGATAAAGCAGCAACTCGGAATGCAATCAAGCTAAAAAGGAACACCATGGCAACCGCTCGCTAAATCCATCCTAGGGAAATTGCAACAAGGCTGATAGGAAAGGAGTTCGCGCAAATCCTCGCATTTTATATTATATCTTGCAGATGTGAATTTTAAAAGATTAACTTTGGTGATGAAGACAGGAAGTCTGTCTCATGGACTGAAGTTAAATACAATGGGGAAGCTTTGAAGGTAAAACCAAGAAAGACTTGTCTTCACTCCAAGCAACACCACTTTAGTGCTTAAATTCTGCACGCTGAACGAATTGCAGAAATTATGCAAAATTTACTTTATCCTAGGCCCCATTGTCTTTTTCTTCAAATGCCAGACTAACATGGTCTACACACCCTTGGAATTTTAAGCGGGTAGTACAGACATGCCGGTGGTGGTATGAGAAACATCTGCCACACTTATGCCAACCAAGGGATAACTTAGGGATAGAAGCATGAGCTCCAGATAAGCCACCAAGATTCAGGGCTTGCCCCGAAACCAGGAAACATCTGAGGATTCGCCTTGCTCACTTAATAAACAAGTTCTTGTACACAGAACTAGAAAGGGAGGTGGAGAAATAGCAGACTCAACAGGCTCTGTATTTCTGTCTGCTTCTCCCTCTTATGCACACACACACACACAGAGAGAGAGAGAGAGAGAGAGAGCAACAAACCTTATCTAGTTCACAAAAAGTCCTACTACTGGCATGTGAAATTCAAGTAGATCAGCTGCATACATGACCAGTCTGGGGAAAGGTTACTGATGGTGTTTGTTTGTCATTACCCTGACACATCCTACAGGGAGAATTTCCTCTCTCTTTTTTTGTTCCAATTTTCTCCAGCCCAATAATATTCCTCTCCCCTTTCTCTTTGAAATCTTGCAGGATTCCAGTAAGCATCACAACCTTGAGAGGTTTTTAAAAAAAACGTTTTGACAAAGTCTGCAGAAACTTCAAGGAAGTAGGACAAGAACAATTACCTCTGATTGGCAGCTGGTTACAACTGGTTGAAAACTGGGGATAGGGTGGAAAGAATATACAGCCTATCCGGGGTTACTCGAGGAGAAAATCAACATGGTTAGCAGCAGGTTTGGGGCACTTGGGCTAAAATCTCAACTCAAGGTCAAACTGTACACAAGGGAAAATGTACACTTCCTGCTCTTACAACATCTTCTCTCTAGACACACAGATCCTTCCAAGTATATATATGTTTGCATAATTTGGCCGATGTGTACCTCCCAGTGATCAATCACGAAAGAAAAATCAGCTACTCAGCAAAATGCAGGAGGAGGCACGCTTGTTCTGCAATTATTAAGACACCTCTCCCCACTTCATGAAGCTCTGGCTTCTAATGACATGCTAGCTGTATTGTTGCAGATGAGTCTGAACTATGAAACTCAGTGCATCATCTTTCCACCACTCCCCAACTGCTTGTGAGCAATGACGTTTTTATAGCTGCAGACCTTTAAATGCACTGGTTTTGGGTTTTTTCATATGCTGCCATTAATATGTGGCAGAATCCAACACTGGCTGCTGACGATGGAAAAGCCCAACCCTATGGTAGCACTCACACTGCAAACCTGGATTTAGGCTTATATTTTATGTCAATGGCTGGAGACTAACTGCAGCAAACGGACAGGGTTCTGGGGCGAACTTCACTTGCCCAAATGGGCAAATGATCAGAAACATGACTGTGGTGGGTCTCGGTAGCTCATCAATTAGCCACAATTAGCCACAGGAAGTTATCAACATGTTATGGAAACACCTAGAGGATTGTGGCCGTTTGCGTTTTCTCGCTGTTTTCTGAACTGCCCTGAAAGTACGTTGTTAAATACTGGTAAACATACACACATGGTCACTCAATCTCGCAGCCTAACTGACCTCACAAGGAAGGTTGTGAGGTAGAAGAAGTGTGTGTGCTGCCCTATGGCTTTGGAAAGAAGGGCTGGTCATTAAATATAAACAACAGTAGATGAGAAGGAGAAGGAGAAGAAGGAGGAGAAGAGGAGGAGGAAGTAGACATGCTTCTTGATAGGCAGCTCTAAGAAAGAAGAGGAGGCCTGTGGGTCAGAGAAGGGCACATCTTGCCACCTTATCTTTGCCCAGAAGGCCATATGAAGTGAGGAAGAGCTGATTCCAGAGCTTGGAAGGTGGTGCTCCATCCTTCTTTAAAGATTTTTTAAACAGAGGCTGGATGGCTTTAGCTGTGGATTTCCTGCTTTAAACAAGCACGGTCTTCATGTCCATGATTCTATGAATCCTGGGGATTCCTTATCATGGTATCTCAACAAGTCTATTTAGTGAGTATTCTCTACCCTCTCAAGAGAGGGCGATGATGGGGTTTTAACGTCTTGCGTGAGCCATATAAGGGCTTTCCCACCATCCTCTCAACTTTCCCCAGAGGAACAGTAGCTTTTGCCCACAAACTGTATCTCCACATTCCACCCAAAAAAAAAAGTGCATATAGTATTTTCTGAAACTTTAGATTTCAAACAAGGTCTTTGTGACATCACAGAAGAGAAGGCACAGCACTCTGGCTCCCACACTATACTCCTGGCGCTGCGAGTCTGCCCTCATTGTATTCCTGGTGCTGTCAGTAGATAACAGCGACTCTGTCCCTAAGGAGAAGAATGTAAATTACCCTCAAAAGCATTTTTCCTTCTGTCTTGCTCTGTGCCCAATGCTACATGCCATTGTGATAAAACTGACAGCACTCTGAAGCTTGTAAACCGATTCCAGGGTAACCGCTCAAGAGTCACTCTGTCCCCTCCTACACCCCAAGCCTCTTTTAATTTGATGTCCTCTTGCTAAGCTAATCAGAGAAAGGATCAGAAACCCGACGCCATGGACACCAGCCGCAGGACAGTCTCTGGGTGACAGCTGAAGGAGCCGGTAGCATTTCACCGACATGCTCAATTGCTCAGGTAAAACGAGAGAAAGTCTAAACGTCCCAGTTCTTCTTCAGACTCTGGGCCTGTCTCTCTGTGTTGTCTGTGGATACGCCCATGCACACATTGTGCTCAATTCTCCCTAACTCTTTAGAACTTGCAAGCCGTTTTCCTCCTGTATAAGGTATCCAACGTGGGCATCTGTGCTGGGATCCACAAAGCAGAGTGAACCAGAAGGGGCCGAAGGGTCAACAAAGACATTGGCCTACTGCTGGATAGTTCAGTGGAGCCAGAGGTTGGGAGTTCGATTCCCCACTGTGTTTCCTTGACAGAGGCTGGACTCAGTGATCCATAGGGTCCCTTCCAGCTCTGCAGTTCTAAGATGATGATGACCTCTCTTAATGCTAGGGATAAAAATCCTGCCTTGATTCATCCACTGAATACTAAATAAGAAAACTCCAGAATGTTTCTCCTTGGCACAAGCTACCGTGGGATGTTGGGCCCACCCTACACCTCTTGCATATGTTCACAAGTATTATTTTTTTGCACATTTCCTAGAAATGTGTACTACTGGAAAGTACTTTATTGCATAAAGAAATGGAAAAAAGGCCAGGGGAGCCGTTTTTGTGATCAATCCACTTTTCCTGTTGTGTTTGCTGTACATGCATGTTCAGCACTAATGGAAAAGGTACCAATTTCATACAGAAGCAGGGGTTTTACTCACACTACAAAAGGAAGAAGGGGCAAGGAAATGGTCTATGTCCCAAAGGCCAGAGCTAAGATCTCTTGAGGGTGCTGGAGAATCAAATTCTGGAACACATACTAATCAGAATCACCTTACAGAATATGTAAGGTTGCAGTAGAAATAGTCATAGCATCTCCTCCTCTCCCTGTCACACACCTTCCTCAGTAAGAATGAAAGATACAAAATATGAAGTTGATGTCTTCTCATGGTCTTCTTTTCCTTGCACCTCCCTCTACTTCCCTGGAGGCTGCCTGTAGCTGTGTGGCTGAGGGAACTTAGTCAACAAGCATAGAAGTTAGACACTTTAAAACATCTGAATAGCTTTCGATGGATGATGGAACATCCATCTGTTTTCTGCAGCTCCAAAGGGTAGGATCTGAATGAATGGGTTCTAATAGCTCCTCTTCCTAAGGAGAAAAGCTCTGTATCTGAGGACATCCATCTTGCAAACCGCTGAAATCACCCAACCATCGTGCACACACCTGACAAAATCTGCATTTGCTGTGTATACTTTAATGAGTTGTGTTTGGTATTTTTTTATTGTCTATTAATTAGAGCTTTACACCGCCGTGGTATCTCCAGAGGAGAGTTCAGCAAAATGTTTCAGTGAACAAAATAATATAAAGAGACCTTTAAAACTCGGCTTCACGACCCAGCGAGAAAAACCTCCTTACCAAACCAAAGGGAATATAAATAAATAAATTGGTAAGGGGGGCTTGCCAGAATCAACAAACCATCTACTGCCAGCTCAGCTGCACACTGACAAGTCAACACCTTCTTGTCTGGACATCCTGAAAAAACCTCCCCTTCCGCCCACCCAGTCTGGGGCGTGAGTATATTTTAGCCTAGATTACCTCACTGAATCCGGACGGAGAGTTCTGAGAGAAAAAATAAATGTACTTCATTCACACTGACAAACTTGACTTGGGACCATCTTGACAGAATTTTTTCCTTCTCCTGTTCACACTTTATACTCTGTGGCACCTTCTGAAGCTTTGCCCGCAGCAGCTTTGATGCCAGCCAGCTCAGTTCATATTTTATGAACCATCAAGAAAAACTTCTCTCTTTCTCTCTCTCACACACACATACACACACCGAGAGAGATGCACACCCTCTCTCAAATGCCAAGGTTAGCTGGTTAGCTGCTTTAAAACTATTCATAGAGCAAGCATAGAAAAGCCCAATATAAACAGAGGAAGAAAAATGCTCACCGCCAATGATCACAAGAACCTCAGAACCAGATGGACTACATTTTATCTTTTACACGGAGCCACCCAAGCTAAATGCGATCCAAACAGCAATTTGCAGTATGAAGTTCTCTTGTTCAAAAATTAAAAGAGCGGCTTTGGCAACAGGAGTTAACAGAATTGGTATCATACAATGCTAAGAAACACTCAACTATCTCATATCTCATACACCGGAATGACTATTCTCACCACATATGGTATCTTCCTTCCACGTTGAGGAAAGGGTGCTTGTAATGCAGGTCAAAAAAAGGCAGGAGGAAAAGGTTTTAAATGTCCCCTACATCACAAATGGGACGTGGTGGTGCTGTGGGTGAAACCGCAGAAGCCTCTGTGCTGCAAGGTCAGAAGACCAGCAGTCGTAAGATCGAATCCACGCGACAGAGTGAGCTCCCGTCGCTTGTCCCAGCTCCTGCCAACCTAGCAGTTCGAAAGCATGCAAATGCGAGTAGATAAATAGGTACCACCTCGGTGGGAAGGTAACGGCGGTCCGTGTCTAGTCGCGCTGGCCACGTGACCATGGAAACTGTCTTCGGACAAATGCTGGCTCTACGGCTTGGAGACGGGGATGAGCACCGTGCCCTAGAGTCGGACACAACTGGACTAAATGTCAAGGGGAACCTTTACCTTTACCTTTATATCACAAATGTCCCCTACATCTTAGCCCCAGCCAAACTATGGCTCCATCTAGCCCCATAATCTCAACACTGACTGGCAGCAGGTATTCAGAGTTCCAGGTAGGCTGAACCCGGGATGTTTTGCATGGAAGACAAAAGAGCTAAAGACCCTTCTCCAGGTCTTCCCATCCTTCAAAAAGAGCTCCTTTTTCAAGCTGATTGTTTTCAATCTTTCAGCATCAAACTACACACCGAAAATAGCAGAGTTTGGTGATGAACAAGGAACAGCTTCCTGACCAATCAATGTGGACAATTCTGAGCTGAACGGACCAGACACCTGATTTGGGTCGAAAGATATTCCTAAGGTTGTAATGTCCACAACTTTATATACGTGGTTTTTAAAATGTGACTCCCATCTTTCCTTCAAAGAGCTTAGTGAGATTGTGTGATGCTCCAGGCAGGCCCTTGGGGTGTATGTGTGTGTTCAGGTGAGGCCCAGGCCATTTCACATCATATGCCCAGCCCCTCACTTTTTGGGAAAAGGGGTAAAAATATTTTAATGCAAAGAAAGGCATGTAAAAAATATTTACAGAATACACAACAGTATAATTTTATTTAGCTTTATCTTTACACTTTAGGCTAATTCGTCAAGCCCGTATTAATGACTGGTTGTGAGCAGCCAGTGAGTGTCTTGGTTGAATGAGGATTTGAATTCAGTCCCGAATCCAAGTGCATCCATCTAATCACAACACAATCCTAGCTCACTGGTTGAGTCATGACTGCTAGCTGCTATGTTGTCATTGCTACCGTTGTTGTTATTGTTCTTGCTCACAAGTCACCCGTGAGTTCACAGGTTGTTATGTGCGGTCAAGTTGCTTCTCACTTACGGTGACTCTATGAATCTTCAAAATGTCCTGTTCTCAACAGTCCTGCTTAGCTCTTGCAAACTCAAGTCTGTGGCTTCCTTTAGAGCAGTGGTTCCCAACCTTGAGGGACGTGGTGGCGCTGTGGGTTAAACCGCAGAAGCCTCTGGGCTGCAAGGTCAGAAGACCAGCTGTCGTAAGATCGAATCCACGCGACGGAGTGAGCTCCTGTCGCTTGTCCCAGCTCCTGCCAACCTAGCCGTTCAAAAGCATGCAAATACAAGTAGATAAATAGGGACCACCTCGGTGGGAAGGTAACGGCGTTCCGTGTCTAGTCGCGCTGGCCACGTGACCACGGAAACGGTCTTCGGACAAACGCTGGCTCTATGGCTTGGAAACGGGGATGAGCACCGCGCCCTAGAGTCAGACACGACTGGACTAAATGTCAAGGGGAACCTTTACCTTTTACCTCCCAACCTTGGGTCCCCAGATGTTCTTGGACTGCAGCTCCCAGAAGCTTTTACCACTAGCTGTGCTGGCCAGGATTTCTGAAAGTTGTACTCCAACAATATCTGGAGACCCAAGGTTGGGAACCACTGATTTAGAGAGTCAATCCATCTTGTATTTGATCTTCTTTTGTTCCTGCTACCTTCAACCTTTCCCAGCATTATTGTCTTTTCCAGAGAATCCTGTCTTCTCATGATGTGCCCAGAGCAGGACAACCTCAGTTTCATCATTTTTGCCCCCAGAGAGAGAGTTCAGGCTTGATTTGTTTGTTTTTCTGAGTTCACATACCTCCCCCCTCCCAAAAAAAGAGAGCAGAATTGTAACACTTTGGACATTACATACTATAAAATCTCTTTATCTGAATACAACCAGAAGTCCAAGGATCTCACAGTGATTTTCTTCCATTTCTACGTGATCGCACAAGTGACTTCAAAGTTTGACAGCTCATAAATAACTAACTAGGGAATGTTCTCCGCAGGACATGAACCTGTGACTGCAGCCATCACGCCAGTAGCACCACTAACCTTTCTTTTCTTTTTTTCTTTTAAAGTGGTACAAACTCAAGAAGTTCCATTACATCAGAGGCAAGCAGAAAAGAAATTTGAAAATCTCAGGAGATCTCTAGTTGAACCCTAGCAGATCAGCATGATCATCGTTAAGATCCCGAAACTCTTCTGCTCAGCTTGTGTTTTTAGTTGTCCTGTTATTTAGTTTTACTACTGAATGTCTGTCAACCCTCTACTGTCAAAGCCACTATAACTCTATGGAGGTATTACCTTTGAAACCATAGAAGGTGATATGGGTGGTAAAGATGTGGAGATGTACATAAACCCGCCCTCTATTTCTCCACTCCACGTGGACGTTTATCAAGGCCTTCGCATTTTTGGCCTCGCCAGTTAAGCTGCAGAGATATCCAATCTTCTGAAAAACTTCCTCAAAGTCTGACAGCACAGTTTCTCCCAATCCACCTTAACAGTGTAAAGGATAGGTATGAACAGCAGAGCTTATGGTATAAATAGAGGGGAATCTGAAATAGGGACTACATCTTCTAACAATACATTTCCATTCATTTTCTAGTATAGTCCCTTCCTAGTCTGATTTGTTGGCTACGGTCTCTGTTTTGACTGGTGATTGAACCCAAGTGTGTGTAAAGAAATTAATCATCGATTTCTTTACTGTCAACTTTAAAGTTATGTGATTCTTTTGCAGTCATCGTTTAGATCTTCTGAAGTTTCAACTAGAATCCTGCTTTGGCACTTTTCAGGGAAACCATTCTGCTTCTCCACAATCTCTCCTAACAGTAGCTTCTTGTCCAGCATATAGGTTATAAATCACAACCATCAAACCTTGAGGCTCACCCATTTCTTTTAGAACGAGCCATAGCTTTTCATTATCCACAGAGTCAAACAGGTCTAAGTTCAAAATAAAACACAAATGCAGAAAAACTTCTCTCATAACTAATTAGCATGCTATGTATATCACAGTGTACCGAAAGACGTTTCATGTGTACATCTACATACATCTGTCTGTCTGTCTATATAACATGCCAGCAGCAAACAGAAGTCCACTGATACATGCCTCACACAGAAACAAGTGTCCATTACTAGCCAGGCCTCCTGGATAATGATGCATATGATTGTGACACAGTTCAGATACCATGCAAATGGGTAGAAAGACTTTGATCAAGAGTTTGTTTGCAATGTGTCACTCATTGGCCAGCCTTGCGCCTAACTTCTAAGGAACTGCCAACCACTCCATGATCTTCTCCTTTTTTGTTCTTCCCCATAATGGCAAAGACAAATCAGAATGTTTCAGTCAGTTCTGCCAACACCATAGTACCCCTGATTTCTAGCTACCAATGTTTGCCGGCATCACTGCTAAGAAGAGGGATGTTTCAGGAAAAAGAAAAAAAACACATCATGGTTCACATCCATGCTTCTGAAGGCATGCATGGTGCTCTGCTCAAAGCCTCCGATTCATACCAGTGCGCACAACGAACTCCTACATCAGTGGGTTTCCTTGTGTACTTTAAATGAGGTAGTGCTGCACAGAGAACTTTCTACAGGCAGAATGTCTAATCAAAACTAAGGGGTCTGCAGAAGTCCTCTGTGTGTTTCTGTCGCACAAACTGTTGTTGGGAAAATCCAGATCAGGTATATCCCATGTAGCACAACAAGTCAGCAAGAAACGAATTGGCTGGGAACACGACATAGTCCTCACCAGAAGGTGATTCTTCTGAAAGCTTGGGTGAGGGAGTCAGAAGCCATCACACCCAATTGCAAATACTTTTGGTTAAACACAGACAAACCCAGCCCTAGCGAAACCACACACTGTAGCAGTCAACTGGCTTGGAACAGAGTGCCTGAAATGTTATACCTTCAGGAATCCTGGGTTGCCACTATCTAAAACAGCAATGGCAGGTTTTCCGCCCGCCCATGTTTTCCGCCCACGCACGCTCTCCACAGTGAACCTAACAGATTTGGAAGAGAGAAGAAGCTATGTCAAGTGCAGGGGCTCGATCCACATTTGTTAAGAAGGTTTCAAACGGGGTGATCTCTTGAACTTTTCGTGCTTTTGTGATTTTCTTACTGACAAGTGGAAGAATGTTACCGGGAACTAGTGAAGAAAGGCCAAGTCGGTCTCTTCAACAGCCCAGTGTCATGTTCTGGTCGTCCTCCACAAAGAGCAAAATACACTGTACATGCAGGCCGATGCACAACCTCCCTGCCCCCTTCGGATCCTGACAGTTCAGTTATTTAAACAGCTTGATCTATTTGCTGATGCTCCTCCTCCCCCTTCTATGCTCTCTTTCATGAAAAGGCTGGAAATTGCTGGTATTCCAACATAGGTAGAATTTGGCAAATTTGTTCGAAAATCGTTTGAATTGGCTCTTTGTCCCCGCAGCTACTTTTACTCATCCGTAAACTCATTCAAATGTCAAACAACATTACAGTCAGAGGAACTGTTGTTAAGATCAAAAGATTAAGCAGGTTTGCTCCAAATTCAAGGCTTCCCCCTAGCTGGTTTTAAGCACTGACAAAAATAACAAACAAGACACCAAATACCTTTATTTAGGTTGCCTCTCCTGCTGGTTTGTACTCTGCCCTGCCTTAACTATAAAGGAGATGCTTTTTAAGATTTACGCAGAACCAATGAAGTTAATTTATCATGTAATTAAGGGTTTAAGTTTGTGGTTTACCTAAGCTCTCCGTTTTTAATTCATTATCCAGCAGAGGAAGCGATGAGAACACAGCACTGTTAACAAAACTGAAATATATATATTTCCCCCCTTTTTCTTTTCACATAATCTCACATGAAAGCCGAAGACAAAAGTTTCACAAGGATAAACAAAATTATTCTCTTCCCAGGAGGTCTGAGAAACAGAAAATGAGGTGAGGAGATGGCACACATAGCAGAATACAAACAGCTTTCAGAGAGAAGATCATGGAAATTACCAACTTTCCAGACTAATTATAACAGGCTTAAAGACAATTAACACAATCAGTCCAAGTAGTAATTTTGAGGGGGGGGAGTACAATTAATTTGGGAGGGAAGGACTTTTGGGACAGAATTACATGTAAGGATGGAGAACATACAAAGAATCCAGCTAGCTCAGATCAAGGCTCCCTCTAGTCTAGTGCTGGGTTCACTTGGACACATCTGCATCTTCCCGCACATATTTCTCACCAACTGATGCACAGAGTCATTGTCTACCTAAGGCAATCATTGCCAATATCCCTGGTCATGCTATTACAGGGCCGGTTATAAATACGGTTTTCACCTCAGGATATTTTGAGCACTCCCATGATACCTTTGGTCATCCACCAGGTGTGTTGCGAGCGGGCAGCACGTTCATCTAGGAACTCACCTATAGCTGGGAAAGTGTTAATATTAAGTTCCTTGAGGGAACAAGTTGGGAAGAAGCTATTCTGACTGTCAGAGCAGCTTGTGAGTCGGCCCCAGTATCAAAGAACATCACGCCTTCTCTTTATCTCTACTTATACCTGGTGAGATACATTTCCACAATGAAGTACACAACAAAACACACATCATGGGTGACTGTGGAAGAGGTGAGGAGTGAGAATGCCTTGCATTACAGAAAAAAATAATGAACAAAATACTTGGTGATGCTAAACCTCCATTCCCATCCCAGCACCCACCCACTTGGTCCATGAAATGTTTAGAGGCAAGCTGGATCACAGGCAACCATGTCTTTCTTCTACCTACTTGCAATATAGTGTCTATGGCAAGTGCCAACCACCAGTTGCCACTGAGAAGTGGAGTTCATTGCACTAAAAAAAAAAAATGGGTGCAGTACATGGAAATATTGTGTGACTGTCAACACTACGTTAACACTTACAGATTCTTTTGCATGTCAGGAGTAACATACAGACTGGCCTGGGGTGGGTGGGTATTGTATCTGAGATCCCTTCTTATCTTCTCAGCTCACCTTTGAAGAAATAAGCTAACCTTCCCCAATCTGATGTTCTACAAATGTTTTGGACTGCAATTCATTTCATCAGCAGAAAGTATAGCCAGCACTCGCTGAATGCCAGTGTGGTGTAGAAATAAAGCTTGTTGGACTGGGAAACAGGTCATCTATGTTCTAGCTTCAATGATCAATTAAACATGCTGGGCGGTCTTAGGCTAGTCATTGTCTATCAACATGACTCACCTCACAGACAGGGATGTGAATATTTCTCACAGCTAGCAAGAGTGTGGTCAAGACAATCTCACAAACATACTTCAAGGTGAGCAAGAAGTCACACTTCCAGTTCAAGACCTCAAGAACTGGCATATTTTGACAAAATGTCTTTGCATAAAACTTCTGTTCATTCGTTCATCTGTTCGTTCATTCATTCATTCATTCACTCACTCACTCATTCACTCATTCGCTCACTCACTCATTCATTCATTCACTCACTCACTCACTCCATTCATTCATTCACTCGCTCACTCATTCATTCATTCATCCAATGCATTCATTACCTTTCTACCCAGCAGGATTCTCAAAGCTATTACTTTAGATTAGGGTATTCATCTTCTTTCTTTAGGAATCTGAGCACAAGCTGATTGATGACAAAGATTCAAACAATTCATCCAACAGTACTACCTTGTAAGATTCAGTACAAAGCAAAATTATACTGGCCAACGCTGCACAATTTTTAAAATGTGCAAAAATCAATCTCAAAAATTTGCTAGATCTCAGAGACCAGCAATTTTTAAAGAAAAAATATATAAAAATAAATAAATCCCACCTTCCTGTAGTGAAGAGAGGAAAAAATGTTCTACTATCTCATTTATTGTGCGATGAAGAACCAGGTCAGGACTTAATATTCCTACTCATAAGGCTGTTGTGAGGATAAAAGAAAGGGGTGCATCTCTCATCCTGAACTCAGTGGAGGAAAGACTGAATATAACAATAACTAAGTAAGAACGGACACACTTGCAGGCACCACGTTATAGAGAGCTGCATACCCTTATATTATCAACATTGGCTCCCTAAAGTTTCAGACAGAATCCTTTCCAAACCCTACCTGAAGAACTCTGATACTCCCTGGTAGCTTCCCATCCAAATACTAACCAGGGCTAACTCTGCTTAGCTTCTCAAAGTGAATGGGAGGACTCACCCGATCGCTGTTGGGTCTCCTGGGGGCTACGGCCCTTTGAGTACGCTAACGTAAAATGATTTCCAGGCTAGTCTTTGACCTCAAGTTCCTCCATCTCCTGTCACCAGTGTTGCCAGCTGCCATTGCAACCCAAGGAGAGCCGCCATCCACCATTCACTAATAGCTATTACTTCTTAATAAAGGCTAGAACTTAGGCCTGGGATGCGGTTACTGTCAGAGAGGTCATAGTTAATAATGATTAATCCAATCCTTGCCAACACAAACTGCATCCACTAGTCACTAAGTAATTGCTCAACAGCCTGGATATCATTTCCAGGAGGGTAAGAAGGCACACATCTATCACAGCTGAAGAGAAGCCTAAAACAGGGAACATGAGGAGCTGACTCTTCTGTACACTGAAACCCTGAGAAGAGCTGGGGGAAACTAGTGAACGCTGATTAAGTGTTCCACTTTAATCATCATCATCATCACCACCATCATCTTTGAACTAGAAGGGACCGTATAAATCATCGAGACCAGCCCCTGTCCAGCGGGGAATTGAACATCCAACCACCGGCTCCGTGGCCAAGAGACCTAAGCCACTGAGTTATGGGTGCAACTATCTCTATGCAGGGGATTTTTTTTTGTCCAAACTAAGTTAATAACCTTACATAAATCATTCACGGTGCTATTATTTAACCAGTTTGTTCATTACTTCTATTCAGAAGTCTCAGCATTTACATAAATTAGTCCAAGCAATACTTAAAAGGTTAAAAAAAAAATCCAAACTCTCATATGTCTGAAGATGCAACTACACATGAAGGGTGATTTCAGCAGAAAACAGAAGTCCTCTGTTCCATTTTCCGTGAAATTTAAAATAACCACAACATGGGATAATGTGACAGGAGCTGCACTCAAGGTTATCCTCCCTTTATGAAAGTCAACAGAACAGAGGGAGAATAAAGAACTCTAGTTCCTGCCCATCACACTCTGTAGCGGGAAACTACAATACCCCTAATGCTTTGCAGTGACACAGAGCTTAGTTCCACCTGGCTGTTCCTCTGCCTCCAAGATCAGAAACGGGGGGATTTTTCTTCCTCACTTATGCATCAGCTGTAACTTATTTCAAACACCTGCAAGGGCTTCCCTGGCCCCCTAAGACGAAAACCTTCAAAATTCTAGCTGAGGCAATTCCAGCAGACTTCTGGGTGTTGGTTGTTCAACAAAACAGGAAAATCTAATTCCTAAATATCACGGTCCAATCTTACAAGACTATTGTAGGCTTACCAGAGTACTGTATGTATGTATATATGTATGTATGTTGTTCTGTGCCGTCAAGCCAGAACCAACTTATTGTTGTTGTTGTTTAGTCGTTAAGTCGCGTCCGACTCTTTGTGACCCCATGGACCAGAGCACGCCAGGCCCTCCTGTCTTCCACTGCCTCCCGGAGTTGGGTCAAAGTCATGTTGGTCGCTTCAATGACACTGTCCAACCATCTCATCCTCTGTCGTCCCCTTCTCCTCTTGCCTTCACACTTTCCCAACATCAGGTCTTTTCCAGGGAAGAACCAACCTGTAGCAACCCTAAAAGGGCTTTCAAAAGAAGTGAGATATTTAAGGAGTGGTTTCACCATTTCTATTTCTCCGGTGAGTTTTCATGGCCAAAGGGGATTTGAACCCTAGTCTCCAGAGTCCTAGTCTATCGCTTTATCCACTATACTACACTGCATGTATAGCAGCTCAAAAACATTTCAGGTCTGCTATTTAAGCACATCCGTATATAACTTTACTTCACCAATGCTACTCATTATGCTAGTTTCTTCCACCATGATCCAGGTGTATAATTATGAAAATGCCAAACTCACCAGAAGGAGGGTGTCAACACTCCTTTTCTTGTAAAGATTTTTTTTAAGAAAGCCTTTAGCTATAGAACACAAGAAAATCAATACAGAACAAGAAATAACATGAAAATGGTGGTGTATTGGAGCATTTCATAGTACAAAAAAGGAGTCCGGGGGAAAAAAAGCAAAACAACATATTTCTAAAATGTCCATCAGCCTTGCTAATAATTCTACTACGGTTTACTATCTGCAAGGTGCTGACTTTCCCATTTGCTCAGAACAAACGCTTCATATGGCACAAAGGGGCCACCACAAGACAAGGGGAAAGGAACATTTTTTTTCCTCATTATAAAGGCTCTCTTCCTTTGGCACTTGGAAAGGTGTTTTGTCCTTGCCACAGCTGACCAGGTGTTGTGGGCTGAGGACCACAAGAGCTGGATAAAGTCTAGAAGAGCACCCAATACAAACTCCTACTTGTAGCAAGAAAGATAGACCTACAGCTTCCTCAGCAGACACCTCACTAGCCTTTGCTTGAAGATGCTACAGTGGTGCCTTGACTTACGAATGCCCCGACGTACTAACATTTCTACTTACGAACAGCTCCGTTCACAAAATTTTGCTTTGACTTGCGAACGGAGCTTTGACTTACGAACAAAAAAAAACAAACGCGGGGAAAGCGGGAAATAGACTTTGGACTGCCTGGTACTGTAATTTTAAAATGTAAAAATTGGTTTAAAAGGTGCTTGGTTTGGTTTAAAGCTGCTTGGTTTTAAAGGTGTTCTGTTTAAAAGGTGTTCGTTCCCTCCCTCCCTCCTTTCCTGCCCTTTTTTTTTAACCTAAGTCATCTTAGGTTAAAAAAAATAATTCTCCCCTAGTGGTAGAGGACAGATTAACCGGTTTTGCATTAATTCCTATGGGAACTAATGCTTTGACTTACAAACGGCGCCTCGACATAAGAACAAAAAACAGCTGGAACGGATTAATCGGTTTTTAGTGCATTCCTATGGGAAATGCTGATTTGACTTACGAACGTTTTGACTTACGAACATCTTCTGGGACGGATTAAGTTCGTAAGTCAAGGCATCACTGTACAAGCAATTGCTTCCACTGTGGCTCTGCTCTTACCATGAAGAAGAGGGTGGGCAAACTGTATCCCGTGTGACCCAAAACCGCTTTGCCCCCAATGCTCACTAGCTGGAAAACAGATGGGCACGAACCGGCGGTTCAGCAGTTCATGCTGGTTCGTTTTTTAGCCGAACAGGTGTCTGGCGGTTCCCAGCCCCCCTTTCTCCAGCAGGCATCCACTCAGAGGCAGAGCGCAGAGGAAGCGGGGCAGGGAAGATGGGGCACTGCCTCTGAGTACATGCCCACCAGAGGAGGCAGGGCTGGGAACTGCTCAACACCTGTTCAGCCAAAAAAATGAATGGGCACGAACTGCACAAACTAATAGTTCATGACCATTTCTACTGGGAAATAATTTTTAAAGGAAAAATTAGATGTTTTATTCTTGTCTATCCCCAGAGATGCTGTAAAATGGTTCCCACCACTCCAACAAAACAAAACACACACACACATACCAGATAGAAGCAGAATTCTGGAAAGCAGAACTGGCCAAGGGTTTCACATTTCACGGTTAGTAGAGCCAAAAAGCACTCCTGGGGGTGAAACATTGGGACCTGCAGACTTAAGAGCAGCAACGAAAACTCTCTGAGGTTGCCCACCCTGGACATGAATCTCCTCTTAATGTTTACCTCACATTTACCCTCCTGCAACGAAAGCACGCTGATCAAAATCCTATCAGCTAAGGTTGTGAGCACAACAGAAATGCCGTTAACTTTGGAGGAACACCGACACAAGTTAAGAAGTCAGTATAGGCGTTATCAGTTGCACACCAGGTCACACAACTCAGCAAACAACAAAGAACACTATGTGCACTTCTCAACGTACAGCAATTTGCTATCAGATTTTAAACCATTTGCGTTCTGCCAACATGAAAAGACAGTAGGATTTTGGCTACCCAATTTTTCCTTATTCTGTGGGATGGAAAAGGACAAGTCTTTGCCCTATAGTACCATGAAGTGGTCGATCTGTTGATACTATATAAGTTGCTCTTCCTGAAACTATTACTTCCCTGTTTGTGTCGTCGTGCATCACTTTGTATCTCCAGATTAATTCTGAATAGTATGCATGCATGTATGTATTTAGCTCGGTGAGTTAGGTTTCTGGCTGCAGAGCCACTATTGAGAGTTCAATTCCCCACTGTGCCTCCCACAAGAGCCATCCTGGGTGGCCTTGGGCAAGCTGCACAGTCCCAGGATCCCACCCACCCCAGAAGAAGGAAAGAGTAAATCACTTCTGGGTACTGGCTACCTAGAAAATCCTGAAAGGGTTGCCATAAATTAGAATTGACTTGGGGCCATGTAATTATTACTAATGATGTGTTTATTTAACAAAATTAATAAATCCTATGTTGTGTGCTAGTGAACTGTTACCTGCTAGCACTGGCTATAGATGACATGACATAGATACAGAGTTTGGTCAGGGGCCACTGCTGGTTAACCCACATCTGGAAACCAAGCAATGAGAAATGACCTCTTTCGATAAGCTGGCCTGCAGAGAAACAGAATCACCCCCTGAACAAGCTGACACGGGGCATCACTGCTAAAAATAAACCTAGATCAAGACGCAATCAGTCAGCTGCCACATATGAAACACAATATTTTAGGAGGCTGAACATGCCAATGCCTTGGGACTAGCCTTACTTGACTCCTACAATCATGTGGAAACAACATTACCTGAAACCATGCCTTGTGTCCATCAACTCTCTCTCTCTTTCTCTCTCTTGCAAAATCTACTGAAAATTCTATAGAGACTCTGAATTTCTCTAATTCTAGACCCAGCTGGAGATCAAAGACAAATTTCTGTGCGTAATCACCTCTTCTTCCCCATCAACATACCCTGACTCAACTCTCACCTAATTTCTTTTTCTAGAACCTAGTCAAGGTGCTAAATTTCTCTTATTCTAAACCCAGCCAGAAAGCCAAGGTTCATTCCATTCCATCTCTCTACGTCCCTGTAAAGAACCCTTGACCTCAGTGTCTTATACTTTTGTTGTTTAGTCGTTAAGTCGTGTCCGACTCTTCGTGACCCCATGGACCAGAGCACGCCAGGCCCTCCTGTCTTCAACTGCCTCCGGGAGTTGGGTCAAATTCATGTTGGTCGCTTCGATGACACTGTCCAACCATCTCGTCCTCTGTCGTCCCCTTCTCCTTTTGCCTTCACACTTTCCCAACATCAGGGTCTTTTCCAGGGAGTCTTCTCTTCTCATGAGATGGCCAAAGGATTGGAGCCTCAGCTTCAGGATCTGTCCTTCCAGTGAGCACTCAGTCTTATACTTGACACCCTTTAAAAAAGAGAACCTTCCCAAGACCCTAAATGTCTCTAATTCTAGACCTGGATGGACAGCTAAGATTCTTTCCCCTTCACAAACCCATCCCTGGACCCAACTCTTGCAAACAGACAGGCCTTCTCTCTCCTGTTCTGTCTCTGGCTGTCTGGAGTGTAAAAACACATATGGGATGTTTGCTGAGTGACAAGAGACAATCTCGCTGACTTTGAAAAGGAGGGAGAGGGATGGGAAAAAAAAGAGCACTGGGTTTATAGGGGGAAAGGCTACTGTGGCATTAAAGAGGTTAATGAGTTTGGCAAAGCGGAAGCAATGCCCTAAATGGCCAGGAGGGGAGAAGACTCTTTTAGAGGAATTGCATGCATTTCTCAATGTCAGGCCACAGCAAAGCGGTGAACCCCGGCACTGTGTCAGTCATTAGAAACAGGAAGATGAATCTTCATCACAAGCTTCTTGAACCTGGGTACCACAGCTCCCTCATGATAATATGGGACCCCATCATTCTTATTTCTAGGTCCTAAAAACCAGGAAGGGGAAACCTTTCAAAAGTGTGGCGCATGAGTCCAGCTATAAACTCCAGAAATTTCAATTCAGAATGCAACATCTCAATGTGAAACCAAGAGAAAAGGAAAGTAAGAAAGAAACCGGGAGATTCTGTATTCACGTCCGAAAGAATCAGGGGCTCTTAGCTGTTTGGTCTGCAATTCTCTTTATTGTTATTTATTTATTTGGGAAATTTGTCGGCTGCCCTTCAACACCTGCTTGTAGGGACACACAGAGTTAAAATATTAAAATATTTTAAAAAGATACAGGCCGCATTGTGGTCTGATACTAGTCTTAAGGGTGTAGAAATCTGTAACCACCACAAGAGAAATTTTGCTATTTATCTCCTTCGATTTTTCTTTAAAGTCCCTATTTTGCCTACGAAGATGTTTTATGTGAGATTCAAACTCAGTGGCAGGGCTTCGTACAAAATCTACCAGCCATGCTTAAAAGTCAATTCTTGTTGTTACTGTTATGAGCCGTTAAGCCGCCTATGACTTATGGAGACCCCATGAATGAATAACCGCTAAAAATATCCTGTCCTCAACAGCCCTTTCTGGATGCGATTTGTCTCAATGGTTCATATTAATTGAGAAAAGAGGGAAGTCTTTCCGCTAAATGGGGTTGACTTTATTATACAGGCTGAGAACCTAAAAAGCACCACAGTCTGGGAAAGATCAGAATTTAGCAATGCCTGGACTAGCATCTAATCCAGGAACTAATATGTGCTCTATCTAAGTATAATATTTTGGGATAGTGTACTTAATGTGATCCCAGACTCTCTTGTGTCTTGATCCACACATTTTTTTTAAAGGTGCAGAATTGCCGACAAAAATAAATAAATAAACACACACACATACACAGTGTCTCACAACGGAGAGAGCCTTATGCAATCCATTACACCATGCTTGGTTTTCAGTCTATGCCTCCCAACTTCACCCAGTCTTCCAACTTGGGCTCTTAAAAGCAAATTATGCTACAGACTGGAAGAGAGATGAGCCGGGCTGCCTTGAGGAGAAAAGCAAACATAGCAACCTGATCTCACAGAAAACCTAAACCGTCTCCATTCATGCATGGAATCCCGCAGCCATTTCTTCTCTCTCAGGCAAAAGATGTATTGTTCATGATAGAAGAGTCTCTAAAAGAAGGGAGTTAAAGGGCAAATCTGTACTATTTTCTACCACCATACACAGTTGGTATACATATATTATATAGAGATGACATTGTGTATAATATATATTGTTTTATTATAATGCAGTATTCTTCTTCTCCCCTCACCCATACTCCTTTCATCTCAGAGATTCAAATTCTGTCAAGAGAAGACTATCTCGATCTTTGTACAGAACAACGCTAATGTTGTTGTTTTTAAACTCCTTTTCAAGAGTCACTTTTCCTCTTGAAGTTATTAACAGTCTATTACACCTCAAAGTGGATTTCTGAAACAACCCTTCAACCCAGCTGTTCTCAATCTTAAATACAGAAATTGAGTTCCACTTCACACAACCAGATTGGTAAAGTGAAGGATGTAGGCCGAGCACCTTCACATGGAGTGCCGTGTGTTGCAAAAGTCAAGGCTGTGCAACTCGTTTCACATCCATGGTCCGAGGGTGTCGTTTGGTTCTCGTCTATTAAAGAAATACCCACCCAGGGCAGGGAGCCATATTAGTCTGTGGCTTGAAAAACCACAGAGAGCCTTGCATCTTAAAGCTGAACAAGTTCTGTTTTGTGGTCTCCACATAAGAAGTTGGCCAGAATCCACGTAAACAACGGCTAACAATTTAGTTAGTTGGGTGCTACAGGAAAGTTTGTCCTCTTTTCTTTTGTGGCACACTTTGACTCTCTTTGAGATATACTGAACTGCACATTTACGGCAGGTCAAGTCCCAAGATGGATCCCTCGATAGCAATTAGGGAACTTCTTTACTGATGATTCAGCTTCCATGAATCCATTGAACCCACATTTTCAACATGTTGAATAGACTCTAGCCCCACCCAGGCATTCTGAATGCATAAGCAGACAGAGAGCTGGATCTGAAGAGGAGCGCCTTGTCTAATTGTGTAGAGATGCTCCATGGGATACAAGTTCCTAATTGTGGGGAGATGCTCCATGGAATAGAGGTTCTGTTGCTGAACATCCGCTCAACCACTTGACAGTCTCACTTTGTGAGTTAGGTTCACTGCTCAGATCTAGTGTCAGAACATTCAGACACTCAACTGGAGACACTTAGTTTCCAGAGAAGATGGTGTCTTCCATGGCACTCTGTAAATGGAGGCACTGAGGCTAAATCCAATTGCAACCCCAACTAGATGAGACAAATCGAAACTTATGGGACCTACAGTACATCAGCAATGACTAATTTTGATGGGATATTCATTAGTTGCAATGAAAATTCAGTTTAGCGCTCTGTCACAGCCAAGTATTGTTTTATCATGTTTTTACTTGACTTTTTACATTTTATTTTTTATTTTCTGTAGACCTGTGGTCCCCAACCTTGGGCCTCCAGATGTTCTTGGACTAGAACTCCCAGAAGCCTTCACCACCACCTCTGCTAGCCAGGATTTCTGGGAACTGAAGTCCAAGAACATCTGGAGGCCCAAGGTTGGGGACCACTGCTGTAGACCATTTTGGTAGGCTTCAGAAAGAAGATCTGGAACTACCTCAAATAAATCACCTCTCACCCACCTATTCTCATCTATATGGAGATCTGTACTAGTGATCTCCTGCTCTCATAACAATGGCTGGATTCATACAACCTCACCAGACCTGCACAGGCAGAATATGCAAACCTGGAAGGCCACAAGAGGCCTGCCCTTAGTATAGATCAGTGGTTCCCAAGCTTGGGTCCCCAGATGTTCTTGGACTAAAACTCCCACGAGCCTTCCAAACCAGCTGTGCTGGCCAGGATTTCTGGGAGTTGTAGTCCAAAAATATCTGGGGGACCCAAGCTTGGGAACCACTGGTCTAGATGATGTGAAGTGTCTGGTTGCCACCCCGAAAGTCAGTGGATCCAGCGTTATCTTGAGATCATCAAGCTGGTGGAACTATCACAGTTATGTGTGGAAATGGGACATGATTGATTAATTTTGTGCAGGAGCGGCTAGGGAGGAGAGGAGTAAATGAGGAAGGGGGTCCTCATTTGGAGGTCCCACAAACTACATGGGCTGGCCTGCAACTAGGTTTTGTTTCTAGATCAACATCACTATGATTGCTTCCTTTCTGCCTCACTTGCACATTGCCTTTATGTCAACAAACAACGGCATGCTTAGAAGGGATTTCCCCCCTTCAGGATGGAGTTATCCTGTTCTCTCTCCCATGAGATCCATCTGCAAAACTGTAATTTGACCAAGAGTTCCATGGGAGAAGAATATTTGAACCCCACTAAACCGCATTGATTTACTAACCGCTGGTGATTGATGCTATCGCAAGATAGCTGTGCTCATGAACCCTGGAGGGCTAAATCATTGCTGAGGTTAAAAATATAATGTGAAAGATGTTTCCCATTTTCTAGTAACTGGCAGGGTGTGTGCATCTCTGTGTTTAGAAATTACATGACTTAATAAAGGCAGATTGTGACCCTGTGTTCTGGGATCTAATATATCTATCTTTCGGTATCCTTATGGAATATATATGCATTATGTCAATCTCAGTGCATTTGTTTATTTTTATTTTTAAGTCAAAACCCCATAACATTGGTTTGAAGCCACACAGTCCAAAGTTCAAATGGCTTAATTTTTAAAAGGCTGTTTAATCGCTAGCAAGCTGCTGTAGGTTAGTCTTAAGCCAGGAAGGCCCTGATCCAAAATGTGCCTCAGCCCTAAATTGACTAGATGTCTTTGGCAGACAAATGCTGTCTGAGCCTCAGGCCTCTGTGTGTGTTGTGGTGATTAAAAAGCAGACTTCACCTTACAAGACCATGGTAAAGATGGCTGAGATGACATGCGTGGAACAGTCGTAATTTTGGAGACACAGCGCAGGCACATTTTAATCTCAGTTATTTCGTTGAACATGCTATGCATGAGTTTAAACCTCACACTTTTAAAAAAAGGGTGTGTGTGGGAGCTCCTGGTCTGTTGGATCACACCTTTGAAATGCACAAAATTAGAGCCAAGTATTATGAGTGGTTGATTTTGCACTTCTTTGTTTTAGAACTAAATCCAATTGTCAGTCCCACTTAGAGGAGACCAACTGAATCGATGGGACTTCCATAAATGGTCACTTAACGAGTCCCAGTCAGTCAACCAGTGTACTCTACTTGAGGCTTACGATTGAATTTTTTTTTGCTGGTGGTTGTCTGTGGCAAATTTTACTGGTTTTAATAGCTGTACTTTCCCCTCCACTCGGTCGCCGGCTTTCTACAAAACAAAATCCATGATGGGTTGCTTTGGTAGGGTAAATATTTTGGTACAGATAAAATAAACTATGAGCCAGCCTAGGCAGGAAAATGCACAGACGGACATGCAGTCTTCTCAGGGGGCATCCAGGAAGACTCACACACTTTGCATAAAACGTGAAAGCGTCACCTTCTAATGAATGTAACTCATGAAGGCTGGGATGCAGCAGCTTGATTGTCCCATTGACAATCCGAGGCATTCTTTTGCCTCTTTAAAAAAAAAACGCACCAAAAAAGAGAGAGAGAGAGAGAGAAGAAAAGGCGTCCTTCTTTTACTTCAGTCTGTTTCAATGCCAGCACTATGGTTTTGATCTCCCTTGAATGCTGTCCCCTCATTTGGGGCTCCAGTTTTGAGAAGATTTGGATCATTGTCTGAGGTAGCGGGACGTCGGATTGATTTCGAAGCTTTTGTGTCGGCTCCGGGCTCCTGAATGAAGCTGTCATATGTGTCTATGGCTAGCTAGCGGGCTGTCCGGCTGCAAGCTGTGCTTTCTTTTGTTGTTTCGGCCTCATTGAGCTGAGGGAAGAGGCTCATTTCAGGGTGATTTACCACCACCCAAACACCAGCTGTCTCTTGGCTCTTCTAGCTGTGGACCTTCCTGCCCTCCCTGGATGCTGTCGGGAGTCTACACAAGGAAGCCGCCCCAAGTTTCCCAACCCAAAAGAATGTCGAAACCCAAAGACTGAATATTTTCCCCTGATTTCAAAGAGAAAGGAGAAATTTTTTTAGCGAAGGCGGAGGGAGGTGCAATTCAATACTTTTAGTATTTCCTTTATTGCAATAAAGCTGCAATGATCAGTCCGACTCCTCTCTTTTAGCAAATGGGGAGAGAAAAACAAATCAGAAAGTGTTAAGCAGCAGTGAGGATTCAGAATGTGGCTTGAGTAACAGGTTGGCTCAAATTCAGTAGTAAGTCGCCACTGGAGTTGGCCCATTGGTTCAGTGGAACTTACGGAAGAGTTGATTTCCCAAATCCCCACTGTTTCCGTGGACCTGCCCTAGTTGTGACATTCTGTTGGATCTCAGCCCATGTAAGTGAAATTTGGGAAGGGTCTGGTTAAAATACTCTTTTCGGTCATTTACAGAAGAAGATGGCGATGATAACGATGGTGGTTGTGGTGGTTTTAGAAATCGATTTAGAAAAATGAAATGAAAACCCCACTCAATTCCAGAATAATAGGTTGTGTCAAACCCTTGTTACCGTTTGGCTCAGGAAGAAAAGAAAAAAGAGAGAGATTAGATTTGCTACAACACTTCTAAACGGATGTAGTTGGAGCCCTTGTTTATAGGGAAGGCATTGGGAAGGTTTATAGACTCCTGTGAACTGGTGAAACCTTATTTTTTTGTGTTTGAGCTTCTTCCTGTGTGGTTGTGAGAGGTGAAATACATGCATATATATATCAACGAGGGGAGAGGGAGCGAGGCAGGCAAAGCAGTGTTCATCTTGCTAGTATCTGAATGGGAGACTGCCAGGAAATACTAGGGATATCTTGGTAATGTTAGAGAAGACTTGCATCTCAGACTCAAGCAAGAGTTAAAAATAGTGGGCTAGATGAACCAGTAATCTAGGGAGTACAAGGCAACATCCTGTGTTCTCATGTTCCTCATTGATTCCAGAGGGTTTCCCTTCACACAGGGACTATATTTTTCATTGATGGTGGATTCCACAGCAAACATTCACTGTGTAAACTGTGTATATTTTGCTTACATAGCGGTCCCTGTAGTTCTGCTTAGTTTAGCTACTTTCTGACTACAAAATCGAGGAATACAGTACCTCACCCTTGATTCATCCAGAGTTCCCTGACCCTGATCCACAGCCCTGGTTTTATGTTCAGGGGAAAAAAGTGTTACAAAAACCCCAAGGTGTCAAAACAAATTACTCACCTAACAATCTGGTGTGTGCATCTACGTGGAGCATTAATGCTCTTTCTCTGCACCAAATTTTGAAAACAGGCGGTTTCCTTTGCAAAACAGGTTTGATGTATATGCATGACTCATGGAAAAAAGCAGCCTTTCCCTCTGAAACAACAACTGACATTATAAACAATAGCCTTACAAGTGTCAACAACTCTGGAAGACAAGACCTGACACTCCCCACACCCCAGAGTTCCAGCCCCCTTCCTTTCTGGCATTATTTCAGGGTGCATATCCCCTCCCCATATGTTCTTCCTTTTGGACTCATCAGCTTGTTAAAACTGGAAGACACAGGAGTTATCATATCCTGTCCTGAATACCAGCAGCAATGGATGCCTAGTGGTTAGGGCACCCGAGGCTTCCTCTAGCTATCCCCAAGTTCCTTCCCTATAGAAAAAAGTCTTCACAGAGTGTGAGAGAAGCCTTTAGCAACCATCACATTTAAATCCATTCTCCTTCATTCATTGAAGGGACAGAAAAATCACAAGAAGGGGAGTAGAAAAGAAACAAAGGAAGACTCAGCAAGAGTTTCATGGAGAGAAGAGAGTGATGGTCACCTGAAAGGAACTGAGCAGAAACAGAAAGGATGTGCCACAGCAGCACACTTATGGGTGGGGTTGGGATGTCTTATTAGATCACGTGTCTTTGGAAGGTTCCCCAATCTGGCATTTGGACAGACACGTATTTATGTGATACAGGCCATAAGGAAGAAGTAAAGCTTCCCAGTTCTTTCCACAGATAAAAGTATAATAATGACACATATGTTGTTGTTTAGTCGTTAAGTCGTGTCCGACTCTTCGTGACCCCATGGACCAGAGCACGCCAGGCCCTCCTGTCTTCCACTGCCTCCCGGAGTTGGGTCAGATTCATGCTGGTAGCTTCAATGACACTGTCCAACCATCTCGTCCTCTGTTGTCCCCTTCTCCTCTTGCCTTCACACTTTCCCAACATCAGGGTCTTTTCCAGGGAGTCTTCTCTTCTCATGAGATGGCCAAAGTATTGGAGCCTCAGCTTCAGGATCTGTCCTTCCAGTGAGGGTTGATTTCCTTCAAAATGGATAGGTTTGTTCTCCTTGCAGTCCAGGGGACTCTCAAGAGTCTCTTCCAGCACCACAATTCAAAAGCATCAATTCTTCGGCGGTCAGCCTTCTTTATGGTCCAGCTCTCTCTTCCATACATCACAACAGGAAAAACCATAGCTTTGACTATGCGGACCTTTGTCGGCAAGGTGATGTCTCTGCTTTTTCAGATGCTGTCTAAGTCTCTCATCGCTTTCCTCCCAAGAAGCAGGCGTCTTTTAATTTCGTGGCTGCTGTCACCATCTGCAGTGATCATGGAGCCCAAGAAAGTAAAATCTGTCACTGCCTCCATATCTTCCCCTTCTATTTGCCAGGAGGTGATGGGACCAGTGGCCATGATCTTAGTTTTTTGGATCTTGAGCTTCAGACCATTTTTTGCGCTCTCCTCTTTCACCCTCATTAAGAGGTTCTTTAATTCCTCCTCACTTTCTGCCATCAGAGTGACACATATACACGGTCATAATTTTTCTCTTGCTTGTACTCCTATGGTTAAAGCATCTGACATTACAGTGACAGAAACTGTTACCTTACTAAAGCAATCTACAGCTGCTGTGGTAACACACCACTCTAATCAAAACTTGTACACCCAACCAAGTTGAGCCTTTAGGGAATAATCATCTGATAATTTCTTTGCTGGATGATTACACAGCAGAGACTCATCTCCATTTGGGCTCAATCAGGTATTCGAATGTGCCACTCAACACAGTCAAAACCCTTTGCACACCAACCACAAAACACAAAGGGGCTGAAATGTTGCTATACGCTCTGTGTAAAATAATGTACCTCTCTCTTTGTAAGTCCTATCCTTTATAAAATTTGCACATATGGGTAAGCCCCTACGAATGTAGGCTGCCAACTTTACTTCATGTGCAAAATCTCAAATGAAGCATGTTGAAAAGACTGGCAGGCTCATGTGAGGAAAGAGAAGGAAGAAAGAGAGGAGTAGCGCTCTCCTCATTTCGTTCTTTAAATTTGGGATACAGTTTTCCTCCTCTTGAAAACAACGAGACGGAAATGATGTATATGAATTCCAAGCACCTGTGTTGGCAGTGGCTGTTGCTACATGCCATCAACTCATCTCTGACTTATGGCAACCCTATAAATGAGCATCTCCAACATCTCCTGTCCTCAACAGCACGGGTCAGCTCTTGTAAACTCAAAGCTGTGGATTTCTTTAAGGAGTCAGTCCATCTAGTATTTGGTCCTCCTCTTTTCCTGCTGCCTTCAACCTTTCTCAGCATTATCATCTTTTCCAGAGAATCCTGCCTTCTCATAATGTACCCAAAGGAGGACAGCCTCAGTTTCATCATTTTTGCATCCAGAGACAGTTCAGGCTTGATTTGTTCTAGGACCCACTTGTTTGTCTTTTTGGCAGTCCAGGGTATCTGCAAAATTCCACTCCAGCACTATATATTTTAAACAATTTTTTTTCCTGTGAGCTTCCTTTATTATCCATCATTCACACCCATACATAGTGATTGGGAATGCAACAGTATGGATGATCTTGGTCTTGGTCTCCAGTGGCACATCTATGCGTGATGATCTTATCTAATTCCTTAATTGCTGCCCTTCCAGGTCTCAGTCTCCTTCTGATTTCTTGGCTGCAGTCTCCGTTTGGATTGATGACTGAACCAAGGCATATGAAATCTTTAACAACTTCAATTCCTTCACTGTCAACATTAAAGTTGTGGAGTTCTTCTGCACCATCTTCAAGGGTAACGGCCTCATGAGCAGAAAAGAATAGATAGTTCCAGTGCTGACAGAGGTGGCAGCTACTAGGCAGCAGTGAAAGCTGATGGTAACAATGACGGAGGAGGCAAAAATGGTGACACTCAGGCTAACTTCTGTTAGTACAGTGCAGGAGATAACAACGGTAAACCCCTGCTGAAGTTTTCTTACCTTGAAACCCCTATGATGAGACAGTGTTGGGAGGATGGGGGGGTCTCCTAAGGATACGCTAGGCTTTATATCCTTTGCAACAGAATTCTAGGCAAAATAGATACATTAAGCACATGGATTTAAATAAATATTGTTGAAGAAAATTTATATAGAAATATTTTTATTTGTGGTGTTTTTCCCCCCATGCAGATTAACACCAAAGGTCACTGGGGGCTGCAGGATAGGAAGACGTCTTTAATCTCCCCAAAATCACCACTACTGGTAAATTCACCCCAGCAATGGTGATTTTTCAGAAATTAAAGACTCCCTCCCCCCATCCCCAGCTACACGAGGAAGGTGGTTTCATGGGAGCCTCAGGATCGGGGGGGGGGGGGGATGTTTTTTTTTTTTTTTTAATTTCCAAACAACTGCTGCATAGCATACCTGCATGAAAAGGACTTCAACCTGTGCCTTTTGTTTTTCTTTTTCATGTTTAGGGTGGCTGGACAGCTCAGTGAGTTAAGTATCCAGCCGCAGAGCCAGAGATTGGGAATCTAATACCCAACCATGTCTCCTAGCAGAAGGAGCCTCTGGGCACCCCCAAAAGAATCCCACCTGGGTACTCTCCACCTAGAGAACCCTGGGAAGGTGCATCATCATCATCAATATTTATTATTATTATTATTATTATTAGTAGTAGTAGTAGTAGTAGTAGTAGTAGCAGCAGCAGTAGCGGCGGCGGTAGTAGTAGTAGTAGTAGTAAATTTTAACTTATGCACTATTTCTAACACACATTGTTGTACCCATTTTCCTTACTGACTTAGGTGTATCCGTACACCTGTTTCTACAGTGCACATTTTTTTTAAAAAAAATGCATGCATCGTTTTGTGAATTTGTTTAGTTCTCCATAATATACTATACAAGCCTTGCAACCTGGCACATTTATGAGGCAGGTTGCACTTTTGACTCACAAGGAGCCTCTGACGGTGCTGATGAATAATTTATACAAAAGTCCCCAAAAGACCAAAATTCTTTTCCATTTCTACCTCTGGGAACCTGCAGGGACCCAATGCATTTATCAGATTCCCTGCATCTGGAAGAGATTCCCCATGCAGGGTAACGTAGTCTGGGTTCATGTCTCCTAAGCTACCACTGTTTGTTTGTTTTCTTAAAAGGCTGGCAGGAAGATTCACAGAATATACTTTGGCCACATCACAGAGGAAATTATTTCAGTTTTTTAAAAATTCAAAGCACTCATTTCCCGCCTCTCTGCTCACTGGGGCTCCCAAATTATCCCCCAGCCCTTCATCGGAACATCTGCACGGAGTCAAAATCACGCCAACATAGGCACACCAGCAACGAGAGACGTATATGTAAATCCTCTTTGGCAGGTCTCCCCACACGGCAGGTGCAGGGAGCATGTAATCATCCAAAGGATCAATGCAATTTCCTATAATTACTACACACTGGTAGTAAAAACCTGGGAGCAACTGCTGGAAAGCTCAGTGGTTTAGGTCTCTGGCTTCAGAACCAGAGGTTGGCACTTCGATTCCCCACCGTGTCTCCTTAAGAGGGGCTGGACTCGATGATCCAGCGGGCCCCTTCCAGCTCTGCAGTTCTAAGATGACAGTGATGATAATGATGATGATTATACAACTGTCAAAAAAATTAATCCAGGCATTACTTGCTTAATAAACCTTCCAACATTTCCCATTGTTCCCTTCCTCTCCCAAACCAGTAATAACCCTTCAACTGGTTTCCCGATTCACTCCCTCTCTCAGAGCTTAGAAATTACAGTGTTGTTACCTCTGATTAGTTACTTTCTGAGATAAGAAGAATGTGATAAAGTCACGTTTCAAAAGTAGTGCAAAGAGCAGGGGTGCAGCTACGTCAGTGAAGTAAAAAGTTTGCCAGTTACTTTCAATAGTTACTTTTCAAAGGCATTTTACTGCCTTTTTAACAGGATTTCTCCTCACATTTTATGCCATCCATTTTCAATCATGTCCCTGCCTCAAAAGTAAAGGAAAGTAACAAAAATTCAACCAGTAGCTCCACAAGCAATATAAAAAGTTACTTTTTGAACTCGAAAACACGTTAACGACCATGGACTATTTTGGAAGCATAGGAACAAGTGAGAGGAATCGATTATTTTTCAACTAACTTTCCAAATTCTGGCATAAATATGTGTAATTAATAAACACACACGTGCACACAAAGACACACACACACACACACGTATGCACGTATATACTTTAGGTATGTACATATATACATATAATCTACAGCAAATTAATTGGGAATGCAAGATTTGTACAATTTAGGTACAAATACTCAACGTATATTTCACACTCCTTCAGAAAAACACCATATTTTTGATGCCAGAAGACGACTCCACTTCTTCATTCTTGCTCAGCTGGACGGCAACCTGAACATCACATCAGTAGCTGGTGCGCACACGCATGTATGCACACATATACACAGAGGAAGAGAGAGAGAGAGAGAGAGCCCTTCTTTTCCTTTCTCTCTCCTTGAAATGGCCCTTAGCTTTTCCCGTTGCCCTCTCTTCTTAATGGAGGGTCCTTCCCTCATTAGTCCTTCCTGTCAAATGTTCAGACACCAAAGGTCAGCAGCGGCAACAGCATTCCTTGCATACACTTGTGTCAACCTGAGAGGCTCTCACATCCATCACAACCTCAAGGTTGGGGAGAAAGGAGGGAAGGTAGAAACGGGGGGCATCACTCCCCCACTTCTCTCTTCTCTGCGGCTGAACGTTAAGACGGGCAACTCCATCTTTCGTCTCTCGTGGTGGAGCGGACAAGGCCAACCGATGCGGCAGTAAACAGCAGGGTTACCCCCTATGTGATCAGAATGCTACCTCCTCTTCCTCCAAAGGCTGATTGTCATCACATCTAGGACAACCGTCACATGAGGGGGCAGAGAAACGTTCTCCTTCACTTTCGTCTTCCTCCTCTCTACGCAGGAGGAGTACGGGGCCTCATCGAGCTGCAGCATCAGAACGAGATTTTGACTAAACATTAGCGAGAACTTTCTGACAGCAAGATCGTATTGACCTGGGATTGGATGACCTCTTCAGGTGACCGTGCCCTCCTTCAATGGAAGCGTTGACGAGGAGGCTGGGTGGCTCTCTGTCAGGAAAACATTAGCCAAAGACTAGTGATGGCAGGAGGTTGGACTAAATGACCCTCAGGAATCCCTTTCAACTCTGTATTTTCTATGAAAGGACCTAGTCCCCAATTCCTGCCTGGGTGCAAACAAACTGGCACCATAAGATAAATCATATGCGTTCATTATTCATTCCGTCCTTAAAATATTTCAATTCCAGCCTATATCAAGGCAGGATGCAGACAAGTAAAGGGAGTGAGATAATTTAAAATGGCAGGAACAGGGCGAGTCGTATCAGAACCCAACACTAAGTCCCAAAAGCCAGGATCCCATGGCCTTTATGGCTTGGGTGAGCAGCCAAGTTTTAACCTGGCACTGAAACAAGGCTAATGCGGACACCAAACCAGCCTGGAAGGGGACAGCGTTCCACGAGAAGGGCCCCCCACATCAAGCCGCTTTTGCAAAGGGACTGATTTTAATGCTTAAAACAGGTGCATAAGCTGACACATGCATTCTTACACTTAATGAGATCCCAAGCTACTTATGTCAAAACGTGAACAACCGGTGGTTCTGACATCATACTTTTCCTTTTCTTCCTTCCTATTATTTTCTTCAAAGAGCCTGCTGAAACTTGAAATAGATTTCCGGAGCTGCCACGGCCAATACTCAAATCTGTAGTAGACCTTAATGTTTTATTTCTTCATTCCTAAAGACAGCCATATACCAGGCAAAATCCAAAGAAACAAAACAAAAACCAAAAAACACAACAACAACAAAAGACCAAAACCTGTGGCACTATTATATTTTAATGTGAGCTTTCGTGGACATGTCCACTTCGTCAGACATATGGAAACAGAATGAAATTGTGACACACTATACTGTATTATGTTTCCCCTTTTTTTCTTGCTGGGGGGGGCACATTGCTGCCTTGGCCCAAAGTGTGTAGGAAATGGTGCAATTTGCCCCAGCTGCCCAAATGTCCAGTCACAGCTCTGGGAATTATCAAGATCACACCAGAGATGGAGGGAGAATTTAATTCTTCCCTTTTCCCTTAGAGTCAAACTGGCTGAGTAAATTCTGCAGTTGTAATCCCCACCCGCCACCCCACAGAAAGGTAACTTTTCCAAGTTCCATACACCTTCTTATCCCTTCTAATGCAGGCTTCCTAGCATTTGAATTTGAATTTTTAAATTTCATTTTCTGGTCCTTTCCGGTCTTCCTCTAAAGATGCTGTTTGCAATTTCCACTTGCCATCATTCGGGGGCCAGCAGTAAATACTTCTCTCCTTCTGTTTCTTCTCTGCCCCCATCCACCCTCACTGCTCCTCTTCCCCCCCATTTTTTTTTTAATTTAAAAAAAAAAACCCACCTCCTCTCCCAACCCCTTCCTCCTCTCCCTCGTATTTGTCCTCGACAGATGCAGGAATTAAACAGGCCCCCCATATGCCAGGCTTCACTTGTTCGCTGCCGCTCTCCCGGCCATCTGGCCGATTTGATCAAGCCGAGGGTGGGTGGGTGAGGGGTAGTGGGGGATGATGGAATAAGGAGAAAGGTAAAGTCAGACACAAAGAGGAGGAGGTGGAGGTTGCTAGCTCCCCCCATCTGCCACTTGGCCAGACTCCCAGATAGATCAGTAAGGGAGAGCGGCAGAACCCAAGACGAGGAACCCAAACAGAGGGCTGTTTATTTAACCTGTTCAGATAGATCAGCTCAGACGGGGCTCTTTTGCCAAGAGGACCGGAGTCCTCCCCTGAACCAGGCAGCTTCCCGCAGAGAAGCCTTTGGCCCTATGGGGGAAGGGGGAAAAAAAGGATTTCCCTTTCCCACGATGAAGAACCAACGGAGAAGGCTTTGCAGGGGGTGGGTGATGGGGGGGGGCAGCGTCGGAGAGGAACACTGCTGCCTCCTGTGAGCATTGCTCTGGCGGCTGCTGAACTGAAGAGGTGGAAAGGCGATCTTGTCCACCCCAGGACATCATCAGAGAAAATAACAGAGCGGCTTTATATACAGCTGTGTTTTGCAGCAGCAAATCGGAGCTGCACGGGAAGCCCCCAAGACCGGGCTGGCCGTTGACCAAACCGAGGCGGCTGGCCTCAGGCAGCAGAGCACTGGGGGCAGCAGGAACTCCAATGTTGATCCTTGCCCTCCCACACCGCCAGGATCAAGAGAGCTTGCTTTGGTGCCAAATGCCCCCCCCCCCGGGATCCTGAAGGGAAACCCTCTAACCTGGACGTTTACTGGAGGAGAAAGCACTATGGATGATTTGCCAGAGACCGATATGGCGGACCCATGGATGTGGGTTTCTGATCGACAGGTGACTGCAGCCTAAAATGGTGTGGAATTCACTGCCACAACGTACGGAAAAGGCGGCCGACTTACATGGTCACCAAAGGGTGGTTTACAATTTAATTATAAAGGCCGCACATTGCTTCCCACACACACTCCAGCAAACTGGGTGCTCATTTTACCGACCTCAGAAGGATGGAAGGCTGAGTCAATCTTGAGCCAGCTGCCAGAATCTGCGAACACCGACCGTGAGCAGAGTTTTGACTGCAATATTACCTTTTAACCACTCCTTAAGTTTCCTAAGTCTTGCCATGGAGAATGTGCAGCATGGTAGGAAATGGGCTGATAGAGCACAAGCTTTCACAGAAGATCAGACAACTTCTCTGGAGGAAAGTTGTGCACTTTAGAGCTTAAGATGGGAAGAGGAGGCAGGAGTTTGATGGGAAACCCTCTCTGGACAAAGAGGGGCCCCTATGAAACTCTGAACATGCTCATTGTTACTGTTCCTTATTATCCTCCACATCAATTTCCTTTCACGAACTGGATCCTAACTGAAGACTGGAGAAGGTGGCGCCAAGTGGGCTTGGTTGAAAGAAGAAGTTGTGAGTCTCCAAGTTCCAGGGTGACCTCGTGATTTGAGTGTTGGGCTATGGCTCAGGAGATGCGAGTTCAAATCCCCACTTGCCCATAAAACTCACTGGGAGACCTTGGGCTAGTCCCAGAGTCCCAGCCTGACTTTATCTCACAGGGCTGCGATGTGAGGATAAAGTGGTGAGGAGCAAAAGCCATCCAGGCTACCTTGAGCTCACTGGGGGAAAGGTCGGAGGTAAATGCAAGAGACAAAGAAATAAATTATAGTTGGAAAATGACAATGACGATGAGGATGATTTACACTTCCAGGCCCCCGGGGGGGGGGGGGGGGAGAGAAGGGAAGGCAAACAGAAAGAGAAGAAAACATAAGGGATACACTGAATTAATAATAACAACAATAATAATCTTGGAACTGCAGAGCTGGAAGGGACCCTATGGATAATCGAGTCCGGCTCCTGTCAAGGAGGCACCGTGGGGAATCGAACTCCCAACCTCTGGCTCCACAGCCAGATAGATTCCTGAACCACCGAGTTATCCTGCACTCACTCTTGCTACTGAATCCACAGATAACATCGTTCCCTGTGGATGCAATACTAATGCTTATGAGCCATTAAGCAGATGTGAACTCATGGAGACCCTTCCAAGATTTTGTACGTATCAAGTACTGAAAGCGATCTGCCCATTGCCCCTTCTGGTGGCATTCTGGGGCAGTGCAGCTTGCCCAAGGCTGCACAGGTGACAGGGCACTTAAAGCCACACACACACGCTCTCTGGGTGACCTTGACCAGCCTCTCTCCAGGACGTCAGAGTGGCCAGAGGGTCCAACTCACTAAGCTATACCACTTCTACACTGTGGATCGTTAGCAGAAAAAGAAATATACTCACAACAGAGGTACCCTGGCTCCAGTCAGCAGGTGGCTTACATGGCCCGTTCTTGCAAAATCTAACATCCTCCGAAGACTCCACAAAACATGTACTGTTGCTTCATTACACTTTTACACACGAGCGTGAGCACATCCAATGTCAAGCAAATCCAAGGGGCCATGGCGGGAGGGGGGGCCAGAGACATTAAAAAAGCAGAATATGAGCTCAGTAGCTCTTACAGTGGGCTCCTCTGAGTCAGGCCGCAGGGATAATTGCCATAACCCCTCCCCACATCAGATCATGACCGGGGAGAGCTGCTCCCTAGCCACCCACGGCTGCATGAGCGGCAGATGGGGACCGGCAGGGCAGCCCTGCTTAGCAAAGTGGGAGACGACAAGGCTAGCTGCATGCAAATGAACTGGGACCCAGGTGCGGTTGTGGTCCCCCGGCGGGAGAAGCAAGCTGGGGTAGGAGGCGGTTAAGGCCGAAGGAGGAGATTGCAAAGAAGAAGAAGGGTGTTTGTGCTACAGTGTGTTATTTATTTAATGTCAAGATGATCAGGGATGGAGAAGAATCTTTGAAATCTGTAGCAGCACTTCCCCGCTGAAGAGTCGGGCATTCGGAAGCACACAAACAGAGCGGAGGGCAGAGAGCCGAGACCCAAATGGCCCGCTGATGATATCAAAGTGCCCCGGAACTCTGCCGCGAGAGACACTTTTCCTTCATTGTGTTTCCACAAAATATTTTATTTGGAGTATAGAGAAGAGGGGAATGGGGTTTATGCAGAAGTGGTCAAGATAGGATACTTCTCTAGAGGAACCACGGATTTAAACCAAAAACACGGCATCATGGTTCCAACTGGGTTTTCTGTGCAAAGAAAGGGGATGGAAGTAACCCAGTGGGAAAAGACAAAAGAATAGATATGGGACAGGATGCCATCTCCTGCCATAAAAATCTGTGAATGGGGCAGGATAACGCCACAGTAGAACAGCTTTCTAGTTCTGCAAACTGAGGTTTAAATCCATCTGTTTGTCTCAACTAGAGCAGACTTACTGATCAATGGAATCTGTGTTCATTCACATTCATTCAATGCATCTATTCGAGCTGGGATTACCAATCGGATTTGGTAATTGTCTCTTATTTTCCCACCCTTGTTTTGCTCTCGGATGGGATCGTTCCTGCTCATGTGAGCGGTGAGGTTCAGAAGCAAGAGGCTGGACTTGGCATGCATTCATTGACTTGTGTGTCATGTAGGGATGTCTGTTGAAAAAATTTTGTATAAACAAAACGGGATACGTAATTACGGTTAAAAATAACAGAAAGCATTCTGCCCTTCCTTCAAGGAACTCAAACAATGAATGACACAGAGGATTATCTCAGCATCCCTCAGGTAGGAGATGTTGGGGCCATTGCCTGGCATGTTTATATAGGGCCACATACTGGAGACAATTCTTCACACATCACCTTATAAGGTTCATTATGCAATTTACATAATCCTGATTCAGCCTATATTTTTTTCATATTGTTTACCCTGTTTCCCTGAAAATAAAACCTAACCTGAAAATAAGCCCTAGTATGATTTTTCAGGATGCTCGTCATATAAGCCCTACCCCAAAAATAAGCCCCAGTTGAGTGAAACCCCGCCCTCCACCCTGGTGCAGCAACCTGAAGAAGATGACGGGACTGTATTTGAATAAATGTAGATCATTGTACATGAAAAAAATAAAACATCCCCTGAAAACAAGCCCTAATGCGTTTTTTGGAGCAAAAATTAATATAAGACCCTGTCTTATTTTCGGGGAAACACTGTATTTATTTATTAGTTTTATTTATTTATGGCCATGGCCAAACAAGGGTTGAGAATAGATGGGTTAGACCAGGAAAGAACAACCTAAACCTGGGGGGGGGAGGGGGGGCTATAGAAAAAGGGACCTACACCTTTGTACAGAGCAACTGGGAAAACGTGAAAAGGGTAAATGGAAAAACAGAGCAATTCAATATTTTTTTTTCCTTTGGATGTCTTGTAAATGCCACCCCCTTCTTTTTATCTTTATTTTAAATGAGTCTAAACAAGCTACTATGGTACTCTGGCTCACTAGCACAACACAGATGTTTAAAACCATCTCTGCTACACTCTTCCAGCTGCAAGCGCGATGAGAAATCCACGAGACAAAAAGTTATGAACTATCTGCCCCATATTCACTGCGCTATAGACATAAGCAACACATGTGCTGGAGAGACAATATAGGGCAGGGGTCCCCAACTTTTTTCACCCCGCGGACCGGCTGGGGAAGGCAGGGCACCCCCCGCACTCGTGCGCATGTGCGAACAAGCGTACGCTCTCTCTCGCACAAACGAGCGTGCTCTCGTGCGCATGTGCAAACGGTGCACATGCAGGTGCACGTGCGCTTGTGCGCATGCACAAACGGCGGCACAGCACTTGCACGGGCACATGCACACTCCTGCGCATGCACAAACAGCAGCGCGGCACTTCTCTGGGCGCGCTTGCGCTCATACACATGCGCAAACGGCAGCACAGCGCTCGCACGGGCACGCTGGAGCGCGCGTGCATGCGCAAACAGGCTGTGTGGGGGTGAGTGCGTGCGGGGCAGGAGGTCTCTCTTCACGGCCCGGTCCGGGTCAGGCCACGGACCGGCATGGGCCGCGGACCGGGGGTTGGGGACCTCTGATATAGGGTGTGTGTGGGGCGGGGGAGAGAGAGAGAGAGAGACATCATGCGACAGACTTGTGTTGCAATTTACCGTAGGCTGGGTTGGGCAAACTGGAGCCCGGGCAGGTCCCTCCTGTTTGTTAAAGAAAAAATAAAAATCCTTAAAAGCATATAACAAGCTCAGGAGGGGGCAAACTTCTGTTTAAATGGAGAATTATGCACCACCACCCCTTTTTGGCCTTCTGGCGATGCAACCTGATCTTCTCGGGACAATGTTTTTTTTTGCCATGGTGCCATGAGGCAGAGGTCTCAGATCAGGGTGAGCCCCCCCATCCAATGGGTCCAGGATTCCCGGAAGTTGTGTACTCTGGCTTTAGGTGTATTATAAAGAAAGAATACATCTACCATGCCATTGTACAAAGACATTTGCTACTTCTGTTCATTTATAAACTTGTCAATTGGTGCCACAGAATGATGGACTTTCATGTTCCAAAGGTTTTTCAAATGTAACTCCCAGGGTCAGGGCAGGACTTTGTACACACATGTGAGCACACACCCAGCTACGAAACACACAATCATCCTCATCTTAGAACTGCAGAGCTGAAAAGGACACTATCAATCATTGAGTCCAGTCCCTGTCAAGGAGGCCCAGTGGGGAATCGAACTCTCAACCACTGAGCCAACCCACATCATTCTGATAAAGATGTGTCATGAGCACACAACTGGAAACCACTAAAAGGAGCAAACTTTGCACCGCAAACAGTCAATGAAATTGGCTGCTAGTTTCCTGAAGTGGTCAGAGGACTGATTCAAAGCTGCAGTCAGGAATCGGACGAACAAAGTCTTGATCCTAAGGTGGGATGCAAGCTTGGAGGGGTTGAGCTCAAGCCTTAAGGTCCTCTACCAGAGCAGAAGAGAACAGCATCAGTTCAGCATTGATCCACAGGACTAAACAGCCTCCAGATTGCTACATGTAAGCATGGGATCCAGGGCCACGAAAATCTATCCTGCATCCAACTGTGGGTCCACAGCTTCAGCTTGAACACACCAGGAATCTCGTGTGAATTAACATTTCATGGCCTAAACCCAACAGCTAGTTGCAACGACACTAGACACTGCAACCACCTTTCTCCTAAAACAAGGACACAAGGCAGTTTAGTTTTGTACACTGCACTGGAGTAGGTCCACTGAATCAGTGGGGATTTGGTAAGTCAACTCTGCCAAGGTTCCATTAATTCAAATGGACTTACTTCAGTACAATTTACTACACTAAGCAATATGACTTCAGCCACTGAGTGAACAGCAGTTAGGTGAGTGTGGACAGCACAATTCAACAACTGATTCAACAGGTCTAGTTGGAACAGGCAAGCTGGCTGGAGTGAGCCAGTATACAGCTGCAGAATCAGAGATTTGGAGGTTAACTCCCCACTGTGCATCCCAGGAGAAGAGCTAGTCTATGTAGCCTTAGGCTTGCTGCATCTTCTCAGAGTGCCCCCAGGAAAGGGGAATGGTAAACCACTTCTGAGTGCTCTATACCTAGAAAGCCTGGAAGGGATTGTTGTAAGTTGGAATCTGATCTGATGGCATGTGATTAATATAATTTGTATGATTACAGTACACACCATGCAGTGAAACTCTAGCAATTGCCAAGCCCAGTTTCCTATATTTATCTCTTTATTTGCATTTCTATCAATATCTGGATATATTATTGACTGTATTCCCAATCACTATTATTATTTTAAATGATTATTTAAAATATTTTACCCCACCTTTCTCCTTAAAAAGACCCAAAGCGGAACACTATGTACTGGTGTGAAAGCTGGACAGTGGCGAAAGTGGACAGAAAGAAAATTGATTCATTTAACTATGGTGCCGGAGGAGAGTTTTGTGGACGACTGCTTGGACTGCCAGAAAATGGGTCCTAGATCAAATCAATCCTGAACTATCTCTGGAGGCAAAAATATTGAAACAGAGGCTGTCCTCCTTTGGGCACATCACGAGAAGGCAGGATTCTATGGAAAAGGCAACCATCCTGGGAAAGGAGGAAGGTAGCAGGAAAATAGGAGGACCAAATACAGGATGGGTTGACTCCATCAAGCAAGCCACAGCTTGAGTCTAAGAGCGGAGCAGGGCTGTTGAGGACAGGACACTTTGGATATTGCTCATTTCATAGGGGCACCATATGTTAGATATGACTTTGTAGCCTGCAACAACAACAACATACATATGGATATAACTATAAATACAATACTGTGTTTCTTGTTTACACTTCCTCCCTTTTCCTCATGTCCTATACACAATATTTCAACTGACTACTATCACGCTAATTAAGGTATTTTAATTTAACAAATTTTCGCCTGAGTTGTGCTTGACAACTGCTCTTTTTCTCTCTTTGATGGATGACATATTACTTCCTGCGGCTTCTCCTTTGGGTTAAAATAAAGAGGAAGTGGGACTGGAGGAAGAGCCACGGAATCAGGTTTGGTCTGCTGTTGCTTTAAAAAAAAATTAAGCTGCATTTCCCCGGCGCTCTGTAACAACATCTCCCCATTATAGTTACACAACATAAGAGAAGATTGAAGAAGTTGACCCAAAGGGTGACAACAACTGGGGATACAAGCGCTCAGCTGTAGGAAATCTCTTCTGTTATGAGAGTACTGTGGAAGCAATTATGGGGACAATAATGGATGGGTTCTAGTGATATATAAGGAAATAATCCCACGGTGGAGGAGAACCTTCTGGTGAGATCATAAACCACAAAGAGCAGGACTGGTTTATGATGTCAGCAGATTTCCCTGGATGGAATGAATTCATTTTCTCAAATCATTTGTTATGCCTCATTATTATGGGGCTTTCCTTTCAATTGGTCTCCTTGTCTTAAATGATATATCATTGACCTCAAACTGTCAGCTTCAACTTTTCTGAGTTCTGGTTGTGCACAGCACAGTAGAAAGTCTGTTGTCCTTCCAAGAAAGTCTGAGAAGAACTAATTCTGTTTGGCAGAAAGAAATCCGCACCCAACGTTTGGGGTCCATCTATCCTGAACGTCAATCAGAACAGTCACCAAAATATATATAACAAGGGCCATTCATCCCAAGGTTCCCATAGAGAGCTTCTTTCTGCTTACAGTTGCACTAAGGAGAGTTATTCTAACTTTAAAATTAATCCTCTGCTGTATATATGTATTTAGTTAAACCGAAGTGCCTTGGGATCAAAAACTAATAAGACTGTCAAGATGCATCAATGAGTCGCTGACTCAGCATTTCCAAGATACATTGGCTCAGGTGCGCTTCTAAGAACAACACAATGGCCCAAATCCTGTCACTTGGGATAGTATATCACACTAAAGTAGGCCCATTGTATCCAAGAGGATTTAGTGAGTCAACTCCTCCATAAGTTTCAAGGATGCAAAACAGGCTTACTCTACTTGCAAGCTGCTATGCTAAAACAGGTCTATTTGAATCAATGGGACTTACGAAGGAGTTGACTTCTCAAATCCCCAGTTATTCCCTAGGCCTACTTCAGTGCAGTTTATTATGCTAAGCAATAAGATTTTGGTCTATATAGGTGCTGCTTTCTGCCAGTGGAAAGAAGATCAGTATTATTAACCTCATTATGGAGACCAAAGAAAAATGGATTCCCTAAGACCACTTAGTGAATGTACTCAAGTAGCAAGATTTGAATCAAGTACTTCCATAATCACAGCCTCGAGGTCAAGTCAATACAGCACACTAGCTCATATTCCATACTATTTCTAGTACAATATTGCTTCCATATTGCAAGCTGCCCTGGTGCTTGTTGGGAGTTTCCTTTTTGAACAGGAAGCTAGATGGAGCTAGGCCTATGCTAGGTTACGAAGCCTTCTAGCTTAGGTATTTCTCCCAGGTGAGCCACATTTAGGTGTCTGTCAGCAAGAACTCCTAGAATGGAGAATTATGTGATCTGTAATCCAGAAACACCAAATGGAACATCTCTAACAGCAGTCACATCTGGAGAACTGTAACACCCACATATTATTGTGACAATTTGTTTGGTCCTAATACATGTTCACATCACCACCAGGGAGAGAGACAGAGAGAGAGAGAGGAGGAGATATGTGGTGAGGGGAGGCATATCAACCTAATATCCAAAACTGAAACACTAACAGGAGAACTTTCTTCCCTCTGAAAAAGTCCTTGCTCATTTGTCTGAAAAATGGTATCCTCTCTCCAAACCCATCCCACCCCACCTCTACACTTGTCAAAACCTCATGAATGAGTTCTGCTAGATCTTCAAAAGTAGAAATTGAAAAGTTGGTCTCAGTCACTCTCTGCTGTCAACTTAAAATTCTGAAGAAGAAACTATTAAACATACCAGCTGACTCTCTCTGTAGGCTTCAGAAACAACAATCCCTTCCCATTTTATTCATTACCAGCAAAACATGTATAAAGTTACTTAAGTGTAAGAGGAGAATGATGCTCCACAGATGAAATGGATGCAAGTAAGAACAGGTGGTAATAATAATAATAATAATAATAATAATAATAATAATAATAATAATAATAATAATAATAATAGCAGCAGCAGCAGCAGCAGCAGCAGCAGCAGCAGCAGCAGCAACAACAACAACAACAACAACAACAACAACAACAATAATAATAATAATAATAATAATAATAATAATAATAATAATAATAATAATAATAATAATAATAATAATAAAAAACAACCATGTTCTTGCAAAACAAAACATCCTAATGTACTTATTTTTGCAAATCAAGCTTGGCTGGGTTCATGTGATATTACTTGTTGCCCCTCATTATGTTACAATACCATCTTTATAAAATTATAATATCCTGCCTTTAAACTGTGCTTCTGAAGGTCCCAAAGAACATTTCCTAAGTAATCCTTGGAACAAGCTTGTAAAAGAAATAAGTATTATTACCCCTATTACGCAGATGTGAGGCCAAAAGAGTGGATTCCCTAAGACCACTTAGTGAATTGATGGAAGCAGGAAGATTTGAATCAAATACTTCTTGGGTTATAGCCTAGATTTCAAGCCAGATCTTAAAACACTACATCACACTAGCTCTCACTGCTACCTTGTGAGGCCTATGGTATTTTTAATCCAATGTTGCTTTCATATCGCATTTCCATTTCTTTTTATGTTTCTTCTGTTTCCCACATCTCCGTGATTAGCTTATGATCTCAAATCTGCACGTTGCCCTACACTGTTATCATGAAACATGTGATCATTCACATGACCCCTTTCTAATGCTTTCAACAAGTATTTTGCCAGTTGGGTGAACCTAGGCAGATGTGAACTTGGTCAAGGCCTGGATGGGAGACCTCTTGGGATCATCGTATATGCTGCCTCAAATTCCATGATAGAAAATTGATACTAAACAAACACAGAGATAAACAAATAATCCAACAAGAAAGGTTATTTTCTGCTTTTGGAGCTATAAGCTTATGAAGCTCCACAACGTTGCCTGGAAGTTGAGTCATGGCAATTGGACTTATTTCTGGTTAGGTTGAAACATTTTGCTACTCATCCAAGTAGCTTCTTCTCTCAGCAAGGTGGATGCTGGTCAGTATCTAGATGACAGTCCAACAGGAAATGGCAAGGATCTCTAAGTACAGCTGGGAAAGAATCTTGTCTAAATCCCTTCTTTACAGACCTTCTGCCCATCAGAGTTGACAATAACGGACTAGCAGGCCAATGGTCTGACTGGGTATACGGCAGCTGCCTACGTTGCTATGGTACGTCAATCAATATGTTTGTTTTCTTGTCAAACGCAGAGAGAGAAGAAACATAGCAAGCTCCTCTGTGTTTCTTGGGAGCAGCAGGCCATGGAGGAAACTCAAGAAGGCTGGCCACTGCCAGAAGCTTGAATGCCATTCCAGAAAGACTGGGATCTCGTGGCATGAAGCCCACCATATTCTCTTGAGACTCAAACATCCACGCCAGAGAACTCGGCTTCCTGCACTTAATAACCAGCAGTATTTGCAGACCTTCTGACAAACACGAGCTGCTTTAACAAAACCCACACTTGACCATAAAAGCTTCTGAGCTTCTCTGGGGTATCTTTAAGGAACTAAGAGCCTCCGAGGCCCCAGGGGCAACATTACATGCGGCCAACAGCCACTCTGCCTCCTGCCAAAATTCTTCTCTGCTCTTGTTTTTACTAGCGAACACAGCGTCTGCAAAAGATGTTTTTACAACCTCGTTTTGGGTTTTATGAGATTATTCTATCTCAGCAAAAGCAAACTGAACAAGCTGTGTTGTCTTGTACCATCACTTATTCGCCAAAACAGTTGTGTGGTGGGGCAGCAAAGCAAATGTATGTGTGACACTGCAAGTGTGTGCGAGTGTGCGCGCATGCGGTGGCCTGTGTTGGTGTGTTTTCCTCCAACCTTCTTTTTGGTTTCCATCACCCTCTACTAACTGCAGATTTCTAGATAGACAGGAAATTGCTGTAAACAAAATCCTTCGCTTTCCTTTACCAGCTTTCGTCAAGAGACAGGGTTTAGGAAAGGGGCTTTTTGGTGAGGAATTCTGAGTCATCGGTTCCTAGAATTTTACAGTCAAAGATGAGAGCAAAAGATGGTTTCAGAGATTACGATGACCCACACAGTTCTGAATGGTATTTCCTCTGTTTAAGGTGCATGTTGTTATGAATAGTAGAGAGAACAGTGAAGCAACAAAATGAAGAGAAAAAAAGAACAGCCATGCCGATGAACTGATTTAATGATGTATCAGGGAAGCAACACTTCCTTCCAGATGACACTCTCTCTGTGATCTCATAAAGCACTTGGTCTTCCAGAGTTGCAAGAGCAGATGTTACTCCTGCTCTGTCACTTCTACAATTCCATTCAAGGAAGGAAGCCAGCTCAGAAACCTGGTACCTGCTATACAAAGTCCTTGTTATTTCACCTCCTGTAGTCCCTCCTTCGGTTGATCTGTGACTGTCAGGTGAGAGAGTAAGGCAGGCATCACTCTGTTGATCGCATTTTTCACAAAACACAGTTGGCTAACTGTTCCAGCTTTGGTGGACTCTTCTGGCCATTGAGCTCAAAGGCCAGATTGTCATTTCGTCAATGAAATCGAAACGCTGGAGCAACCTCTGGAGATGGAGCAGGGTCTTGAACCAGGACTACCAATAGCTCAGTGAGTTGGGTACCTGGCTGTAGAACCAGAGGTTGGGAGCTCCACCTTGGGGGAGAAGAGGCAGTCTATGTAACCTTGGGTAAGCCGTACAGTCCCTGAGTACCCACAGAAGGAGGAACTGGTAAACCACTTCTGAGAACTCGACACTTAGAAAATCCTGGAAAGGGTCACCATAAGTTGGAAACCACTTGACAGCATCCAATTATTGGGCTACCCCAGGACAGACTACTATGACTGGCAACAGGGTTTCACAAACTCAAGCAAAGAGAGCACTTCCCAACTGCTAGATCTCTTCATTGGAGATGTTAGCAACTCTGCTTGGCAATGTCTCCATGCAACGCATGTGTTCTTTGCTGCAACCCTTCCCTCCTATAACCCATCCATCAGTTGCAATGTATGCTTGTAGCAAACCAAAACGCTGTGCCCCTCTTGTCAAGTAGGGGAAGGAGGCAGCTCAGAGCCAAAACGTTTTGGATATAGGAGACACCAGTATCTCTAGACAGAAACAAGGAAGGTTTGTGTGTGTGTGTGTGTGTGTGTGTGTGTGAGAGAGAGAGAGAGAGAGAGAGAAGGCGATGTCAAAGAGCAAGCTGCTGCAGACAAAAAGCCTGGTCAAAATGGATTAATAGTTCGAGCATGTATAAAGCATCTTCCCGGGTTCCTCTAAATTTCAGTTCCTTATGAATAAGCTGTAACGAAAACAAGCTTTGTCCTTCGGTTCTAGAAAAACGTGGAAACGCTCAGAGTTTCTCTCTGTCCATTTCTCTCCCTCTCTTTCCCTCTGATTCATTATGCAGTCTGCCTGAATACCACTCAAAATATTTTTCTCAATTAGGAGCGAAACCAGAATTTGCCACTTGTCTGCCTCTATTCTGCTGGCTGTCAGCATTCAGCAAATATTTCAATCACAGCTCTTTGCTGGCTGCTAACCATTCTCGTTTGACCCTTGACCCTTCTCTTGGCCTAATCCACTGGCCTTTACCTTCAGACCTTGGCAGCCACCGAATGACCAAAGGGCATGCAAAGAGGGCTGGGGGTGGGGGGCTCGGCTTCCAGGCCTAATATTTAGGATGGAGACGTGGGGTAGGGGTAGAACAGACCTCAACCAGCCCTAATAGCTCAATCAGAGTCACAAAAGGGTCAGTGGGGAATGGCACACCATGTTGCAAGAGAGAGAGAGAGAGGAAATGGTGAGAGTCCAAACAGAGGTGCAATTTATGCAGGCTCGCTTCTGTTCAGGGCGCATCACTATCTCTGTAAACTATCTCCCTGTCAATCAGCAGTGAGAAACAACCGGTGCTCTCTAACCCACGGGCTGGGTGAAATCACACTGCACAAACTGATGCTTCTGGGACAGAAGGAAGGGTGATCAATGCAATTTGAATTTACTCTGTGATAAGAAAGGAACTAAGTCTTGATACTTCTGACCTCATGACAGAAGATCTATTAATTAATGAGAGCCCTTCTAAAGAATGAGGCATAAAAACAGGAGAGCGGGGGGGGGGGGGTAGCGGATAAAGACGGTTTAATTCCAATTATCTGGAGATTAGATTACAGAGGGACTCTGCTCTGTAAAGCATCTCCAAACGGTTCGAATTTTGTTTCGATGGGTAGAAGAAAGGGATGAGTCTACGGAGGTCCAAGAGACTGCACGGATTCTGGTTCTCTGGGAGTTCTCATTAATAGCACCCAAGAATGGAAAAGTTACTCTTCTGGGCGATAAATCACAGAACTCCTCGGCCAGCCCAGGCACTGTAAACAGCTTGACCTCAGAAACCCAATAATCACAGCAGGACCATGACAGACAGGCAGACAGACATATCCATCCTACCTTGACATGCAGTCTAGGCCAATCCCCCTCCACAAATCTGTCTAATTCTCTTTGGCAGCCATCTAAATCATGGGCTTCCCTCACATCTTGAGGCCAAAGAAAAGAACTGAATACCAAACAGGGATCCTAAGTAATGACTAGGCGAAAGGCCACAATGACTCACACAGTTTGCCAGTTGAGTCTACCTACCAACACCATCCCTTTATTTTACAGCTATGTGTGAATGTTTTGGCATGTAGTCTCCATATTCTCACTTTTATGTCTGAAGAAGTGGACTTGTTCCATGAAAGCTCACATTAAAATATAGCAATTAGTCTTTAAGATGCCTTAAAGACTAACTGCTCTCTTTTTTTTTTTTTTTTGAAATTTTTTTTTCCCTTTATTTTAAATTTAAACAAAAACATATAACATACAAACTAAAATACAATTTAACTGTGTTCCCCACCACCATATGCGGGACCTCTTGCCATAATCTTCCTCTTCCTTCTTCTTCTTCTTCTTCTTCCTCTTCTTCTATTGTCCTCTTCTCCAAAACTGCATTGATTCTTGATTTGGAGCTTTCCCTTTTCCTCTTATTAATACATATTCCAAAAATCTCCCCCATATATCATAAAAGTTATTTTTTTTCAACTCTCCTTTCTTAACCTTTAAGTTACAAGTTAATTTATCATTTATTGCTATATTCCATATTTCTTTATACCATTCTTCAATTTGCAATTCGACTTTTGATTTCCATTGCCTAGCTATAATCAATCTAGCTGCTGTTAATAAGTTGGTTATCAATTCTTTAGTCATTTTGTCATATTCCACATTCTCAAATATTGATAACAAAGCAATCTCAGCATTAAATTCTATATCTTTTTCACATATGTAGCTTAATTCTTTAAAAATTTGTTTCCAAAATCTTTGCACTTTTTCACATTCCCACCACATATGAAAGTATGTACCAATTTCCTTCTCACATTTCCAACAGACATTCGGATGATTGGCATTAATTTTATTTAATTTTGACGGTGTTAAATACCATCTTAAACTAAGTTTAAAAAAATTTTCCTTTATTCTTACTGACATAAATCTTAACACCCTCATTTTCCATATCATCCTCCATTCTTCTTCATTTATTCTTTTCCCAATATCTTGCTCCCACACTATTTTTAATCCTTCTTTCTCACTTTCCTCTTCCTCTAAATTAAGAAGAAGTAAGTAACTGCTCTCTTAACGACTAATTGCTATATTTTAATGTGAGCTTTCGTGGAACAAGTCCACTTCTTCAGACATCAGAGTGAGAATATGGAGAGTACACGCCAAAACATTCACACATGACCTAAGAACAGATTTTACACACACACACACAGAGAGAGAGAGAGAGAGAGAGAGAGCACAGGGTGGATAAAAATCAATGATTTTTAAAAAATTAAATTGTTTCATATCACAAATTACATTTTAAAAAATCATTTTTTAATTTAAATCAAATCCACCCTCAGAGAGAGAGAGAGAGAAAGAGATTTATCTCAACTACTGGGTGTTGCTTTTCTAGCAGTTCCTCATGATAACTCAATCCACAAATATAGAGAAACTCCAGAATACTGGATGTGTAAACAGAGCTCAGAAAGATCACTTTCTTGGAACAACAATGCCTAGTATGACCACTGGGCAGCCCTGACTTCTGGAATGTTCTGGATCCTTAAAGGCTGATCCTATGCATGACAGGCACTCAATCTCCCTCCTCACTGGCATTTATTACAAATAAATGTCAGCAGAATTGCAACCACCGTCTTCCAGGTAATCAAGAAATACAGAAATGCATTTCTTTACTTAAACGAATGGTTCACACAAAATCTTCTCTTCTTTTTATCAGTGATTTAAATCATGGTTGAAGCCACCTTGATATCAATCAATCAAGTCAACCCAACCAGCGGCAACGTATGAGAAAGGGAGTTTACCTTCCATTCACATGGCCAGATTAATTGTATGCAATGGTATTTTGCTTCTCTCTGCTAAAGGCAGTTGGCTGTCTGTTATCTGTCCTTCACATGTAATTAATTGTGCTTGGCTCCTGACTCATTAGAAACTGGCTTCCCTCTCCCTCCCCCCAACATGATGTGCCCAAATCCCAGTGAGTATTATATAGGTTAAATCATGTTTAAATAACTACATAAATAGTAGGTCAGTTTTGCCTTTTGTCTAGGGTTGAGACCGTTGCTCAGCTCATTTCTCATCATGCCAAACTTTTTATTCCTGACGCATCTCCCACATTTGGCAGGAAAGAGGGTAAAGCCGACAAGCGCCGCGAATAAGGATTATTGATCCACTTTCATACTTCTCTATCTTGCTCTTCGTATAGGTTTTACCAGTGCCTTCATATTGATTGCATCACATCCGACCTTGAAGTTAAAACAAAACACCCTTAAGTTTCAAAAATGATGCAATCTCGTTCTAGCCTGTCTTGTAACGTATGGGAAAGATGCAGAATTTCTGCATCAGTTATGAAGTAGAGAAAGTGTGACCTTAACCGGAATTTTGACATGTTCAACAGGAGCATTTCTGCATCTCCCACAGCTCTCTGAAAGAACAAATGCACTGTACCTCGAGAATTCACACATGTGTGAATTTGTGAGTCTTACGGGTCACTTTGGAGAAATTAAAGTGTGCAAAAAACAACAAGCATATTTTAAAAGGTGAATGGCTAAAACATTATTTTTTAAAAATGCACGCATTTGTGGAAATAGGGAAATGAAGGAATCAGATAAAATGCACAAACACACATGTGCACATCAGGGAATATGTGTACAAATATAAACGGATTTTTAAAATGTGCTTAGCTCAAAGAACCTCTTGCACAATGCAAAGTCTTGTGCACAACACAATTGTTTTTGCAGTAAAACCGGGTTTTTCTGTTTTGTTATGTTGCTAATGATAGTGCTGATGTAAAAAGCTCATGCAAGGATGAGAAACTTCATTCCAACTGAAAGCCTTTTCAGCAGGGTGCCCCGCTGTTTCAAGACACACATTGCGTCAAGGACAAGAAAATCTGTTAATATACCTGTAATCCTCACTGAGATGACAAGCATGTGAATTTCAGGCTGTACCACTCCAGATTGCATGTGAAAGCTCTCAAAGGGTCCCAAATAAACCTTATCAGAAGAAATTAGACCTCTTGTAGAAGATGTTCTCATTCCAGATTAGTTTTTCTCATTCTTCTCTTTCTAACAATAGGATTTCTACTGTGTCTTAGAACATAAGAACACAGGAACGTAAGAAGAGTCCTGCTGGATCAGGCCAAGGGCCCATCTAGTTCAGCTTCCTGTATCTCACAGTGGCCCCACCAGATGCCTCTGGGAGCACACGAGACAACTGGAGACATGTCTCTTGATACCCCTCTCCTGCATCTGGCATTTGGAGGTACCTTCCCTTTGAAGCCTGGAGATCCCCATCATGGCTTGTAAACTGCGATGGACTTTTCCTCCAGGAATCTGTCCAATCCCCTTTTCAAGGCCTCTAGGCCAGATGCCATCACCACATCCTGTGGCAAGGAGTTCCACAGACTAACACCACGCTGGGTCAAGAAATATTTTCTTTGGTCTGTTCTCACTCGCCCAACACTCAATTGGAGTGGATGTCCCCTGGTTCTAGTACTGCGTGAGAGGGAAAATAGCTTCCCTCTATCCACTTTATCCATCCTCTGCATAATTTTATACGTCTCCATCAGGTCCCCCCTCAGGCGACTTTTCTCTAGACTCAAGAGCCCCAAACACTGTCGCCTTTCCTCATAAGGGAGGTGGCCCAGCCCAGTCATCATTTTAGTCGCTCTCTTCTGCACCTTTTCCAGTTCCACTATGCCTTTTCTGAGGTGCGTCTTCATCCCTGGTTGCTTTTTCAGTGAGGAAATCTACACATTACACACAGCTACAGAACAGCCTAGACATGGAGCTACCACCTCAGTAAGAATGAGCAACTTCTTCACCATGGCAGGGCAGATACTATGTTTTGATTAAAGTGAAATTTCCAGCTAGGCTATAGCAAGATTTCTCGTTGCTGAAATTCTCGGGAAGAAGAAATACCCTAGCTAGCCAATTCTACCAAGACACTGCAAACCTTATTGAGTCGGGCTTGACCTGAAAACCAGCAAAGAAGAGAGGATGGAGATGAAAGGGAAGAGATGAAAGGAGAGGTTGTGGGGAAGGGAAGGAAGATAGAAAGGCAGACACATCTCTTCGAAATACAGAGCGCAAATGCCCAAAAATAACACAAGCAGAATCTCTGCACCATCTGCTCCTAGGCTTCCCGAATGGTTTTCGAAGCAAAATGTCTAGCCAAAGCCTAATGCAGGAAACAGCTATCCTAATAGAATGCTAGTGCTTAGTTCTCATTCTCCCCATCCATTGAGTATCAGTTTCACCCAATACTTCTAGCCAGTGATTCCCAACCTTGCGTCCCCAGGCGTTCTTGGACTAAAACTCCCAGAAGACTTCACCACTAGCTGTGCTGGCCAGGATTTCTGGGAGTTGCAGTTCAAGAACATCTGGGGACCCAATATTGGAAATCACTGCTTCTAGCCATAAAGATTTACCCATTTATGTGACCCCCATTTGTTTTCTCTTGCATCTTCTCCTTATCCCCATCACTTTTGGCACTCTCTCACCCACCACCTGCAAAGATATTCATTCACAGAATAGCCTGTAGATGCCTCTAGATAAACCATCTGCAAAAAAAATGTTTCCCAGTTAGAAAGCTGGGCAAAAAGAGCATAATCCATCACCTCTTCCCCTCTGGTTTAAGAATGCTACTAACAATGAACACCAGAAACACCACTGTAAGTGCCTCCACTAAGAAGTAAGTCCCATTGTGTTCAATGGGCCATGAACATCTCAGATATGCGTATATAGCAGGAGTGGCAAAGTTTCAGCCTTCCACGTATTGTTGAATTTCAAGTCTAGTGAGCAAAGTCAATGTTAATGGATGATGGGAGTCAAATTTAACAACATCTGGAGGGTCCCACACACACACCTTGTCTGGTATATATGACTACAACCACAGAAAAATTTGGTTGGAGCAACACTTTCTGTCATGTTACTCTCTCCTTCCCAGAGTTTTGGGAGAACGTACTTCCAAGCGGTAGGAATGTGACAAATACTCACAAATTATCTTGTCATCTATCAAAAATGGTATCTCATTGCAGTGAGACACCCTGTCAAAACACAGGCAATGGCTGCGAGATGATTTTTTTTTTTTGCTTCTACACAAGTACAAAATACCCAGCACTGTTTTCCATCAGCAACAATTTTCGCTTCAAAAGTGGGATTTGCATAAAGAATTTGCAGTTTACCTTTAAAAGCTTGTATGTTCCAAAATATACAGTGCTCATGTGCAAAATGTACAGTTTAACGTAAAAAAATAAATTATTGTGTCTAGTATGGTGACCAATCAGAGCCCCTCTCCCCCAAAATAACCCATTCATGGCTATGGCTAACCAAGTTTTTTTTTTGGTCTTGCACCACATCGTAGATAGCAGAATGCAGAAAGGGCCTTCTCTGTGGTTGCTCCCAGACTTTGGAACTCCCTACCACAGGAGCCCAGCCTGGCCCCATCTTTGTTGTCCTTCCATAAGCAGGTGAAGACTTTTCTCTTCAGGCAAGTTTTCCCTGAGTGGGGTTTTTACATGGATTGTTGTGCCTCAGTACTTTTAATGGGTTTTGGTGTTACTTCACATTTTTTTAATATAGTATTTGTTTGATCCTTTTTAGCATTTGTATACTAACTGTTGTTAGCTCTAAATACTGTCTTTTAATGATGTAAGCCGCCTTGGGTCCATTTTAAGGAGAAAGGCAGGAGAGAATGAATGAATGGATGGATGGATGGATGGATGGATGGATGGATGGATGGATGTTTTACTTTTTTTTTTAAAGGCACAGAAAACATCATACTCCCACCCACAAGGAGAAAGCTTTGGAAATTTTGCATTCTCCCCTGTGAGAATAGGTGAAGATTTCCATCCCTAATGGAGTTAGGAGGTTCACAATCTTCCATTTCCCCTACTCATGCTTTAAAGCAGTGGTCCCCAACCTTAGGCCTCCAGAGGTTCTTGGACTTCAAGTCCCAGAAATCCTGGCCAGCAGAGGTGGTGGTGAAGGCTTCTGGGAGTTGTAGTCTAAGAACATCTGGAGGCCCAAGGTTGGGGACCATTACTTTAAAGGACATATTAAGCATCAAACATCAGGGCCAACAGGCTAACAGCCAATGATGTTACAATCCTATGGCTCACAACCGATAACCAATACAACAGAAGTGCTCTGGGGTGGGCTCTTATTGAAATTATGTTGTGGACAGAAAAGAGGAAGGGAATTTGAACCAGTTCCCAGTTTCTTAATACAGGAGGCATTATAACATTTGTACCGCAGTTGGGTGACTGTAAGGATGTCATGGGCAGTGGGGGGGGTGGGGAGACATGGGGGCTACCACGAACCCATTTGACAGAAACCAAATGAAATATGTAAAAGGTTTTTCTTTTTAAAATGCTGTAATTATATTATCTATTCCAGGGGTTTAAAAACCCATCATCAAGTATGAGTGCCCACCAAAGAAGTCCCAAGATAATAACAGACTATATAATCTCTCGTTTTGTTTTGCTGAATCTGTGCATCATTAAACGAGGTGGATGCCTCGAACTTTCCCCCTCACCCCTATATTTACAGCACACAAACCAGTCCCATACAGAAAATGAAGGGGGGACAGAGAGAGAGAGAGAGAGAGCTTTTTTAAAACCACTGGAGCCACAACAAGCCAGAGAACAATGGAGGAACAGAGAAACCACTTCTTGGGTTGGGGTGGAGGCAGAACCCAAATGATATGGAAACTGGCATGTGGGTTAATTTGCAAGACCCAAAATTGAGAGCAAAGGTCACACATAATCTAAAGGAAAGAAACTCGATCATCCAGAAGGTCAGCCCTCCACAGGGGCCCAGGAGCAGATGGATCTTCAAATCACAAACCGCAAGCGTATTACAAAGTCACTTGTAAGACACAGCATAAGCCCACTTAGAGTCCCCGAGGAGCGACCAGCAGCCAAAAGACGCTAGTTCCTACAGCTGTCAAAGATCTACGATACGTCCAGAGCAAAATGACGGCTGATTTCCCTCCTCCGAAGTCATATCAAAGTGATGCTTCCTGTTGCAAACAGCCGGGGGTCGGACATGGCAAAAGTTAAGGTTAGGGTCTTCTCCCATCGCATTCAGAAAGATATCTGAACCTAAAGATGCCAGGAACAGCATTTTTAAATCAGCACAATATAGGGCTGCCTTTGAAACTCAGCCAAAAAAAAGACAAAAAGAAAAGAAATTTCAATTAGACCCAAATTGTCACTGCCAGATTATTATCTGGCACCCAAATATCTTTTTTTTTTTTTTTTTTTTTTTCATCTCTGATGAATAGCTCTTGTTTCTTGCCTTGATTTAGATGCTTGGAACCAGGCGAATTCAGAAACAGCCTTTTGTACACAACCCTGTCAAGCCTCTAAGATCTCAGTTCTGCTCACAGGTAGACGGGGAGAAGAGTTCGGGGCCTTCTTAGTGGTGGTATCAGATCTATAGAATTCCTGATGAAGATTAACCCAGCTCTCTCTCTTCCTGTCTTTCAACAGATCGTGAGGTTTTTTTTTTAAAAAAAAAAACTTTTAAAATTTGGATTTAGTTCAGCTTTTAGTCAGTAACATGATTTTTCCTTAAAGTCCCCAAGTTTTACCACTGCTATCTTCTGCTAGCCACGTATTATTATTATTATTATTATTATTATTATTATTGTTGTTGTTGTTGTTGTTGTTGTTGTTGTTGTTGTTGTTGTTGTTTATTTCATGTACTTTATTCTAAAATGCACACTTCCACATGCATTAACCTAGCTTTTGAGATAGGAACTGCACTGGAAAATTCAGAGAAGTGAAAATTTAACAGACAAATGCAGACGGCACATATTAACCCAGGGGCTACAAAATGCAGTAAACCCGTTTTCAAACTTGGGCCAAACAAAATCCTGAAGAATTCCCAACAATTCTCGCCTTGGAAAACCATCTAAAAACTTAACTTCCCTAATGAGTACTAACATTTAGAACTGCCCTCGCGCCGAATTTTCTATTATAAAAGCACACCATAGATGGTGAGAACGTTGAAAGAACACTTTCTGCTCTTCCACCCAGGGGATTAACACACAGATCTTTAATTTTCCCCCCTTTTTAAGAAAAAAAAAATTAAATAAGGGGGGGGACTCCCTTCTCCAGCTGACAGCAGCAGCTGCAGCCTGGGCCACATTCGCCGAATGGCAGGGAATCGAATCCAAGACAAGAGGAATGAGAAGAAAGACTCCAACTTTTCCATAGGGAGTGAGAAACACAATACAAGCCCTTCTCTCTTTTTTGGGAGGGGGGGGGGGAAACCCTGCAAATACTGGCCTGATCTGAGTTTTCTTTTGGAACAAAAGAGAAAATGCCTTTAAAAGAAAGAAAGGAAAAGCTTCTCCTGAAAGCCAGATCAGCAGATGGTTCTTTCCATAGGCGAGCAGGAGCGTTGGGGGGTGGGGGGGGGAGTGAGGAGGGGATTCAAAGCAGTGGGATGTGACTAAGGCAGGCATGGTGTGTGTGTGTGTGTAGGGGGTGGGTCAGCCTCTTACCCAGCCTTTGCACAAAGGGCTATTAAGGCAGATGCTTCAATAGGCTGCCTAGTATATACAGCGTACAGCTGCTGTTTTCCATAGTCACACTTCAGGTCTTACACAAACAAAACCATAGAGGTTATTAGGTAGGTAGGTAGGTAGGTAAGTTAGGTTAGGTACGTAGTAGGGGGAGAGAGAGAGATGGAGAGAGATTCAATTTTGGAAACAGAATACAAGAAATCATTAGCTCATCGGCTCAATCACAAGAACAAAACTGAGGAGGACCTCATTAGACAAGACGCTAGATTGGTCAAAAGCTTTTTGACCACACGCTTTAAACAGAAACGACTCCCATAACGGTCAAGTAGCCCAAAATACAGGCAGACAGACAGCTTACCAGTCACAGGGCTTAAAAACTCACAAATAGGGTCCCTTCTGGCGAGAAAGACAGGATAGAAATATTTTAAATAAATAAATAAATAAATAAATAAATAAATAAATAAATAAATAAATAAATGAATGAATGAATGAATGAATGAATGAATGACCTTGTCTTGGCTTTTGGTAGACTTGATGGAATCGTTTGTGTACTCAAACAAGCACCTTGTTGTTGTTGTTTAGTCGGTAAGTCATGTCCGACTCTTCGTGACCCCATGGACCAGAGCATGCCAGGCCCTCCTGTCTTCCACTGCCTCCCGGAGTTGGGTCAGATTCATGTTCGTAGCTTCGATGACACTGTCCAACCATCTCGTCCTCTGTCGTCCCCTTCTCCTCTTGCCTTCACATTTTCCCAACATCAGGGTCTTTTCCAGGGAGTCTTCTCTTCTCATGAGATGGCCAAAGTACTGGAGCCTCAGCTTCAGGATCTGTCCTTCCAGTGAGCACAACAAGCACCTTACACCTCAATATAGGGGCAATGAATGAATGGCTTTTGGAGTTGGAATTAAGGGAAATGAGCAAGACAGGTCTTGTGTTCCCTCAATAGTTTGTGGGAATGAGGAGGAAAGCACTTGAACACACCAGGTCTGATTCTGGAAAGCATAAATGCAAGACCAGGCTGTGCATGTGAAAATGGGTTCACAGGTTTCTGGACCGTTGCATAGGAATAAAATTCTGACTGCTCTTCCCCCACTGTGGATGTCAATGATATATTTCACATTCACTAAAATACTCCATACTTTCTATAAGAGGACTGTGTTGACAATGACTCCAGTCCAGCCAACACCCTTCTTGATTTTTCAACTTTGAAAATTCGGATTGCAATTAGGAAAGCAATGGCTGGAACCAGACAATGAAACACTGGCCAGGATCCTAATGGTGACTTAGCACGTGCCTAAGTGAAATTGAGTAAATCGCAGTGGGGAATTGCTGCTAATTAATGAAATACCAGTCATGTCCGTGGCTGCGTGCCCACAATGTGAGCAGGAACGCAATCAGCACCTCATTAATGAGCAGCGATCGGACATCCCAACTCATGGGGTTTTGCTCATGCATGTTTAAATCGCCAACAGACTAATGGCCACTGTGATAATAATTATGTCCTGAAGGAACTAGTGGGTCAATGACTGGGGGAAACAGAGAAACAAGGTTGATAGGAAGCAGGGCCTCCCCCGTAACAACACCCCTTTTTCTGAACATTTTGCTCACGGAGAAGACCTACCAACAAGGATCATGAACTTAGCAAGAGGTTTTCCTAATTCTGAATCCTGATGCTGTTTCTTTAGCATATTTTATATAATTGTTTTAAAAAGCACCTTTAACTATTTTTTTTCCAGTTTTTCTAACTAGGCTAAGAACTTTTTTTGCATTTTTGTATCTGTCAAAAGAATCCTTTAAAAGAGAAAAAAAACCCTTGTAAAATATATTTGTAATAATGACAAATAACAACGGGTTCCTTTTTTAAAGTACTTTTCAATGCTACCCCACATTATTTGTAAGGCTTATTCTTTAAAAACCCAAAGTATAACTTTCCTCCTGTTAGTCAAAGTTGGCATCCCATGGGTTTCACTTCCTCTACGTTGTCCCTCTTGGACGGCTCCCGTCTCTTAAGTAACAGGAGTTCCGACTGGGTGTACCAAATGTTGGGTACCCCTTTCAAACCACAAATGATCGCCGCAGCACCACAATGAAAGCTTCTTTGGACACTCCTCCAACTCTCTTTTTATGTCCCTCTTCTCATGCCTCCCTTCTCATTTTAACAAGACTCACATTCACAGGTTGTAAGGTTGTACCTGCTACATCTCAAACCATAGACTTTAGTGGTCAGCATCCCATAAAACACAAGGGAGACTTCCTATAGCAGGTCCCTTGCTCAAAGAGATACAGGTCTGTCTGCATTCCCATTGTAAACTTGTGCATTTAAAGCCATTTATACCACCCAGCCATAAAAAGCAAACGCAAGCATTATTTCAGGCTGAGGTTCAGGGGACCGGACATCTGTCAAGAAACATTTCCCCTCCTGCTGCTTTTCAATATTAATTATAAAAATATGGTACCAATGGAAAATGAAACATAAAGAAATCCAGGTCATTGTAGGAATATTCATTTAAATAATATTTAAACAATATGTCCCTCTAAAAATCCCAATGTACACTGCTGCTCTCAAGCTGAATGTCTTCACTGATGTTAAGGCGCATATAATAGACCTGCACCATCATCACCTTGCTTACGATGGATGATGGAAGTTACTACATGAACTGATAAACACCGTTACTGGCTAAGTTACTGGCCTATTCCCCCAGTGAACTTAATAAAGCCTGATCTTCTCTGGTAGAGAAAGCAAACTCTGGATGTCAGACAGGATATTTCGAGTTGAGGGAATGTTCACAGCCGCACCATGTTGATGTTTTATGCAATTGGGGTCTGCAGGCCTTTCACTACTTATGCAGAACTGGGTTTATTTAATTATGCATTTTAATTACCACCACCAGTCTGATGCTACGATTAAACTGCTGTACTAAGACTTAAGAAACCCCGGTTTTACTCCCCATTCAGCTTTCATAGGATCATTGACTAATGGGTATCATAAGGGGCCTATAAGGCCATTGAGTCTGACCCCCTGCTCAACGCAATGGAGTGACGGAAGGAACCATGATTGTGAATGAGCCATGTGCAGTTTCACTGTAACACCCATGTGTACTTAGATATGCAAGGCTTAATCTCTGAGACAAGCATATGCTACTGACAGGATCACCCAGGTAGAAAGAAGACAGGTAACTACGAAGCACTCAGCCTTAACAATCTCATAGTGGGGGAGAAAAGCGGCCATAGGTAGGAACCACATAAGCTCCCCTGAGCCCTCTGAAGGAAACAGGGTACAGAAATCTTCTGATATACAGTATTCATTTCAGAACACACACACACACACACATTACAACAAAGGTTTAAAACTAAAAGAAGCAAGGTACTGTAGTATGTTCCCAGACTGCATCATTTCACAGTTTGCAAGCTGAGAAGGGAAATTATACTTGTTAATGATCTTCCATTTAGAAAATACGCTCAGTGGTATATCAGCACATGCGTCTTTTTAAGTTCAGCTATGCAATCTATCTTGTGATGGTTCTGCTATATGTACTGGATTTTCTACATGAAAATGGTTTTTTTGGGGGGGGTGTTAATTATGACCATCTATAAATAGGAGCAGTCCAGAATTTCGCTTCTTCCTCACATTAACACGTAAATAACTGACGATATGGGAGAAAGACGATAGCAAAACTTAGATCCAGCTCAGAAACCAGTTAGAGCTAACTCATGCAAGTAAGTGAAGTTGTATGCTGGTACTGAGAAACGCGGAGCATAATAATAATAATACAACTTAACCACAAAACAAACTACCCTGTTTCCCCCGAAAATAAGACAGGGTCTTATATTAATTTTAGCTCCAAAAAATGCATTAGGGCTTATCTTCAGGGTGTGTTTTGTTTTTTCATGTACAACAATCTACATTTATTCAAATACAGGCATGTCATCTTCTTCTGGTTGCTGCACAATGGTGGAGGGCAGGGTTTCACTTAACTGGGGCTTATTTTGGGGGTAGGGCTTATATTATGAGCATCCTGAAAAATTCTACTAGGGCTTATTTTCAGGTTAGGTCTTATTTTCGGAGAAACAGGGTACATGTGGTATCAGCAATCTAGAAGGAACTGAGAAATGGGGCTACAGCCCTGGTTTCATTGTAAAGATGGAATCGTTACAAGGACGCGTTCCTCACTAGAAGTATCCTCGTGCAAGTCCACTGAGGACAAAAAAGATAATCTTACCGGGGGGGGGGGGGGGCAAAATGCATCCCTCCCAATGCTCTTGGACTGCAAATCCCATCAACCCCAGCCAAGAAAGCCCAGGACATTTTATCACATGACGCAGAGTCAGAAATAGAGCTCCTTACCCAATCCAGGTGTTTCCCGAGCCAAAGACTGCCAAATTTTTTACAGCATACAAGCCAGAAAATCCCACAAGCGTGTCGTTCCCCACCGAAAACAAAGCAAATCAAAGTGTGTTGCTTATACACTGCCCCATAGTGCTTAATGCACTCTCTGGGCGGTTTACAGTTATTTATTAAGGCTACGCCCACCCTGAAAGCAGAAATATAATCATAATACCCTGTTTCCCCGAAAATAAGACCTAACCTGAAAATAAGCCCTAGTAGGATTTTTCAGGATGCTCGTAATATAAGCCCTACCCCAAAAATAAGCCCCAGTTGAGTGAAACCCCGCCCTCCACCCTTGTGCAGCAACCAGAAGATGGTGACATGACTGTATTTGAATAAATGTAGATTGTTGTCCATGAAAAAAAAAACATCCCCTGAAAATAAGCCCTAATGCGTTTTTTGGAGCAAAAATTAATATAAGACCCTATCTTATTTTCGGGGAAACAGGGTAGGATAAATACCTTAACCATTTTGCAGCCACCTCACTTGACCCAACAGTAGGGCCAGTCTTGCTGCCTAGTTAACATACCTAGCAATGGGGGAGGCTGGATCCTGGACAAGAGATGCCACATTTTTCTCAACCTCCACCTTCTGAAATACTTCAGTGCAAGGTCCAGACTGGTCCACACGAGGGACATATCACTGAGAATCATAGAATCACAGAAAAGTGAAGTTGAAAGGGGCTTACAAATCCATCAAGAACAAAATCTGAAACACCACAGCTTGTGCCAAGCTTTAACGGAAGCTTTGCCAAAACATGTCTGCACACTGTGTGATCCATGACACCAAACAAAGCCCACAGCCACTGGTTGTGGCTCGCCACGGCATCAATTAGCCTCCTGGATCCACTGCCCATCTGAGGCTGTAAAAACAGAAAGATGAGCACCCGGCGGCCACCCCAGATGGCTGGGGTGGGTGGGTGGGTGGGTTCTTCTTTAACTCCGGTGTAGGAGGATGTGGTGAGCTGCTTTCTAGACCCAATTCAAATTGTTGGTTTTACATTTAAAGTCCCTACATGGCTTGGGACCAGCTACCTAAAGAACCACCTCGTTAAGACCCTGTCTGGACCTTAACGAGTGGGACCCTCTTAGGTGTACCCCAAAACCCTACGGAGACCCCTACACACACGCACTTGACGGCCACACAGGAAAGCGATGCCCCTGTTGTGTTGTTGTTCCTGGTCTGCAGGATGCACTCCCCAGAGAGTTGCAGTGTGTTCCCACCGCTTTTAGGATGGGTGTGAAGACACACTCCATCCAACCAGCCTTTGAAACTGTTCTACCAGGGCTTTAAAGCGCGGTGGTTTTAACTGTCTCATTGGCTTTTTGGTTTGCATTTGATCTGTTTCCGTGTTAGTGACGTGCCTTAAGTTCCCTTTTCTTTTTCCCAATGGGAAGGCAAAACAGAAACGCAGAGAAGCCAAGAAGGAAGCGCGCGGGCACTCCTGTTTTGCTATGTTACACCTGAGGAAGGAAAAAAAAGAGAAAGAGATGGCCCCTCTTCTATCCTCCCACACTACCCTCATCTCCCTCCCACAACTTAATGGACAAAAAAAAACCCCCACAGTAACAGGCTAAAACCCAGGCATAACAAGCATGGCATGTGCTCTGCCTTCAGCTGCCCTTAACCAGTTCCAATTACTTCCTGACCTAAGCGGCTCATGTCTAATAAATACACAAAGCGTGAGGGACATTTTGTTTTATCATGTTTCAAAGAGACTGGCAGCTTTGTTTAAAGGCACAGGGATACAGAGAGGGCTAAAGAAGTCAGGAAATGCAACTGACGCGGCTCAGCAAATATATAAATCTATATCCAGAGAAGCAGGAAGAACAGATTTTTAAAAGAACCAGGAGGGAAAACTGGACCCATTTTTCCCCCTGCGATTTGTGACAGAAATGTGGGTTCATCCAGTTTCCAGCAAACGAAGCAGTTTTAATATCCCCCCCCGCTTCGTACATTCAAGATGTAGCATATTAACGACATACACCTCTACAAAATCTTAAAACTTCTTTGTCTAGCCATCCTGAGCCAGCTCACAAGTTGGAAAGCAAAGGTGGGGGAACCTCTTTTTCCCCAAAAAAGTAAAAATGAACTCCAGAGCTTCATGATTCATTCTACGTAGTTTTCCGGCCAATAAATAGAGAGTACTGCAAAGTTTTAGAATGGGGAAAAAGCCCTGTACGATACCTGTTGTCGTTGTGGTGCACCACCAAGTCACTTCTCACTGATGGTGACCCTGATAAGGTTTTTTGAGATGAATGAGATGTTCAAGGAAAGGTTCATCACTGCCACCACGACACCCCCAACGGAGTCCACCACTCTACCCACTGAACCACGTTGGCTTTCATACAATACTTTGAAACTATGAAATGATGGTGCCACCGGGGAGACCACATGGGCCAGACTGGGAAACTGGAAGGGCCAAATTTGCCCACCGGCCCTGCAGTTCTGCCTCTTTATGGAGGCAGGGAGGGATGCCAGGCAGAACAGAGACAGCCGGAAAATTCTTGCACGTAATGGCGCTCTATACAGCGGGCTGCAATGATCAAACTGGTCCTCCCAGTGTCACTGGCACAACCGCCTGCACGACCAGGAGCAATGCTACAAAGCAGGCAGTCCTCACGGCATTGTAATATTTGACTCCATCTTGGGCTGCAGCAAATCTCCATGACAAGAAAGTCCAGCTGCTAGCAGCAAAGGGGGAAAAACAGGGCAGGATTTTAGATGACTATGTGACCATACCTAGACAGCATCTTAAAAAGCAGAGACATCACCTTGCCGACAAAGGTCCGCATAGTCAAAGCTATGGTTTTTCCAGTAGCGATGTATGGAAGTGAGAGCTGGACCATAAAGAAGGCTGACCGCCGAAGAATGGATGCTTTTGAATTGTGGTGCTGGAGGAGACTCTTGAGAGTCCCCTGGACTGCAAAGAGAACAAACCTATCCGTTCTGAAGGAAATCAACCCTGAGCGCTCACTGGAAGGACAGATCCTGAAGCTGAGGCTCCAATACTTTGGCCATCTCATGAGAAGAGAAGACTCCCTGGAAAAGATCCTGACGTTGGGAAAGTGTGAAGGCAAGAGGAGAAGGGGATGACAGAGGATGAGATGGTTGGATAGTGTCATCGAAGCTACCAACATGACTTTGACTCAACTCCGGGAGGCAGTGGAAGACAGGAGGGCCTGGCGTGCTCTGGTCCATGGGGTCACGAAGAGTCGGACATGACTTAACGACTAAACAACAACAACAATGTGACCATACAGGGATAACCATGAGTGCTGGAGACATCTCTTGAATCCTGTGAGCTCAGGCTGTATAGGGATTTGCTGGCTACTTTCATGGCAAACAAGAGATAAAACCCAGGTTGTATCCAGACCTATTTTGTCCAGTATTCTGTTCACCTAATGGCCAACCACATGACTCTGGAAGCCCACGAGCATGACTCACATCCTCCCTCTGTTTCATGTCATCCAGCGATAGATACGAAGGCATGCATTCCCTCTGATGCTAGACATGATCTGTAGCCATCCTTAAGTAACCGCCAACAACGGGCCTAAGAGCTATGCATTTTTCTAATCCTCTTGTGAAGTCGTCCAACAGGACAGCCATCACTACATCCTGTGGCAAGGAATTCCACAGTACTGCACAGCTCAAGACTCTGCATAGGAAGTTCATAAATTACGTATTGGTATGACGCCTGGTTCTTCCCCCAACCTCACTCAGGCAGCTCTTCATCAAGATCCTCGTCCTCTGTTCCACTTCATCCTTCCTGCTTTATCAGAAGTTTATCTTGTGATCGTCACTCCCACTCTGTACAGCTCCCAGCACCAAGTTCATTCTACATAAATATTGTTCAGTCATGCTAATCATAACATTACAGTAATTCATCAGCCTTTCCCATAACACAAAAAAACTTTGTTTCTCATTATTTCTGTTTCTAAATACAGCGGATGCACAGTACAGTAAAATCAAACACAAAGTTTCACTTCCTGGTTTTTGTGCCTTGCTATTACCTGAGAAAAGCATGAGTCACAGCTGTGACAGTCAGTAGCTTTGTGTATTATGCGCTACAATCCGCCATGGGGCAGAGCCTCGGGGCTATGACATCAGCTGCAACCCCCTCAGGCTTCCTTGCTCTCTCTTGAGCTTAGCTACAGCTTTCACAAAAGCTGGGGGGGGGGGGGGGGGAGAAATGGATCTTCCCAGGAATGGTATGTGGTCACGCATGCCCCTGCTGTCATGCAAAAAAAAAAGGATCTGCAGGTGGTTCAGTCTGGCATATGCAATAAGAGCCATTAGCTTTGCAAAAGACCCGCTCCTGGTGGAAACAAAGCTGTTAGAACTCATCTTTTAGTATCAATTAACCCATTTGCCTCCTCCCCCCCCCAAGTCTCTTTGTAGTAGGGGGCCTGGCTGTGGAAAACATCATGATAAGCACCTGCATTCCCATATACCTCTGCCTAGAATGAATCCTGCGTGTCCCTGTACGACATTCTTCAGGAAGGATCACTTTAAGTACCATGCCAAATAAAGCTTTAAAAAGTTTAATTAGATCATGATCTAAACTAGTGTCCGGAACCTAGTTAACCAGTTGTTGTATTCTCTTCTGTTCTAACCTTCATGTGTGAAAACAGCATCGTGCAACCTTCCATGTTGATTTTTAACCAGTCTCCAGTTACATACAAATTTTGGGGAGTGTGCTTAATATGAACTCTAGTTAGTTAACATTAGCCACGATCCCAGTCTCATCTAATACACAGTCATGTCGCAGGGAAATTCTTAGTCACATGATTCCTTGCAGCCGGTTCCCAGCATTCAAACCAGGCCTTGCCATGAATTGGTCTGAATGATCAAACGACAGTCTCCCATTGATTTCAGCTAAATTGACAAGACTTTGTTATGGTGGTTATCCTGCTACCAAAGACCCCCTATTCCCAGAGACTGGAGGCATTGAACAGGGCTGAAAAAGTGAAACCAGGCAAACAGGTCAAAGATCATGGTTTGCCTGTCCATTTGCAAACATGAGCCATGAAGGCTAACGCTCTGACTTCCAGGACTGAGTCTACATGTGTGTGTGCCTTACCCTAGGGTCAACCTTTGGAGATCTTCCTTGAAAAGTACATGAGGCCATCGCTACTTTCGGAACAGATTCAGACCCTTATCTCAAGCCACTATCTAACAACCCAGTTTAAGTCTCCTGCAGGAGGAAGTCTTGTAAAAGGAAAGGGCACTGAATGAAAAAATTGGCAGGCTGCATTTTGTGTGTGTGGAAAAAGTGCTTAATTTGACAGGGAGGGTGCGTGTAAAGAATAAACGAGGCAAACCAACTGAAATCAGGGAGTCCATGGAACACAAAGGAAGTCTTGACCAACTTTCCTACTTGAACTACATCTATGAGCATCTACTAAATCAATTTTGAACTGCCAGACTCTTAGGTCTGAGGAAGTGGACCTGGTCCACGAAAGCTCACATTAAAATATAGCAGTTAGTCTTTAAGGAGCCACAACGTATCTGTCTTCTTTGTTTTTTTTAATTTTTAATTTTGATTTTGCCTGATACACTAAATCAAAACCCTTCTTCTATGAGGTAAGAAGCATCATTTTTTTACTGTGACAGCTGTCGGTTTGCACCGCCACTACAGTCACCCACAGACCGACTCCTTCATCACTATCAACCTCTTACAAGTTCACTTGTGAACTCTTTCACACTTGCAACCTCCTTACTAATTTCTGCCCATGCTACAGAAGCCAGCCGTAGCCAAACGGTTAGAGAGTTACCCAGAGTAACTGAGAGAGCGTTGGAAGAGGACTGCACGGATGATGAAAGAACAAAGCTGTGTCATTCATCAAGACATTCTCCATCGCATGGTGGCCAACAAACTAGTCCCATCAACTCAAAGTCCATTACACAGAAGACATTGCAGTGTACGTCTTCCAACCATACATATGTCTGAATGTAACAGAAATGCCAACGTTCTTCATAACTTGTGATGCAACATATGTAAACATCAATGGCAGCACTCACGTAGATAGTTCAAATTCATATATTTGCATAGCCAGAATGCCCCAGCCCTTCTAACCCTATGGGGGCATACAACATCATCTCTCACGGGTCCCCTAAAAATCAATCCAAAAGGCAGACTCAACTGCAGGAACATGACAGAAACGGTGCAGGATATAACAGGAAATGTAGTCTAGCCCTGACCCTCCCTCATCCCCCCCCCAAAAAAAAACAGAGGCACTTGTAAACCCTAATTTTATGCTGCTAGGTTATCTCAGATGAGTTTGATACTAAATCCTAGATTGAATTAATTTTTCATTTATTGATAAGAGCCCGAACCCTGGCAGCTCAAAATTGGAAGATTAATCTGGTCCCATCCATTCATGCTTGGCTGGTTAAAGTCCTGACAACCTTGAAATACTTCAAATTAACATACTGCATCAGGTTTAGAGGGTAGAGATTAAATGCACTGCGCGGGAAGGGAATTTAGAAAATTCAGTACTTATAAAAGATTGTAACACCATAAGTTTCGGGTTTGTAGTAGTTTCATGTCTAAACTAGTGGTCCTTTGTGTAAATATTTTAAAAGATGAAATTAGTAAAATTTCAGTTAGTAGATTTTAATAGGCACCAGGTTTTTTAGTTAGTTAATTAGTTGTGCTTATGGCTCATTTAGCTGGCCGGGTAGCTCAGTGGTTTAGGCATCTAGTTACGGAACCAGAAGTTGGGAGTTTGATTCCCCACCATGCCTCCTGTAATAAGAGCCAGCCTGTGTGGCTTTGGGCAAGCTGCACACAGTCCCAGGAGAAACCAGAAAAGGGAATGGCAAACCATTTCTGAGTATTCTCTACCTGGAAAACCCTGAAAAGGGTCACCGTAAGTCAGAATTGACTTCATGGCACTTAGTTACTTAATAGAGTACACTTATCCTTCAGCATCATCCTCACAACAACTCTACAAACTACGTTTGGCTCAAAGAATGTGACTGGGCCAAAGTCGCCAGAGAGTTTCATGGCCAAATGGGGATTTGAACCCTTCTCCAAGTCCACCTCTCCAACTCCTACAACCACATACATTTTTTTTGTCTTATGTCTGATGAAGTGGACTTGTCCACGAAAGCTCATACTCAAAAACTATAAAAGTTAGTGTTTGAGTTGCCACTACGTTTTTGCTTTTGCTTTTTTTTTTTTACTTTTTTTCCCACCTATTATCACGTTTAGAAGATTCCAGCTGTGCCCAAGTTTCCAGGTGCACAAACCCTGAGACAAACCTGAAACGCAAGAGGCGGCATTGCAGGTGCCTCCTCAGGTAAGAACACCATCATTTATTTCAATATCTAATTTATAAAAAAAATGAATAATCAAAGGAGTAATTAGAGGCAGAAACATTCAGAAAGGAAGACAGCCTCTGGATAACGTCACCAAAGAGCGTGTTCACGCTGGCAACGCACCACTGATTAACTCCTGCACGCTTCCTTCCTGCTGTGTCGTTCACCGGAGTTCACTGTCACTTTTTGGTGTTCAATAAACCGCTGAAAGATCTATTGGTAACTTCCTGCTGTTTCCCCTTTGATGCTTGCAAAGACAGCAGGGTGACTCCTGTTTTCCTGGGCACCAAGGGAATTCTCTTTGCAAGAGGCAACACCTTCCACCCAAACTCATTTGAGGCACGGATACAACCCTTGCTCCCTGTCTCCACCATCCCTGGAGGGACCCGGGGGGGGGGGCGCGAGGACAAAACAAAGGCAGGAAAAGAATGCTAATTTAACATGGCAAACATTATCGCCGCAAAGCCATTTACTGCTGAATTTAACTGCTCCTGGAGTCTACTCCTAGTTTTTACTTGTAAAGCTTTCTCCAACTCTGTTCACATTTCTATCGTGCCCCATGTCCGTCTGTCGCTCAGTTCTATCTGCTAGCTTCCCATTTCTTCAACGTTTCTGCCCGTTCTGTCCCTGCTATTCCTCATACGATGCCTACGAGGCACCGCTTTCCTCTTCTCTTCCAAATCCTTCCTCTAAATTCACTCTTTTCATCCTTAGCCCACTGGCCCATCCAGCCACCCATTATCTACACGGATGGCCAGAGGCCTTCCAAAGTCTTTGTAGAAGACATTTTTCGCAGCATATGAAAACGTCAATGACATCATGCACATGATCACAGAAGACACCGCTGCCTGCCTCTTTTGTAAGCAGAGATCCTGTCTCCATAAGGCCTATAGAACCATTTGATCCAACGCAGCCCAACCGCTTTCCTCAAAAGGCTACATTTGCCCTTCTCCATGGTACCATTTTTTAGGTAATCTCCCCCTCCCCGTTCAAAAAGGCTGAAATCTACCTTTCAGTGCTCAGGGTAGAAACAGACGAAACAGGACCTTTGGAATTAGAATGTGATAAAGTATTTTGGATTCTTCACAGAGATGCATTCTTGACTACTAGGGTTAGAAATCAATATGCAATGCCTAGAGATCACCTCCTAACGGCCAATTACCAAACAAAGGCAAACTAATTCATAACCTGCAAAGCTCCAGAACAATGCTGGACGTGAATGACAGGTCCTTTACTTCTTATGGCCACTCTGCTTCGAACGGCAGAGTTGCCACGTCATCTGTCATTTCACCAATTTTTCATTCAAACCACTGGTGGTAACTCATACATTTGCTGATTCAGAAAATGCCTGAGTAAACAAATAAGTCTTCAACCAGGGACAATAACATACTGCATTGGGAATTCACCAAGGGGGAGATTTACAACACGATGGGTGCCACAACAGAAAAGACCCTTTTCTGCCCTGCAACCAACGAAGTTCACTAGATCATCATTCAATAAATACAGTTGGCAGCCCTTCTCCACCCCAGCATGGCAACTGAAGAAGTAGGCCCTCTGGCATGGCACAAGGCCATCCAGATCTATTAGGGTTTTATGCATGAAGAACAGCAACTTGAATCCGTCTTGACAGCTATCTGACACCCAGATCCACAAAAATTATAATCGCACAATTAAACACAACCCATGCTTCCCACGGCAGACACCTCATGAAAATGAGATTATGGAGTTTTAAACAGGCTGGTGTACATGTCTGGGCCAAGGTTTACTCGCAGATCTGTGCATGTCACGCATCTGTGCTTTTTACCTGCTTGATGCAGGAAACATCAGCGCACCCTGCTTCAACAGGTGAAGCCATTTCACTCACCAGAGAGGAGGCAGCCAACGCAAAGAACAGTCGTCCCGGGCGCTTGCATAAAACAAATTTGCCGCAATACCAGCAACTCTGAAAATATTTTTACAACGAGCCACACCTTGGGAGAAATGGAGATTGTGGTCTCTGATTGCATCTCCTCCTCGTTTACGATGATTCCATAACACCCTCGGGGCAATTAGAGCAAACCGCTCTCACATGGAAAAGCAAAAAAGGGCGGGCAGTTATTTAATGTGTTTGCGAAGCGTCTTGCAGTGGAAGAACCAAAACATGGCTGGCAACCAAGAAGGTGTCTCCCATTCAGGACCAATGGCTAGTCTCCAGGAAATTCAGGCAGAAACTTGGCATAATTCCGTAGCTCCATTCTGCAACTTCCCTCCGGGCCTGACTGGCTCCCAGCCTGCCCTCTTGATTGATTCGGAGAGTTAGAAGGTTCCCCGAAGATAACCCAGTTCCCTGCCAATGTAGGAAATCCACTACCACTGTATGCCCGACAGGTGTTTATCCACCTCCTTGCTTTTAAAATCTCTAAACAGGATGAAGGAGGTGGGATGCAACCTGCCTGGCATTTGTCTGGCATCAAGAAAATACCCAACTTAATTAATTAATTAATTGATTGACTGATTGATTTCCATTTCCCTCCCACAGATGGAGAAACCATGCCTTCCTAAGGCACAGGATATGTTTCTAAAACAAAATAAATTTTGGGGAGGGGGGGGGAAATCTATGAGATTTTTTTCTCCCCACACTGATTCCCCCCCCCCAAAAAAAACTGGCATTCACCTCTAGTTTCACTCCGAAGACCTGGTGTGCTCCCCCCCATAAAATGATCTAGGGCTGCAAAAATGGGCCCCAGGAGCTCGGAACCTGCCCGGCTCTGCTCTAAATAATTAGATAATTAACGACTATTTCGTACATGCTCTACGTGCTAACTAAGCAAAACATGGATTTAGGAAATTAAAAGAACAACACAGACAAACCCCATGACTCTGAACATAATTTGCAGACTGTTAGATCTGATACAGCACGAGCATTACCTAAGGGTGGAACCACATTTCCCGATTGAAATCTGACGTGTTGATCAGGATTCCACTACCGCAGAACGGTAGCTCAAGGGGTGACAACTGTGCACCTTGGCAAGAGCTTTTTCGAAAGCCTTCCCGTCCTACACATTCTGGGGCAACTCCACCAGTTCCCCTCTAGAGCAGGGTCACTGAAATACATGGGAGTCACCCAATTAGGATTAGGACGCCCCACACATTTCACTGGGATGACTCTAGGTAGGGCCAACACTAGATCTAGCCCACGGCTGCTTCTCACCCCCTTTAGCTCAGGGAGGTGCCTGTCGTATCCACCGTCCATAGGGATCCGGGTAGCAGAGGGAAAGCACATCCAGTCAGCCAGGATTTCAAGTCAACCTCTGCTCCTGTCATGTCCAGACTCCTCAGTCTATGATAATGCCCTGTAGATGCTGGTCCATTTGGACCAGTCCTATCCTTAGGCAGAGTGAGCCAACAGCCTCTGATGGGAGATAATAAGGCAGAATGTGCTCTTTTGGCAGGTCGAGGGACCAATTTTATTTTATCGTGTGTGTGTGTTGTTGTTGTTTTTAATCTGCTCCTCAGATTCTGCAGGAGCTGCACCAACTGCCATGAGTACGAGGAGTCGGAAAAGAAGTGGTTAGAAACCCACTTCTGGTACTAAATAATAAGTCTTATACAGGGTGCAATGGTGCAGGTGGCTATGTGACCTTTGTAAACGGTGATCTATCACTGAAAGTGTAGGAAGGGGCTCGGGCCATTCCTAAGGGCAGGGCCCCACAGAACCAGCATTCAGGTCCCACGTGAAACCCCAGCACCAGATTTCCCCCACTTCCTTCTTAAGGCAATGCAGTTTAATGATACAGGCCTGCAAGGAAAAAAAAAACACTCCAGTAGTTTATGGAAAGCAGAGAGCGTGGCGTCCCCTTCCAACCCCCCTCACGTTTCCCTGTTCAGCTTATTTGTTTATTATTTATTTAAAAGAACTGCTTAGCTTGCAATCCTCACCGTAGTTAGGAAACACCGCCCGAGGGAGAATAAGCTCTTCTGTTGCCATGCAAAGCATCCGGGGGAGCTTTGGTCTTGAGTGGACAATTAAGATCCATTAACTGTACAAAATACTTGCTCCTCGTTTGTTGATACAGGCGATCCAAGTTGCCTGCATTCTGGAACTCTCCGTATAAGGACGAGGCTATGAGCACCACCAAGCCCATCCTGCACAGATTAACAATTCTGCCATGCTCTGAGAGGGCCAGCTTGCTATCTCATTGCCAGCACTGAAGTAATATTCCACTGAGTCCAGCCAGTTTTTGCAAAGGGACTGGAAAAAAACAAATATTCTATCTTTCTCTCAGGCAACAAACATTTTTAGCTAGCCCTGAATCAAACTCATTTCTTCACCTAAACACATCCAAGCAAGGAATCTGTCTGGAAACAAAACAAAAAAAGTCCATTTCCTTAAGCAAGCAGGGAGAACTTCCTGAGAGGGTGGGAGAAGGAGAAGGGAATTTCAGATCACTTGGAAAGAACGGAAGGAAAGAAGGGGAAGGGAAACAAGGACCTGTTAGATTAATGTTTGTGGAATAACACCCGTTATGCTTATTGACTATTCGCTCTGCCAATAATTATAATTTTCCAAATCTCTGCCTCTTCTATTGCTTTGGATTATAATCACTAGTTCCTGGGCACCAGAAGAGGGAAAAGAACCAGGACTAACCTGTTTCGATCAGATGAGAGTCCCCCCCCTCTTCCCCAAAAGAATTGTCCTTAGATGCATTGAAGGCGTATGTTCAATTCCCACCTCCCTCCAAAAAAAAATTCAACAAAATTCAGGACACAGATAGGTGAATTGCAAATACTTTCTTAAGCTTGCCTCTCCTCTCATGGGACTGTAAGACCACTTAAGAAAAGCACTTTGTTGCTGCACATTCCTGTTCTAAAAATAGGACTCCCATACCCATCTTCCTAAGGCAGCATGGACCTCTTTGTCCTTCCGGGTCTTCCAAGCAGACTAGCCACTTCCTAGTCTGCTTTATTTTCCTATTTATAAAAATATTCTCTCCGCTGTCAAAAACTTTGTCCGGAGCCGCCAGATTTAGATGTTTTCTGTCTCTGAGAGAAAGTAAGGAAAGGGGTTTTCCTTTCCTTTCTTTAAATTTCAAAGGTATTTGGAAACTAGTCTACAGAAGGCAGAAGTGAATAGAGCAAATTGTTTGGAAATCGTTCGCTCTACCTGTCTCTTGCTAGACAACAAAGCCTGTTCCAGAAATTGCTCTTATTGGGGGGGGGGGACCCCTAAGAGACCCTCCCCCCGAAAAGTCATTCCTATCAGAAATGCAGTATAACAAGCGTCTGTTGTTGTCTGCCTTAAAAACAGCACAAGCTCTTCCGGTTTAAAGCCACTGGCCTTTGTGTGCCTCCCACTAAAGGGGCCATTATACTGCCCTTCAAATGGGTCTTTAAAACACCCTTCGGCTGAGCCCCCCACAATGGCCCAGCAGCTGGTGTGCAGGGACCATGGAGCTTCAGAGGCGAACCGCGCTTTCCCCATCGGCTTGCCAGCCCCCTCTGCAGCCACCTCCATCTGCTTCCCCGGTCCACCTGTTGTCGAGTATTTAGATTTCAAAGTCCATTTGGCTCCCAAATTGCCTCTCGGTCGCTCCCTCCCCCACCCCCCAAAAAAACAAAACCCAGAAAGGGCTGTTTTTCGGCCACAAGACCCAAGTGAAAAAAATTCTCCAGATTCAGGTTCGACAACGAAGCCCCAACGAAGGAGACGCGGGCTTGGCGCCAGTACATCAAGAGATGCCAAAAAAAAAAGGAAAAAGAAAATATAAGAAGCAAAAAGGAAACGGGAAAAAAATTGAATGGCCTTACCTTCTTTTTAGAGTGCGTTCTATCTTCCTCTTTAGCTGCTTTGCTGTTTTTCCCAGCTCTCGGAAATTTCTGCTCCCCAGACTGCTTAATGGTGATTTTGATCTCGGGTGGGCATATATAGTTCTCCAAGTTTTTGGGAGGCTTCTTGGCCCTCTTTGTCGTCTGGATTTTCAGCTTCAGGCTTCCCTCCGTGAAGTTGGCCTCCTTGATGGAAAACTCCTGTTCCTCCAGACCGTCTCCGGCCACCCACTTCTCGCTATCCGCGTTCGAGGCGGAATCCACGTCTCTTCCAGAACAGAGTTCGTCCTCCTCTTCCGCCTCCAGACGGTCACCGCTCACCGGCATGCCTTTCGCCGAGCCAGACGCGGGCAACATGGCCTCCACGGCGGAGCCAGGAGCCGGTGGGCTTTTGGTGGAAGCCATGGCCGATCCCAAGAAATCTGGGTCACCTCCCCGTTGCCGGGAAGTGCCTGAGTTCTCCCTTTGCTCCACGGAGATCCCCCGATCCATAGAAGGGGTGAGGGTGGGTGGAGACGGGGAAAGGCGGGAATCAAAGAAGGGAGAAAACTCCAAGGAGTGAATGGTCGCTTCTCAACGAAGTCTCTCAGAGTCTCAAAAGTCCAAACACTGCAAAGTCAGCAACGTTCAGTTCGGCAACTAGTGAAAACACAGAATTAAAAAGAGAGGGGGAAAAGGATGTCAGCATATTTGGTGGGTACTGAGCAGCAAAGTAAAACTTGACATCAGCTGACATGCATGTACTTATTCGCTTCACTTACATCCTACCTTCTCTCCATGAAGTTCACCCATCCCTATTTTAAAGCTCACAACTATGCATGGAGATTAATCAGGCAGATCACTAGTATCACACAACAAAATGTAGACAGCATGTTATTAGAAGGTGGAACGCCTGAACTGCTGTAAGACATCTGATTGTCCTAGCACGACCTTTCTTGCTTCCCTACCTTGCAAAATGACTTGCTTTGTTTTGTGATTGGTCATTAGGACTTTGCCTGTAAATAGGATTGGTTAGGCACGAACAAATACTATTACCCCATCTTTACTGTCCTTCCCTTCAGGCAAGCTTTCCCTCAGCAATGGGCTGCCTGAGTGGGAGTTTTAAACGGATTGTGGTACCTTACTGCTTTGAAAGTGTTTTTGGTGTTTGTTTATTTATTTATTTATTTATTTATTTATTTATTTTATTCGATTTCTATCCCGCCCTTTTAGACAAAGTCTACTCCGGGCGGGTTCCACCAAACATTATAATTAAAACAGTTAAAACAGTGTTGCTTATGTTTTTTGGCATTGTATTCATTGGTCCTTTGAGTATTGTATACTCATTGTTACTAATCTTAAATACTGTCTTTTAATTGTTGCAAGCCACCTTGGATTCTTTTTAAGGAGAAAGGTGAGTTAGAAATATTTTAAATAAATAAATATGAGTTGACCTCTACCTATTGGTCCAGGATCATCCAGTGAGATTCATGGCCATGTGGAGATTTGGGCTTTATAATCCTAGCGTGACGGTCGAAATAGTACACCATACTGAAATCCAAAATTCCAATTCAGTTTTTTAAACCCAAAGCCAGAACTCTTAAGCATATATGTACATTTTGAGATGTACACATTGTAAAGGCCTCAGTTGTTGTATCTTTCATTTGAAATCATGATCAAGTTAAAATTATGGGTTCATACCAGCAAACTGTGGAGTCAACCTGAAATTTTTACAATTTCAAGCTCCTTTAAAAAAAATCAGATCATGCAAAATTAAATTTTATTTAAGAACGTTCACATTTCAGACTTTATTACCTATGGTCTGTAAAATCCTGAACACTTAATTCTTTCAGTACTACACATAAAATACCACCTGATGTGTCAGTTAACCAAAGAGAATCAAAAGAGGAGGTTGCAAAGAAGTGAAAGGAATGGTCCAGACAGATGTTTTAAAAAGAGTCAGAGAGAATTTGAAGAAGAACCAGAGACAAACCACATATTCTAGCAATTTACTATAACTGAACAGATCATTCCCTACATAAAAAGGAAGTTGTGGTTCTTGGATATTGGGCTCTTATAATTTCTAAGCCTACCTTATTACTACTGTCTCCTTTCATTCTACATTAAGGATCCAAGGAATTTAGAATGAAATTTAGCTACCATGTATAGATGGCCCCTATTAAGGAAATCAACCCTGAGTGCTCACTGGAAGGACAGATCCTGAAGCTGAGGCTCCAATATTTTGGCCATCTCATGAGAAGAGAAGACTCCCTGGAAAAGACCCTGATGTCGGGAAAGTGTGAAGGCAAGAGGAGAAGGGGACGACAGAGATGGTTGGACAGTATCACCGAAGCTACCAACATGAATTTGACCCAACTCCGGGAGGCAGTGGAAGACAGGAGGGCCTGGCGTGCTCTGGTCCATGGGGTCACAAAGAGTCAGACACGACTTAATGACCAAACAACAACAACAACAAATTAAGGAGCCAAGTATAGGTGATATCCTACACTTCCAAAAACAGGGAATATAACCCCTTCCTAATTATTGATATAATCATAGGTCAAAAGAATCGCTTTTTCCGGAGTACAATTCCCAGCCAACATGGCTATTGGCCATGCTGCTCAGGAATTCTAGGAGCTTCATTCCAGAAAGTAATGTTCAAAGTTGTGCTGTAATTCTTGGAAAATGGCAGCTGTCCACTGGAGGACAGGTCAAAAATGTGATCATAATTTGAATCAAGACCTACGGAGAGAAAGAGCTAAGAGTATTTAGGTTAGCTGAGACAGCACGAGTCTTTGGCTTTCAGAACTCTGATGCTGAATTTGACCTTGTGTTGCTTGCTATGGGCATCTCCTTGCCTCTCCTATCTTCTACTTGTCTGTCTGTGAGCTGAAGAGATGGTACCAGACACCATAGAACCCATAAGCTCCCTGTGATCTCATCTAAAGGAATTTAAACCCAGAGAAACTGCCCCAGATTCCTTGTTGGGAAAGTGGGGAGCAATGCTTACGCCTACACATACACACTTAAATGGTGGTCCTCCTCTTTTCCCATCCAAACAACCCAGCAGGACGACAAGAGCCAGCAGGACATTTCATGGGGCCCAGAGCATCATTCCAAGAGTTAACAGCAGTTTGAAAGTACTCCAGCTGACAAGTTTACATTCTACAGAATGCTTGGGTTTGTAGTTCAGCGAGGTGTTCAAGAGCACTCTAGAAAGAAGTGTAAGTTCTTTGGCAAACTCTAAACCCCAAGATTTTCGTAGAACCACAACAAACTGCTGTAACTGTAAAGTGCGGACACATTCCCAGGCTAGGAAAATAATCGCTTAGTGCAATGGTTCCCAACTTTGGGTCCCCAGATATTCTTGAACTGCAACTCCCAGAAATCTTGGCCAGCACAACTCGCGGTGAAGACTTCTGGGAGTTTTAGTCCAAGAACATCTGGGGACCCAAGGTGGGCAACCACTGACCTAGTGAATTCTCACAGTTGTCAAAGGCAAAATACTTCAAGCCATGCACACCCACCCAAAAGACGGCATCCCTTCCATGCCTAACAAGGCAATAAAAGTTGAGAACCACGTCCCAAACTTTCTCCCGTGCCACTAATGCAAAACAAGCTGACCTAGCAAGCAACTTGCATTGCTAATCTCCCTGCTGAGGCACACAGTGTACACAGGCTGTGGAAAGCCGAAACGTAAACACAAGGTGGTAAAGCTGCAACCGGTTCCTGAACTCTAAACACAATAGACATTCTGTCAAGTGTCTCCACCTACAAGATGATCTAAAAAGGACTGCTTCTCACTGAGTTCTTCAAGCTGAGGTGGGGCCCGCACCACTTCAGAATATAGGCACAGAACTGAGCCCTCTCATTAGCAGAACATCAAGAACAACCACCTTGAGACTAGCATGTCAGGCTGAATGTGCCTGGCCTGTGCATTTTCCTTCAAACGAGGAATTTTTGCACAAAACAGCGTGTGCTCAAGTGAACACCCAACAACCACCAGAATTAGCCTTAGGCGAGGGTCAACTCATTCTCTGAATTTTCTATAAAATCAAGTTGTAACTCAGGGCTTCTTCTGATTGAGATGATTTTAAGCAGACATTCAAGCCCTACGAAAGCATTAATGTTTGGGCTAACACCCTGAGAGCCAGTTTGGTGTAGTGGATAGAGCAATACACTACGATTCTGTGTTCGAATCCCCACTCAACCATGGAAACTCACAGGAATGAGATAATCCCTGTTGAAACCAGTCCTCAAATAACTCACATATCTTGAAAGCCCTACAAGGGTGACTATAAATTGTGACTTTAAGGTATATAACAAAAAGAATGCATGTCAAATGTTCAAGTAGAGTGCAGCCGCTCCACCCCTCTTCCGCCTCCGGCAGCACTCCCATCCACCTGTAATACATGGAGCATTTGAAACAGAAATGCATGCACTTTCCATAAGCATTCTCTGTGTGATCTAGAACCCTGACTTTTACAGGGTTCTAATTCATGTGAAGAGCCCCTATGGCTACTGGTGGCTCTCCCGTCCAGCTTTGCCAGCCTCACACATTCGGGGCTAGAGCGCTCCCTAGGAACGTGTGTGATGAGCACGCCCAAATATTAACAACAGAACAGGACTACAGAAAAATGATGCCAGGGGTAGAACTTACATCCTAGGCTTCCATATGCAGAAAAGTGTTCCGACATGAAATCTGACAAGCCACCACACCGCACCTCTATGACCCTTTATCTTTACTGATCTCTGTGAAATGGAAATTAGTGAAAATATTGTCTGCTACGAATCTTTCAAGATTTGCAGATTTCCTTCGAAATTTGAAGAAAAAAATCTGAAGGTGTTTTTTTAATTAAACTAAGAGAGTTGCCCAACCAAAGAAAAGGATCTCTTGTGACTTCAGTGGTGACAAAGGCTTTTTATTTCAGTGCATGTATTAACCCACTCATCTATGCAGGCATGTCTGTATTACCATCCAACATTCCTTTATTTTATGCTCTCTGGTTAGAAAATTTTCTCCACCCGGAATTTGTACCTGTTATATTTGCACTCCCTCCTGCTTTTCTAATTTCAAATCCACCACCTACTAGATGTACATCTAGAACGTCCCAAGCTCATGCAAATGTCTGTCTAGAAGATGATCCAGAAGACAAAAATTATGACTGCAGAGGACATGCATAACTTCCTTTACTGACAATGAAGACATCAGAACTGCTAGAGATGTATCCTGGTTTACTCATCAATCAAAATAGTCTGCAGTCAAGAAATTAGAAGAAGACTTGAGACCTAGAAGGGCAGCTATGAAGAAGGCAGAAAACATTCATCAGGACGTATTCATTGAAGACTTAAGGCCAAAGTCATCCACACTGTGCTATTCCCAATTACAATATACGGCAAAAAGTAGGTGCTAAACAAAATAAAGACTGAACTCTCAATTTCAGCTAAAATGACTGAACTGAACTTAACTGATCTTACTTTAGGCATATTATGAGAAGGCAAAGCTCACTGGAAAAGACAATCATACTAGTAAAAGTTTAAGGCAACAGGAAAAGAGTAAGACCGGACATGACATGGATTGACTCAATAAAGGAAACCACAGCTTTCAGTTTGAGAGAGCTGAGCAGGGCTAGTAATCTTAAGACCTTGGGGAAATCGTTAATTCATAGGTTTACTGTAAATTGGAAACTACATGATGGCAGTAACGGCAGCAATTAAGCTAAAAATGCATCTGAAGAAGTGAGCTACAGCTAAAATTAGCTTACGTCAAATAAATCTCATTAGGTAAAGGTAAAGGTTCCCCTTGACAATTTGTCCAGTCGTGTCCGACTCTAGGCGGCGGTGCTCATCTCCGTTTCCAACCCATAGAGCTAGCGTGTCACGTGGCCAGCGCGACTAGACACGGAACGCCGTTTACCTTCCCACCGAGGTGGTACCTATTTATCTACTCGCATTTTTGCATTTTGCATGCTTTCAAACCGCTAGGTTGGCGGGAGCTGGGACAAGCGACAGGGGCTCACTCCGTCGCATGGATTCGATCTTACGACTGCAGGTCTTCTGACCTTGCAGCACAGAGGCTTCAGCGGTTTAACCCGCAGCGCCACCACGTCCCTCAAAATAAAATATTGGATAAAAACCAATAATTTTTGGAAAATCAAACAGGTTTAAATCACAGCTCAAATAAAAAAAATGATTTTTTAAATTTTAAATCATCAAAAATCTGATTAAATCAGTTATTAATATTGGTATTAAGAACAATAATTGTGTGCTGTCAAGTCAGCCTGACTTATGGCAACCCTTTCCAGGATTTTACAGGTCGAGAATACTCAGAAGTGGTTAACCGTTCCCCCCTTTTGGGAGCACCTTAGGACTCTGCAGCTTGCCCAAGGCCACACAGGCTGGCTCTACTCACAGGAAGGCATGGTGGGGAATCAAACTCCCAACCTCTGGCTCCATAGCCAGATACCTAAACCACTGAATTATCCTGCTAGCCATTAGTATTTTTTTTAATCTAGATTCTTCCTTCAACCTGGTTCAAGCCAAGATTCTTCTTCACCTCCATACGCTATTAATTTACCCATCCATGCAAGGATGCATCCGACATGTCCCAACTACGGTGAGATGATCACAGTTAGAGAGTTTCACTATGCTAGTACCTTCTGCATGCCCATTTCATCTCTGTGCCTCCCTAGGGATGTGCAGGGATCATCAGCCTACCAAAGCTACACGCTATGCATCTGATCAAGTGGGCCACAATCCATAAAAGCTGACACCAGCAAACGCCTACTAGTTTTCAAGCTGCCACGAGACTTCTCTGCTGCAACCATCTCAAACGGCTACACCCCTGCCAGGGAACTAATCATGAATCCCAGTTTCACCCTCCTGAGAAAAAGACTGACTCGTAAATTTCAAAGCGACTGCCTCACCACCATTAATCCCTTCCTTGGTTGAAGACATGTTGGATTGAGAAACAAGACTTAATCATGAGTTCAGAATAGGGGCAAGTGATGGTAAGGTAACTGAATAAGAGCAACCACAAGACGCAGCACACATCCACATTATATAAAATAAAGATAACTTTTCTCTCTGTCTCTCTCTCAAAAGTAAGCCTAAGAAGCCATAGTTCCATAGAAGACAACAGCCAACAAACTGACCTTGTGGGTAATGTTGAGATACTTCCCATTTGGTAAGGCACACATTCACCTTCGTAACACTTTTGCACAAATGCAAACCTGTTCACATTGTGGGGAGGGGGACAAATCTCACCCTACCTGCCTTAGTACAGATGAACAAGCGAACACGGGGTGCAAAATCTGACGGTTTAGCGCACAAGTCAACTATAGTAGGCGACTACTAGAACTCTACAAAGACGTGGAGCTTGACATCAGGCCACCCTGAGCATACCAAATATCATCTTGATTTCCCAAGTTAAACAAAGTAGGGCTTGGTTAGCATGTGGATGGGAGGGAATACCAGGGATCTGCAGATATGGCTAGGAAAGGATCCATCAACACAGGGCTAGACAGGTTGGGAGTTCAATCCCCCCCCCATGCCTCCTTGACACTGATTGGACTCAATGATCCATAGGGTCCTTTCCAGCTCTGCAGTTCTAAGATGATGATGATGATAATGATGATGATGAAAACCCAGCAAGGGTCACGGCCAGTTAGAATCAACTTGACAACACATATTTAATAAAAAGTGCAGACTAAATTTTTGCACCATTCTATCAATTCAGCTGCATCCTCCCTCTAGTCCACAAATATTCTTAAGGGTGAATTTCTGTGTGAACAACAACCAGTGTCAAACTCAGTAACAGAAAATTATGTTCCCATGAAGGACACATTCATGGGAAAGTTGACATTTTCTTCAGTGCCTTCATTCTACAGCCATCCTCTACCTACCTAGAGTTCTGATACTTAGAAATAATAATTTGAACAATCAGGTGCTCCTCCCCCCAGTTCTAAGTAGAATGGGCAAAAGGGAGTACTTATTAATATTTAAATAGACAAAACTAACTACCACAAGAAAGAGACAACTGTCAACTTCCATGGCTAAACAAGAGAATTTAGACAAACTCACTGAGGACAGAGTTTACCAGTGGTTGCACCCATGATGGCTGTATTTTATATAATAATGATGTGTCGTCAAGTCAATTCTAACTTGTGGTGGCCCTTTTCAGGGTTTTCTAGGTAGAGAATGCTCAGAAGTGGTTAGCCATTCCCTTCTTCTGGGCACCCTGGGACCACACAATTTGCCCAAGGTCAACCACTGAGCTATCCACCCAGCCATATTTTACCATGAGAGAATATGCCCCTGGAGAACATGTTAGTGCATTCAGAGACTTCTTGCAAGCATTTGGTTGGCCACCGAGGAAGCAGAATCCTGGGCTCAATCCACCAGACTTCTCTGTAATTGTCTCCTGAACTACTACAGATCCTATCAGCTCCAGGCCCCAATATGGCCAATGTTTCACAACAATGGGATCGTCAGTCCAAAATATCTAAATGGTAGCATATCAGGTAATGCCAACATAATATATAGAAGCTAGTTGGAGTTGGGCTCAGTTATTACACAGATGGGGGGCTGTTAAGTAGTAGAGGGCACTGCATTAAGGAAGGAAGAGAACTCGGTGGTGGAACATCTGCTCTGCTTTACATGCAGTCTCTCCCACCTTCAACCCCCAGGATTTACACACATAAGTAAAAATGAATCCTGCCAGAAACATTGTGAAGTTGCTGCCAGTCAGAGTTGACAATATTGGCCTCAATGAACCAAAACTCTTGACTCAGTGTAAAGCAGCATCTTGTGTTCCTCTACGCTTCTGGTTTGATCCAACAGGGCTCTCCTTTCTGTTCATCATCAGACTGAAGCGATGAACACGCATGTGTCTTATCTATTCCTCCAATGCCAAGAGGTTAAGGACCAAATTACAGGATCATACTTGCCTCTGCAATTAGATTTCAGATGCCATAATTAGATCAGACGGTTGCCTTTCCATGTAAGCAGCTGTGCCACAGGAGAAGGGACAGGGAGGCCCACTGTGTTTATACAGCCAAAGCCACTATAAATCACACGTCCCATAAAAGAAGCACAGCCTAAGGCCCAGTAGGTCAGCAAAACTGCAGGTGCTATTCTGAGACACAGTAAGCTGATGTTCAGGTCTAACCTCTACAGCACTCACTCTGTCTTCACAAAGGATGGTTCCACCTGCGCTAGATTGCTCTACTCTTCAGAACACTGCCTCTAAACATTAAGGAAGATATCCAAGGGTCCATCAGCTATCATTGACCCATAGATCCGGTCACAAATGTAGCGCATTATGATTTCATACTTGACATGAAGACCACGTCAGGCATGGGACTTCTCCTACATAAGAGATGATGATCACATGGGTATGAGTCACTTGTAGCCCCCCGAGTCTCCTTTTGTGGCCCTCAGATCCCTGCCCAATCTCCCCCCCAGAAATTTGTCTGGCTCCCTCGCTGGGTTTTTTGAAGAGCCAACTCAAGACCTGGCTCTTTAGGCAGGCCTTCCCTCCTGTCAATACCTAAGTTATTTGCCATCTTCAATTCTATTCATTGTTGTCGTTTTATTTTATTTTATTATTCTTGAGTGTGGTTAGCCGCCCAGAGTAGACTTCGGTCTAGATGGGCGGGATATTAAATAAATAAATAAATAAATAAATAAATAAATTGCTGTTTTAAAGAGATGAGTATATTTCTCAAAGACTCTAGGTTAAAGGTTCCCAATCTTGGGTAACCCAGGTGTTCTTGGACTGCAACTCCCAGAAATCTTAGCCAGCACAGCTGGTGGTGAAGTCTTCTGAGAACTGCAGTCCATGAACACATGCTTTACCCCAGATTGGGAGCCACTGCTCTAAAGAAACTGCATCCCATGTAATGTTAAACCATGGTTTAAGTTACAGGGACAAACCACAAAGTCTTAGACTCATGTGCTCCCATGCTATCCTCCGAAATGTTTACACAGAAGAAATCAGAAATGTCCTTTTTGTTTGTTTGTTTCAGCATTACTCTAGCCCATGAAATGTGACAAGTATGAACTACAGTTTACTAAAACTTGTAAGTACTGTATGGTTTGCAGTTGGCATGTTTCAAAAAAACCAAAAACTAAGTTTTGAATGTCAGAGTAAAGCGAAATTAGTCCAGAATGGAAAACGTTTCCAAACTTTTCCTTCCCGTTAAAGAGGGGGAAAGTAGACAGACTGATGGAACAAGAAGTTACATTATGTGTTAACCAGCTGCAAACTATTATCAGAAGCCATGTTTTGCTATTGTGCTATCAACTCTGTTTTGTTTGAACCAAACTTGTAGTTATATCCAAACCCAAAAACAAGGTTAGCTGGCTTTCTCACCTGCTCACAAGAGCTGATACATAGGTTGAGAAGAGAACAGACTAAACATGGGGAAAATGAACACTGTTTATTTGATCATCTGTAGCACAATCTCAAATGTCAACTGTGTCATGGATCAGCCTCACACGTTCAATGGGAAATTATGCATTTTTTAATTTCTTCTTACAATAAAAATGCAAGATTTTTTCCCCAGTAGTTTCAGAGAGAATTTCTACATGTGTAAAACTAATGTTTTTGCACACTAGCTCCGATCTTAAAACAATAGCATCTGCTGCCTTGGTGTCGAACGGATTGTTTAAATGCAGAAGCATCAGATGGGTTGTTCGCATCTTTGTGAGCAATTAGCCTTACCTTTCACAGTTGCTCTGTATGTGTACTTTTGTGTGTGTGTGTGTGTGTGTGTGTGTGTGTGTGTAGCTTTGTGTTCGCAAGCATGCCTAGCTTCAGAAAGAGAAAAGACAGCTGTGCGTCTCACCGTCATGCTGGATTCTCCAACCAACTCTTCTGGTGGTTGAAGAATTCTCAGTAGGCTATATGGTCATGTTGAAACAGTCTGTCTTGATCATAAGCAAGATACTGATGATGGCACTTCTTCACTTCCCCAGGGACAATACATGGCCAAAACAACAAAGCATGGCTAATATAAGCTTTAACGTGACATGCAAACACAGTCAACATGTTGAGTGCTATATGTTTGTTTACTATTAAACAATGTTGGTTTCACACCCCCAATCCTAAAAATGTAATGTGCATCCAATTCAAAATAGTTACTGCCTGTAAAACGATGATGAGGACAAAGATGCCATAACGAAGCAGGGACTTTTCCCCCACTTTTCATGGAATCACTAATTTGGAAGGGTCCTATATAAGGCCACTGAGTCCAACCCCTGTTCATGATTATTTCACCAGAATATCTTTAGTTCTGCTGCTGTTTCAGTATAAATCAGTAATTTGTACTTTTCTTGATGAAAAATCCCGATCAATTCACAGACCTTCCATAGGGCCCATGAGAATGGTTTGGTGAGCTGCATTGTCTCAATAGCTCTATGGACTTCTCTATAACTGCCTCCCTCCATTGATATGCCCCCATATCAACACAGGCCACAGAATTATCTCAAGTGGCTTCAGCACATTGCTGGGGCAGAATGAATGTTAGTAAAGGTAAAGGTTCCCCTTGACATTTAGTCCAGTCGTGTCCGACTCTAGGGGGCGGTGCTCATCCCCGTTTCCAAGCCATAGAGCCAGCGTTTGTCCGAAGACCATTTCCGTGGTCACGTGGCCAGCGCGACTAGACACGGAACGCCGTTACCTTCCCACCGTGGTGGTACCTATTTATCGACTCGCATTTTTACATGCTTTCGAACGGCTAGGTTGGCAGGAGCTGGGACAAGCGACGGGAGCTCACTCCGTCGCGTGGATTCGATCTTACGACAGCTGGTCTTCTGACCTTGCAGCACAGAGGCTTCTGCGGTTTAACCCGCACCGCCACCACGTCCCCTGGAATGAATGTTAGCTATTGCCAATAGTAGTCTGTACAATACCAACAGAGGCTGCCACCACCTGTATTGACAGGACTCAGTAGATGATACTATTCTTGTAGGACACATCACACTTTTCTCAGACAGTAAACTCCCTAATGAAAAAGTCCAGGCTTTTGTACCCACCATTGTTGTGCAACAGTCATACAGTATATGTATGTTTCAGCAGCCTAAACCAGTTTTCAATGCCTTCCGTCACTAATTTTGTTTGAATTCTCTTTGCATATCCTACTGTCCTCTTTCCATACTTCACACCTTCATTTGCATCCATGCCTTGCGACTAGTGGTTCGTTTCCAGTATAGGTTACCATTGCTCAAAGAGGCCATAGACAAAAAAGTGGGACATTTAACATCCATACTATACAACAGTGCTTCCCAACCTTGGGTCCCTGGATGTTCTTGGACTACAACTCCCAGAAATCCTGGCCAACACAGCTAGTGGTGAAGGCTTCTGGAAATCTGAGTCTAAGAACATCTTGGGATCCAAGGTTGGGAACCACTGCCACACAGTAATTCAAGAGCAACTCAACCAGTCAACACCTCTGTGCTACCAAGGCTACTTGTATGATAACCAAGTTTGATTAACCAAGTTAACCAACTTAATCAAACTCCAAAAGCAACCCAATCAAACTCCAAAGAGAGCTTAGAAAAGAATTGTGCATTAACACATACAAAGATTAGTCAACCGTCATTTCCAACTATAATGAGTGTTCTCATGAGAAGAAGTGTATCTCTGGAGAAGTGTAGCAGGAAGGGTTCCCTTATTTGGCAATGACAGACTTTGTGCATGATGGAGCTAAGAATCAAATACAAAAAGCAAGGCCAAGGTTTAGTTGGTCTGGAGGGAGGGATGGGTCTTAAGAAGATTATACACAAGCTACTGAGCACAGCAATAAACTCAGCACTGGTGGAATCAGCCAAATATTTTGTAACTTAGAGGAAAGCAGTGTATGGAAAATAGTACAGGGCACATTTCATAAGCAATCAGCACCACAATCTAACACAAAGTCCATACATGACCCTCCTTCCTTTTGAGACACAGGGTGTGATTCCACTGGGAAAAGGATCACATTTTGGATGACTTGTGGAACTGTTCCAGTGTGATCTCTTCCCCTGGAATCACACGGCACAGGGGGAACTGCGCTACAGCCCGACCCCAATCCATGCCCGAGCTGGGCTTTTTTGGTCCCGCTGTAGGGCTGCTACTTTTGCGGGCTGGGCTGGACCAATGCCCTGGCAGAGGGAAGGCCACGTCCAGGGAGATCACTCCCTGAAAAGTGACCCTTTCCAGTACAGTCAGACATGCAGCTTTCCTGCGCCCCAAGAGAGAACAACGCATGTAAAACAAGAGAAAGGGAATTTGTATTAAGGGTTAGAAAACTGCAATCAATCAAAAAATCAAGCCAGCTGTATGCTGGAAGGCTGACGACTGGTGGATCTGTCTCTCTCTCTCTCTGTCTCTAGACCGCCTGTGTCTTGATGTCACTCACTTCTGTTTGTAGTGCGTGATGGAACTCTGCACAAGGCACGGGACGACGGGAAGCTGCGTTGTCCTGAGGTAGGCCAACAGCCCATCTAACCCACCCAGTTCATGTCTGACCAGCAGAGATTCTCCCAAATTTCATTCCTCCAACCAAGAACCAGCTACTAAGTTTGTATCTTGAAACGGGAAGGCACTTTAGGGGTATGTATGGTCTAGTGACCCATCATGCATAAATCCTGCATTCAAACTAATCCAATCCAGACTTAATAAAGATACCCAACCATTACTACTGACTGCCACCATTATCTATCCATCCATCCATCCATCCCTCTCCATCCATCCATCCATCCATCCATCCATCCATCCATCCATCCATCCATCCATCCATCCCTCTCTATCTATCCATCCATCCATCCCTCTCCATCTATATCTATCTATCTATCTATCTATCTATCTATCCATCCATCCATCCATCCATCCATCCATCCATCCATCCATCCATCCATCCATCCCTCTCTATCTATCCATCCATCCATCCCTCTCTATCTATCCATCCATCCATCCCTCTCCATCTCTATCTATCTATCTATCTATCTATCTATCTATCTATCTATCTATCTATCTATCCATCCATCCATCCATCCATCCATCCATCCATCCATCCATCCATCCATCCCTCTCTATCTATCCATCCATCCATCCCTCTCCATCTATATCTATCTATCTATCTATCTATCTATCTATCTATCTATCTATCTATCTATCTATCTATCCATCCATCCATCCATCCATCCATCCATCCATCCCTCTCTATCTATCCATCCATCCATCTCTATCTATCCATCCATCCATCCCTCTCCATCTCTATCTATCTATCTATCTATCTATCTATCTATCTATCTATCCATCCATCCATCCATCCATCCATCCATCCATCCATCCATCCCTCTCTATCTATCCATCCATCCATCCATCCATCCATCCATCCATCCATCCATCCATCCATCCATCCATCTATCTATCTATCTATCTATCTATCTATCTACTGTCCTGAATCCTGGTGCTTGTACAGCTTACAGAAATCAAGCTGGTTAGCATAAGTCTACTCTGCATAATTTATTTTGCTTCCAGTAACGATGAGCAGGGGAAAACATCTTGTGGGGTTTGCAGCTCTGCCTCCCAGTTCCTGGAGGCAGCTCTCATTCAGTCTGGTCTGTCTCTGCAGCCACGGAAAGCACAGACAGGTTGCTTCCAGGTATCTGTGGAAATTACCCAGGAAGTGCAACCTTTTCATCCGCAGGTGCACTTTTTTCTCTCATGGACTCCTGCCCCTGAATAAAAACCTGCCTAGCTGGTAGTCTTCACATTGTGCTCTGAATCCCCATCTTTGTCATGAGAGCCAGAAACTTGTACTTTTGTTTTTAAAGGGGAAAAACAAAGGCTGAGCATTCCAGGTGTGGACTTTTACATCCACTATCCTATTTCACCCTTGCAGAAACACATCCTGCCCTTGCCCAGGCCGTAAAAGTGCAATTTTACAGGGAACCCCCCCCCCCTCTTCATCTTTGTGAACTGAAATGCCTGGCACTATTTGCAGGATGCAGCACTTCTGATTGCTTTCCATAGTGTTATGATTCATTACTACCAAAGCGCCTACACTACCCAAACCAAACTAAAATGTGCCTTAGCACTCATTCAGGCATAGAGTTGAAGATCCCACACGAACACCAGAAGGAGAAGAGAGATGGAATTGTATACTTTTTCAACTTGTTCACCTTCCTAAGGGACGTCATTAGGGACGGGCACAAAACACTGGTCTGGCGGTCCGGAGCAGTTCATTTCCCAGCCAAACAGTGAATCCATAGTTTGGTACCCTGCCTCCTCGGAGTGGGCGCCCACTTGGAGGCAACACCTGGAGGAGGCAGGGCAGGATGCTGCTGCCAAGTGGGTGCCCGCTCGAGCGGCCACTGAACTGCAAATCCGCTGTTGATCTGGGAAACAAACTGCACCGAACCGCCAAACCTGTGGTTTGTGCCCATCTCTAGAGGTCTTTAAGAGGTCCATTAGATAGACAGGGCAAGATTACGCACTGGGGGAATAGCCATGTGGAATTTGCAATGACTACCATGGCTGTACAGTGGAACCTCTACTTACAAACATCCCTACCTACGAACAATCCAACTTACGAACAGCTCCGTTCGCTAAATTTTGCTTCTACTTGCAAACGGAGCTCCAACTTACGAATGGAAAAAAAAAACTTTCCTGCCCTTTTTTTAACCTTAGGTCCTTAGGTCAAAAAAAAAATTCTCTCCCTAGTGGTAGAGTACAGATTAACCGGCTTTGCATTAGTTCCTATGGAACTAATGCTTCAACGTACGAACGCGCCTCTACATAAGAACAAAAAACAGCCAGAACGGATTAATCGGTTTTCAATGCATTCCTATGGGAAATTTTGCTTCTACTTACGAACGTTTCAACTAACGAACACCATTCCAATACGGATTAAGTTCGTAAGTAGAGGTTCCACTGTATATCACTAGTTCCCAACCTTGGGTAACCCAACGTGTTCTTGGACTACAACTCCCCAAAACCCCAGCCAGCACAGCTGGTGGTGAAGGCTTCTGGGATTTGCAGTCCAAGAACACCTGGGTTACCGAAGGTTGAGAACCACCGCTGTACGGCTTCCGTCACCAACCAGCCAGCGCAGGAAGGCTTTCTGGCTACCTTGGGACTGGTCGGCCAGCAGCCATTGTGATTGCTTGGGAGGGGGAAGCCCCAGTGGCTCCATTCCCCCCCCCCCCACATGATGAGCAGGCAAAGACTCTCAGTTGCTACCCCCATCCCAGCACTGGGAGTAGCCAGGAAGCCTCCTAGCCCTGGCTGGGCAACTGGAACGACACACCCTGCTTCAACACAAGGAATCGCCTTAAAAAAGGAGATGTGTTGCAAGCGAGTTTGTGGCCGTTTGCCGATAACCTGCCGTAAAAAAGCTTTGCTGTGGGTTATTACAAATGTGTAGCTCCCTACCACAGAAACGCTGTCTGGAAAACAATGATTTAATTGTGCTGATCTGGTAAATCCACCACACAGGATATAACTGCACTCAGGGTGAGAGCCGAGGCAGCCAACGTGCAACTTTCTTGGTGCCTTTTTGCAGCTTTGTGTGTGTGGGGGGGGAGGGTATTAAAAATTGGTTGTTGTAGGTTTTTCGGGCTGTTTGGTCGTGTTCCGAAGGTTTTTTTCTTCCCAACGTTTCGCCAGTGTCTGTGGCCGGCATTAAAAATTATTTGTTTGGGGGGGCCTGCTTCAAAAACCCCATTACCACTCCTGGGAGACTCTAGGAATGGCCTGATGATGATGATGATGATGATTGTGTCACAGGCTTTGGGTGGGCCCTACATCCATGTGGGCCTAGGAGTCCACTTCCTTTCAACATGTTTTATAATGGCCAAAACAGCGATTTCTAGGCCCATTTCTTTCCGTCCGTAAGCATCCCAAGCCAATCTTGATCATGGCACCCATTCTGTCTAGTTCGGATTGTCAAAACTCTTTCACCAGCACCAGCAGATGCTCCCAGCGTCCTCTTTTGCTTCCACAAATCTGGGTGTTTCATTGCGACCCCATGGTGCACATCAGTCTCAAAATCTCCCCCCCCCCCCCCCGGCCCAATTCACTTTGGTGAAAGGGGCAAGTTAAGGGCGGAGGCTGTGAAGCAGTTTTTCCTCGCTCCTTCTTTCCCTCTCCTCAGGCTCTGGTAGTCACAAAGGGCTTTGCTGGCCACAACTGGCACTAGCCCAGGCGTAAGCAAAGCCCAGCCCTTCTGACGTTGCTGGGTTAAAATTCCGATCATCCCTCAGCCAAAGTGTGGGAACTTTCAGGGGTGAGGGGTGGGGGTTGCACTACACGTACCAGGTTCCTCTAGCTAGCTATGTTGCCTTGGGGGGGGGGATTATGGGATCTGCACTCCAAAAAAAAGTAAGGTTCCCAAACTTCTCTGCTCTAACCCCTGGCTGTGCCAGCGGCTAAGGGTGGTGGGAGTCAACTCCTAAAGTAGACCACGGTGAGCTAGAAGGACCAAAAATCTAACAAAGCAGCTCACTGTTCCAGAAAAAGAGCATCAATAATAAAGTTCCCCCAAATCAAAAGTGGAAAAGTAAATGAAAACAAAAATAAATATGCTACTTGGCGAAAATCTGTTCAGAGAAACATGAATGCGTTGGCATTTAGATCACACAGAACCGAGGGCAACGGGAGGAGAACCTGTCATGGATCCAGGTCATCCCAGAAATTTGAAACATGGAAAAAGTTCTTCCTATGAGCCATCCACCATACAGCTTGTGTGAATCTCAAACCTCTCCTTCTATTTCCAAGTTCTTGGTGACTTTTGAACTTCTTCCTCCGGTGGAGGAAGTTCTGCAGCCTCTAAGATACCGAGGTGGGCTTAAAAATCCATAAAAGTGGCTCCGTTTCTCTCCATAATATTGAAGGCATTCCCAGATCGGCCAACCCGGCAGCTCTTTACCACCGGGCAAAAATCCTCCTGTCGAGAGGGAAGGAATCAAATTACTCCCCACCCCCACCCACCCCCAAGCAAAGAAGACGGCCAGGGTCAACCTTGTGGTCTCCGGCAAGAGTCCTTTCAACTCCACAGATGGACATATAAGGCAATGGGCCTCTCGGTGTCCCCCACCCACCCACCCACCCACGAGGCACCCGCCTGCCCAAGACCGGCTAGCTTAGCTCACTGGTTGCATGGCTTACAAGGCTGGAGAGAAGCAAAAGCAAGCAGGACTCGCCAAGTTGCTGGGTTGTTTACACGTCTTCGTCCAGTTAATGAAACACCTCTAAGAAAGAGCAGGGAGAGGGAGAGGGCAAGGAAAGCAAGCAAGAAGAAGAAGATATATGGGTTGCCTATGTTTTTTTCTCTCCTGGAGTGATCCACTCCTTCCTTCCGGCTGGGCTCTGCCGGGTACCTTTTCCAGGGTAAAATCAGAAAGAGGAAATTGAAGCCACCAAGGGTCCCGGAAACTACCACCACCACCACCCCTGCCTCTCTTACCCCTAAACTCAAGAAACAACAACAACAACAACACAATTATTTCTAAGAGATTTCACTCCCCCGGCCTGTCCCTGCCAATCTGGAGATGCTTTCTCTCTCTTTTTTTTTTGCCAGGCCCGATCCGGTTCGACTTCCCACGCAGGCAGTCCTAGGAAAATGAAGTCTCATCCCAAGGCAAAAACTCTCCGGAATTTCCCTGCCTCCGAAGGAGGTCGGACTACATGAGCTCGGGAGATCCCTCCAGGCTTTCCAACGCCATGGAAAGGAACTCCATAAATCCGGAAGGGCCGGAAGAGGAATGGGGTGGAGGGAGGGAGGGAGGGAGAGCCCATGGTCTCCCCCTGCACAGTGTTTTCTCTGCCATCGACATGGATTCCTGAA